>JAQLOL010000006.1:19908215-19918542 GCA_029783665.1 Naso thynnoides | reverse complement strand
CATCAAAAACATTAAAAGCAACAAAATCATTATTCAGCATATAGCCAAAGCTTTTTGCAGAAAATATTCAGATGTAACCCCCTTTTGTAATTATTAATATTTTCAAAAGTAACTGTAACTTAATCACACATTCTTTTTCAGTAGCTGTAGCTGTAACTGATTACAGTTACATTTATTTTGTAATTAAATTATGTAATTTTGTTACATGTAACTAATTACTCCCCAACACTGTCTGATAATATGGCATCACTACATCTATAATAGAAAACTTTCTCTTTCCAAACAAAAACATTTGTCGCAAAATGCCTTTTCACTTATAAAATTGTTGTTTATAAAAGTCTAACTTTACAAGTTTGATTCCAAAAAAAAAATGTTTTATTGTCTACTGAAAGCAGAAGGATGATGCAAACACAAGCGAAAATAGCTTCAGACAGAACAAACATTTCTGCATTAAAGGCGGGGAATGTAGAATTGTTTTCAACCACTGTCAAGGAAAATTGGGAAGATAGAAGATAACAAGGTTTTATTTTAGGTTACAGGTGACTTTCTGACCTATGACGACTGACGAGGTCATCCCTGCAGCGTTGGCGTCCCTGCAGAGTCATCTGTTCTGCATCCTTCTATCCTGCACAGTAATGAGAGTTCCAGCAATAATACTGCTACTTTATAAAAATATGTTATCATATTTATTACTGTAGCTGACAATTTGTTTTAGCAGCAAATAATTCTGTAAAAGGAATCAAAACATAAACCTTGCAGCCATGTTGTGTTATTTAAATAGGTTTATATAAATTAGCTTATCATTTCAAAAACAGTCGTTTTTAATTTTACACTTCATACCGGTGAAAAAACTGAACGACAACATCCGCACAGTTTACGCTATTAAAGAGTGTTCAAATTATTCTGTTCATTGATCTGAGAGTGTTGAGCTGGTTTCCATAGGAGATGCAGACTCTTCTGACAGCTTGTCTTGAAATTATGTTGAGCACAGATGGGAGAGACAAAGGACAAACAGTAGGGGAGGGTTTTCAAGGAAAATAGTGGATTTAATTTGCTGTCGTATGCTGCGTTTAATCATGAACAACACTGAAACGTAACAGATTGTATGGACTTTTTCTCACAGTGGTTTGCTTTCACCCTCTTCAGAAGCTTCTGTCTGTGTCAGAACACATCTTGCTGAGTGTCTTCTTCTCCACTTGTCCTTTTATTTATTTCATCCTTAAGATTGCTTCCTTCTTCCTTTGCCATTCTGTTTCGTAAAAAAGGTCTTTTTTTCTTTCCCTGTGTTCTTTCTCTCAGTCTTCTAAAATATGACTTCTCTTTGAAAAGTTTTTTTGTTCAAAACATTGTCAAAGAGTAGCACTTTCTTGATTTAAGAGTTAAGTTCAACGCCTTTGAGACGCAATAACAGTTGCTTTTAGTACTAGAGCGAGGCCTTAGGCTTGACAAAGATTTTATTTATTTTATTTTACTCATTTGCTTAGCACATTTTAAAAAAAAAAAAAAAAAAAGAAAGAACAGTGCAAGGAGGGAACAAAGCCTGGCGGACTTGTACAGAGTTCCACTCCCATCTAGTTTGAAGTCATAATGTATGACACTGCAATCAATCAATACATGTGCTGATATGTAAGCAACAGAGCAGAAATCAACAGAGCACAAAAACATGAGAAGGGACAGAATGATACATGGTATGCATAATGATAAATTGATTTATATAGCTCAAAACGAGATTAAATAATCTCTCAGTGGTCTTTTAAAGGATGATTGGGATGATGTTAGTCTCAAGAACAAGGGCAGATTTTTCCAGACTTTTGGACCTTTAAATGAGATGATAACTGATGAGAGGATGTTCGACAGAAGGGTAAGTGTAGATCATTGCTATGCTTTTTTGAACATGACTGGATGTGAGATGAGAGAGTAAAAAAGTTGTGAAAGGTTTCAGGAAGGTCTTGCTTACTGTTTATGTGCGTGAACAAGCCAGATTTAATCAAGATTTTAAGTTCAATATGTGGAATCAAGCCTAGTCTAAATAAACTCTACACAAATTTTCCATTTTCTTTTCTTAAGTTAAATTGAACATGTCTGAGAAGGGAAATAAGGGGTGAAGTCTCTGCGTCAGAATCAGCATCAAGCAGACATATAGATACACCGCTCATTCAGGCATGCTACAGCATGAAGACCTTCGTTCTATGTCTACAATTTATGAGAATGTTTTTTGGCTGAAGTAGATTATTTTTGCTTGGTGACATTATGAAAAATCCTGTATGAATCAGGGCCAGTGATTATCATGTAGCAGACGCAGTGTCCACTTGATTGCCACGCTTGTTGCCATTTGCATGAGACTGTTCTAATGCAGCAGCTTCTACTCTGATATATTTTGAAAATATATATTTTTTTGAGGTATTTTTGCATATGGTCTACTGGTGAAGTATTATTAACCACAAGAGCTGGATTGGGTGGAGGGGTTTGTCCAGTGGGGATGATTATAATTTATCAGACCAGAAGTTCTCCCTCACCCCCTGGTCGCAAATTATAACCAGACGCATGACACATTTCATCATGTGGATTGCTAACCAATGCAAAAAAACCTGCAGTCTTCAGCTACTATATTATTATTTAAATGTACTCTTATGCAGTCATAGATGTGTGTAAACGGAATATTTTGCAATATCTAAAAATGTTATCCAGTTTGTCAGAATACAGAGCAGGAACAAGCAGGAACAATCAATATCTCTAATGTTTGTAAAATGAGTCAGTGTGATCTTTTTGGTGTGAAATCAACCAATATTTTAGGGCTTCTGCTTTTTGGGCTGCCAGCAAATGAGCAAACATTGGCTCATACATCACAAGTGAAGCTGTTCAACACACACATACACACACACACACACATATATATATACACACACACATGCATGCGAGGCTTTTCTGGCAAGGGTGCAGAGGCGTTTTACAAAGCCTTGATTTTGTGATTTTTGCAGGGGTAATTTGAGAGCAGCTGCTTGAGTCGTGAATTCCACTTACCTTATGAATTCACAACCACCCAACAGCCCAATAACACACCCTCACACACACACACACACACACACAGATGCAGACAAAACACACAAACACACAGTAAGGGAGTCCATAGACTTGCATTGCTTGTGGGTACAGCGCAGAGCTGCATCCAAGTTAAAGCTGGTTTAACTTGGGTGCACAGTAAGCACAGAGTTTGTTCATTGTATCTACAAGCCCCTTACTGCAGAGGTCTGTCAATATATTTCAGCAGCTACTAGCAGCAATTTATCATTTTTTCAGCAGGTTTTACACCGCAATCTCACCTAATTTCGGCTCTGTGCCCAAATTAGATGCCCACACATAAAAAGTGGACAGACTTGATTTAATGTTTAATCTGACTGCATTTTTTTTTTTAAGACAATGTAAAAAGTGATTTTGTGCACTCAAGTGAACTGAAACTTACTTGGAACAAGTCACTTTAAAAAATATTCAAGATGAGCACAGCTGATAAAAAAAATCTTATTATTATTATGTAAAGTGTATTAAGACTGTACTGATACTCATAACTACTGATTACTTAATACTTACTTAAATACTAAATACATATTTATTTATTTTTACTCAACCTGAAATTTTAAAAAACAGACCCGCAGTGATACACAGACTGTTGAAACTGCTATTATTATAAAAACAGGTGGGATGTCGTGCTTGTGCATACACAAGAAGTTGTACACAATCAACTGAAACACAGCTGTGTGTGTTTGGGACATATACCTGTACACACACACACACCATTCTGCTGAGGCCAATGCATGTGTTCACACATTCAAACGCCCACTCAGAAAACTACACAAAGACACAGACACAGACAGACAGTGACACACACACACACAGTCGCAAGCAGGCAGTCACACACACACAGAGAGGGAACAATCATGTCTACTTTGTTTTGCCTCCTCTTCCACTGAGAGGTGACATTTTGAGGGGCTTAGTGGGGTGGGGCTGAGAGCAGGAGGTTCAGCTATGAAAAGCACGAGTCAGGATGGAGGCCGAGCAAATCCAGAAAAAAAACAAAGAAGAAAGAATACAGTGTCAGAGAGGAAAAGGAGGAGAGTCAGGAGGAAAATCTGTGTAACTTCAGCAGACAAGTCCTATGCTGCTATGAGCATAAGAGAGCCAGAGACGGCAAGATAGTCAGAGAAATAAAAACAGAGGGCGATGGAGAGAAAGAGAGCAGGAGGACATACGTACTAATTAGGTCATTTCTGCAGCAATAAATAGTAGGAAATAGCAAGAAAAGTGAAATATAACTAAGGACATTGCAATCATTATGCAGCTGAAAATTACAACACTAATGTGCTCGATAGAGAATAAAACTGACAGCTACTGCAACATATGCCCAGTCTTTAATAAATTACAGTTATACACTTTTCTGTATTAACACATAAGTATCAAAGAAAATGGAAAAAGGCATTTTTCCCTGTCAGCATTTTGCTCCACTACTAAAACATTTTTATACCTCACAGATCACAAGAATGTGGCTTGAAATCTTGAAATAATTAACTTGTAAATGAAGAATGCTCTAGCAGACCTGCAGAAGTATTTAAGGGGGGGATGGAGGAAAACAGGCTTAGATATTTTAAGGCCATGTTTACACAGGAGCAGCCCTACTAAAAACAGAAAGGTCTTTCCTTTGCATCTTGTGAAAAGAGCCGCTGGTAGATGTGGTCTGTCAACTCCAACTCCAAGAGTCGCTTGCTGTTCGCAGAGAAGGAAGTCAGAAACAGAAATTCGCCTCCTCCAGCAGCAGCCCAAGAATATTGGGGTTTGCCCCCAGAGGCTGTATCGGGGCGACGAGACGAAGGCTCGATGCCGAAACGTGTCGGAGTATTTTAATGGATTTTAAATGTCACTATGACCATGCCATAATTAAATAAAGGCTTTTTATTGGAGAAGAGAGTGCCTTGGAAATTTTTCCTTTTTCCTATGTACCTTTGATCCCTCTCCAAAGAGCACCTCTTCCTACAAGGAGTCCTCCCATCTACAGTGACAACTTGGCCAAGAGGCAGCAACAGGAGGCAAGACAATTATGGGTACAACGTGGTTATCTAATATTTATTTACATTTCAACAAACCTCATTCCATATATCAGTGCATTGAACGCTAAACACTTCACTTATTAGTTATTGCGTAACAGACCACCCTCTGCTGGACAAACCCCATAATTACACCATTTTAAATCACTCGTCCAAGCATTTTTTCCAGCCTTAAAAAACAGTCTTATTATTGCCAGACACTGGAGAACATATATGCTAAAACCAATATATCTATAGGCCAGTATCAGCAGATAATAATTGGTTAGGCCCTAATTTTATTTCTACCACCTTCAATGATGGAAAAAAAAAGATTTTGTCTACTATGACATCTGTATGAATATCTAATTCATCAGTCATCTTTCTCCAAATCCAGAAAGAAAATGGGAAAACTCAGATAAAGAAAAAAATTGCTCCTAATGGTTTATTGATGCGAGGACAGGCGGTAAAAATTGCCTGATTAGGCAGAGTGAAAAGACAATGTGCCTCTTACCGGAACAGGAGCGCTCAAATCAAAATGTACTGAGTTGACTACAAAGTAGTGTCGTCAGTGGTTACAGCACCTTTTCTTCAAATTTGACCTCTTTAATTTAATTAGAGCAAAGACAATCTGTGCCGTCCAGCCTGCTGTGTAATTACAAGGATCCTGTGACGTTTCCACACAGAGGATGCGTCTGTTTTGAATGCAGCAGTCAATAACTCATCAACAGTGTCAGAGCACAAACACAAACAGGCAGTCATCTGTGAACAGGAACACAGCTGCACAGCCTCACACACGCCTCACCTTCAAATACAGTTACGCACCATCTTACACACACGAAACTAAATTCACAAGGCCACACACGCAAACATTTACAATGCACAAGCACACTACTCTATGTACAAAGGAAATACACAAATGTACACAGGACAGGAGTGACTTGTGAAATCCGAGAATTCAGCAAATGTTTAACAGCACATAACGGAGGAGCCAAAACAACCGTTGGCCACATGATCCGAGAAAACCGAAAAAGATCCTCAACGGAGTTTACCAAGAAAATACAAACACCACCAAATGTGTGTCTGTGAAGTTTACCTTGAGTTCAGAGCCCTCTTAGATCACACTGTTATTTTTGAAAATTTTCACTACAGCAACAAAATACATTCATTGGTATCAATACACTGATTTGCCTTTTTTCCCCAGATTAATTTACTGATGTCACACCCATGATCTCTTTGAAATACACATTCTAAATGAAACAACTACAAGCAACTGTGTCTTTGCATATATACAGAATATTCCAACTGTTGTAATGAAACTGAGATGTGAAACTACAGCTCTCTTTAGAGAGACTAACGACACAACGAAGACCCTTCTTTATGTCACCTTTGTGCCTCACCAGTGGGTGATTTGAGTGGAGGAGGGCAGTGCATAGAGGCAGAGGAGGTTGCCCCCACTCTATTTATGAAAAAGAACACAGGGATCAGCATATTATAGAGCGACTGGTTGTAATAAACAAATCTTTGTTCACTCAGTATCACTCATTAAAGAAAAAGAACACCAAAAATATCTCCTCTTTCGGAAACAAAATCCATAATTGAAATTTGGATGAAAATGCTTCAACATTGATGCAGGGCAAATAAAACGGTCACATAATGGTACAATGCCAGAATACAAAAATGACATTTTGCTTGTCCAGAAATAACTTCCAAACGTCATCTTCAGTCCTCTGTAAAGCGACGGATAGATTCATATCGCAGCTTAACAGAAATTAAATAACAACAGCCGAGAGATGTGTTTATGGGTCACTGTTTCAAACCATTTTGCTATATCTTTGCATTTTAAACTTTTGGTCAGCTAAAAAAAAAACAATGGTGAAGGCAGTGTTCATGTTTTTTTTTACATTTTATACAGTAAATATTTAAAGAGAAGATCACATAAATATTTAAGTGATTTATTTATATTAAACAGAGTTCTAGCCCTGATCAACACATCTCTCAGTCCCCTAGAAATGAAAAAGTTTCACTCTCAGACATATAATGGTCATTTTGTGCTATAGGCAGATAAGCTTACATAACTGGGTTAAAAAAGGAAAAAAAGGGCAGCAGTCAAATCAAATTCTTGACGTCTTGAGGAAATTTTAAGTTAATTGAACACATCTCTGCCGTCCTGCAGGTCTGACTTAAACTCTCCGCTCCCTGTCTTTTCCAGAAACGGCTAAACCTTCCTGCAGAAAGTCTCCTTGTCATGTTGTCAGCCAAACGGGGACACAGTTAACCCTCGTAGCTTTTCTAAGAGATGATCCTTTTCAAACATGACCAGGGGAGAACAGCAAATCCTGCACTGTTGGGCTGATGTGGGTAAGAGCTTTTAAAGAGGAGTGAAAACAGTTCAGTATAAAATCCAATTCTAGGGGAGCGAGCATGAAATCAAAATGCTCATTTAACTGAGGGAACCACTTTTTATTTTTTGACAATGCAAATTTTAGGTCAGTCATGTGACTATTTATGGATCTTATCGGGGCTTTGTCATAAATTACCAGACACCTTTTCTGTAGCAGCCTGTCACTTATCGGTTAATTTTTCACTGTAATTGATTACTTGTTGACACTCCGCAGAAGTGTTTCTCATGAGGATCTTCCGAGGTTTTCACAGTAACTCATGTGCGACATATTGATTAAGGAATTTAAATCTACAGTTAACACAGCAGGCAAATTAGCTGACCTTTTATCCAGAATAATTCACATGGCGCTGAAGAGCACAATCAGCATCAAGCCAAGATAACAGAGGAAAGCGTTGTTCCAGAAAGCAGCTGCCACTTGAATAGAAAATATGTCTGAATGTCTTTGGCAGACGGATGTCGGCAGAAGAGCAACAGCAAGGTCAAAAGTTTCAATCAGGTAGCTTTGCCAACAATTGTAACAAAGTAGACAACATTCTTTCCTAGCAATAACACCAGGTATAGTTAAAGACAGTTAAAGACTGTTTCTCAATATGTTGCCTCACTTTCCATCATTCAAGCCAAAGTCCAGCAGTTCCCACTGAAGATATCCTGTCAATCAAACATTTGACGTTATTTTTGCAAAAAGATAAAAAATAATTTCCTTAAAGAGAAAAAAGCCCTGCAATTTTTTAGAAAATGTGATTCAATAATCTAAGTGTGCTTTTTTAGCCACTTTCAGCCATGAACAAGTACACATCTGGTGCAGAGTTCTGCATCTGGACAGGTGACTCACAAAAAAGAGGATTTGCTGGTGCGTTTCTTGTTTTTTGTCTTTTGTCTTTTTTTTTTGTTGTGTTTTGGGGGGTTTTTTGGGGTTCTGGCCTGAATAAAGCACATGCGTGTTGGATAGTGGGTGTGGGTAAATAAAAATTCTAAAACATCAAAAATAATAATAGTAATAATAATAATTCAGCTTAATGTTTTTATCCTCTGATTTGTTAAGCTGTGACTCCGGCACCATCACCACGTCTGCGCAGCAACAGTTTGCAACTTGGCGTCCGCCAGTCAACCAAAACGGAAATAGCGGATGAGGTGAAGTTGAAGTGGCGACTACACAATAGTGGACAATTTGTCTTTGGGAGTGAAGTTCAAGGTCTGGGAGGCTTTTGGGGTGGTAATAGATGAAGGAACAACCGAGTTTGCTGGGTTTGCTGCTTGTAAACATCGCAAAGCGAGTGTTTTCTTGATGGATCACCAAGATCCTGGATGGATAGATTGTAGGAACAAGTGACAACTCGCAACGGTTGAACGGTGGGCTGACAAACAGCCAGGTAAAGAGGTAGGAGGAGAGACGACCCAGAAGTCAAATTTTTTTTATATGAGCTGCCTCCTTCAAGTGGATGCATTAATAACAGTCAGACATGTTAATTATGAGACTGTGGGACGTTCCCTCTGCCGCATATCATTATTATGCGGTGTTGAATGTGGCTGAATCGGGACTGGGCGGGTCTTGAAATTCAGACCTGTGCAGGACTCTGATCAGGTGTAATCGTATTAACAGCAGCAGGACCGTGAACTTTATGCAGAACTGCCTAAAAAAAAAAAGCGCTACAATGTACAAAAAATGTCACCAGGTTCACTGACACATTTTAGTTTTTGGACAACAACGGAGCTGTAAAAGATGACCCTGACTCTCTTTTTTTTGTGTGTCAAACATGAAAGTCATTTTATTGAAAAATTAAATTTCTTGATAATTATTCATATGGCGATTCTCAGTTGAAGGTCCAATTCACCATTTTGACCTTAAAGAGAGATCACTGTATAGTATGAGCAAAACTCGGCTGAAAGGAAAGGATTTTATCTCAATGCATGACACCAACCCACTTCTCTTCTCTGTCTAAATTTTTTCTCCTCTGATATCTTCAAAGCCATATGGCTTCTCACAGCGAAGAATAAATACAGGTGTCATCTGCCGTGACTGAAGGGTGAATATGATGAATGCAGTTCTCTGCCTGTTATGTGATTTCCCTCCTCTGATGGCGTCTTTGGGCCTTTAACCGGTTTTACTGAATGATGTTTGTCACTGCTGTTGTCGAGACGGGCTAATGCTACCAGAGCTCAGAGGAAGCAATTTAGTTATCAAAAGGCGAAGACGACGGGGAAGAAACAATTCACGGCACATCAGAGACAAAGTTGTAAATATTGTAAAACACACAAACAGAGACAGAGACGGATGTAACTGTGTCAACCCAAGTGTGTATAATCTTCACCAGCACAGATTTTGATAGAGACTGAATGTTAAATTAATGCTGCAGCAAAGCAAAACATGAAAAGACTTTACATATAGTCTAGAAATCATTTAATCAATGAATTATTTAATTTTCCTTTTGATTTGACATTAAGTGAACTTATATGGTTTGGGGCAACTTGGATATTTATTGATATCAAAAAGTCAAGTGAAGATGCATTCAAAAAGCATTTACATTTCTGAAGCATCTCAAATAGTAGTGTGACTCATGTTCTAAACAGATGTTAAACAGATCTAAACGCTTCCATCTCTTCAAATTACACAAAAGATCTACATGAGAAAGAGCTACATCACTGGGTATTATGAGGATGTAGCCAACCCAGCGGCCTGTCAGTGTAATAGTGCCGGGTTATTATGACCAGGTAATGTGCTGCAGTGAATACTTACGTTTATACCTTGACTGTTTTGTGGTTAGCTTACCAGTTAAACGGAGGAATCTTGAGGGAACGCCGGTGAGCTTATCTGCTAGCCTGTCAACCGCTGATAGCCCACTATCGACTGTGCAAG
>JAQLOL010000006.1:19876334-19896481 GCA_029783665.1 Naso thynnoides | reverse complement strand
TTGTGGCTGATCGGTATATATTTGTGTTATATTTAGCGTTAAGCAACAAAAAAAATTCCTATTACACTGTCTGCCTCAGTCTCAAGAAAAAGCAAAGAAATTCCAACTGTCAGCAGCGAGTGAAAAATGTAAACTAACATTAAACTCGGGAGCTGCAAACAAACTCAGCAAGAAGACAGCCCGCCAATGTTTCTGCCCCTAACGAGTACACCCAAGATCAAGACCAACTTGAAGTAAAAACAAGCTGCCAGTCCACAGGGAGACCTTGCTATCCGTAGTTCTTTCTCACTCTCTCTTTCTTCAGTTCCCTCATTCCTCGCTCGTCCTGTGATCAATTCCCTTCATCTCTCATCCATCCCTCCATCTATCATCTTCTTTTTTTGCCTCTCAGAAGGTGTGCAGGTAAAACTTTTCTCCTTAGCACCTTGGAGACGAACAGGCATGCTAGAATAAACATTTCATAATAGAAATATTGATTTGCCATGGGTGTTTTTTTTTTTAACATTGCAGGTACAAGTATTCACAAGTCTCAAGGTGATGGAGATGATTATATGAGAGGTTTATTTATTTGTTTACCTATTTTACCCAATCAATGAAAGCTGAGAAAGAGGTGAGAAAAACACCGAGGAGATTTACAAAGAAAAAAAAACATCAACACAAAGCAACAGAACTAACAGTGCAGAGGTGTCATTATGAAAATAAATTGCTACAGAGTAAAAACACATTTTACAGAGCAACAGCAGGGTGAGTCAAACCAGAGAGGAACTCATTTTAAATATAAAGTCAGTGTCTCTTAAAAGCTGGCTTGACCTTCAAGATCGAAACGTGATCTGCCTGGCTAACTGATTGATTAATTAATTGATTGATCTACTGACTGCAGTGGTGTTCAACGGATAAGGCATTGAAACAGCGCTGTGAATAAAATAGATGAGTGCAGCCTTTTCTAAGGTTAAGAAGATAATAAGCATCATCCTATTATGTTTTTTTTTCCTCCTGATCAAAGCCTGATTAAATCTTATTTTTTAAATTATTTTTTTCTTGTAATTTAACTTTTTTTCTTAACAACACAGATGCCACAGAATAAACATCATAGAATTTTAGGTTTTTGGTCTTTGTTTAGTTGTTGAAATGGTCTAAATGACAATTAAGTCCTGTAACAAACACTGACTACCTGTCGATTCTTTCAGTCCCTCAGTGACTTTGAAGAAAAAAAAGCAAAAATTAAACTGTTATATTCAGGTGATTTTGTCCCTAGTCTCTGTAACATACTATTTGGGACGGGTATGATTAATTGATGGTCGATAATTGATCGTTAAGGACTTGATCGATCACGTGAAGTTTCTATTGATCAAACATAGCATAACATAAAAAGCCTACAGGTTGTGTTGCTTATGTGAGTCCTGAAGCGATGCAGTGATTTTCACTGTGTGGCAGCAATAGACATCGTACCAAAGGGGGGTGATACTACTTTAAGGGGACAAAGAGAATGGAAATAACGTTACAGCTGCTTACGAGCCGTCGTCATGGCTGCTGCGGATACAAACATAAACATGAAGAGGTCAAGGCAAAGTTTGTTATTAGCCCATTTCAAACAAAAAAATTACAAAGTTTGTTGTAAAAACTGTGAAGTTGTGTATAAGCACAACACAAGAACGAGTCTTGCACAACATAATGTTACAATCAACACTGGTTAACGTCACTGCATCTTCCTGTCAACCAATTTCATCTTAGTCCTAGCACAGAGGAGCTGCGATGCACAATGGTAATTAATGTTTTTTGATTCATTATTGTTTGATATGATTGGTTTTTGGAAATGTTTCCAGAAGAGGCTCAGGTGTATTTAAGTGTGTCATAGCGCTGGAGGCTCACACTCGGCTGCTTTTACGTTACATGCGTTGCATATCTTTTTTGTGTTTGTTAAACTGTTTAACCGCCGTGTGTACGAGGCTTATTGTTGGATCTTAAGTTCCTCTTGGAATAAAGACAGGATTGAGGAAAAACGCGCTGTATTTTGTATTTTCTGTCGTAGGCATTTTTAATATATATTAAAAAATAATGATTCAATTGATAATTGAATGTTACTTTTGCCAATGATCGACCAGGGAAATTTCTTCAAATGCCCATCCCTACATGCTATATTGTACATGTTACATAATATTGGTCAGAATGATATTCGTCCGTTTTGTGTTTAAAATGTCACAAATATGTGCTGAGCTTGAACATCTTTATCCTGCCCTGACGATGACACACAGTCAGACTCAAAAAGAGATCCACAGCTCTCTAGCGGATTGAGTGGCTACTTAAAAGTCTGGAAGATGAATTCCCTTCATCTTTCTCTCTCTCTCTCTCACACACACACACACACACACACACACACAGTCCTCAAAGTTTCTCCCTCTGAATCATCCCGCCCCCTGCAGACGATCCCACCGCAGTTCCATTCTTTCTCTTTGTCTGCTTCTCCCTCTATCTTTATCCCTCATTCTCTTTCTAACTTCTCTCTCTTCTCTCATGTTTTCCAGCTTTGGGCTTTGATTTTTCTCTCTGCCCCACCTCAGTCCCTCCATTATTGTGCATAGTTTCAAAGGCTCTCAGGGTCCTTTGTATCCCCCAGACACAATGCCATCCATTCATATTACATCAAGAGAAACTGACACCAATTATGTGAAGGGTACATAGGGCTGCACAACCCCATGGTCCAGAGGATGAAGGGAGAATTGAGGCAGATGGAAGAAAAGTTGAAAGAGAGAAAGATGTGGGAGATTTAAGCTTTATTTGTGGGGTAAAAAAAAAAATATAGAGGGTCTTAAGGTTTAAGTTCTTTTTACGAAGTTTATTCAGGTTCAGTTCCTGATTTAAGTGTAGTCTGCGTCACTCACTTTCCCTTCCAGGATCTTACAAACCTGCACTTTTTTCCTTCTTTTCCGGCATCTCCAGTACAAATTGCACTATACATTATTAGTGCAAGCAGCTGATTAGCTTTCACGTTTGTATTTGTACAGGAACACATGACCATTGGCATTCTCACCAGATTTGTGAAGTCATCTACTTTCATCCACATCAGTCCTTATTGACCAATCCTCTAGTGTGTTCTTTAGTTTATTTACTCAAATGTAAGATTTATGCTCCTCTCTAATTGTCAAAGACCAAAGATCAGTACAAGTTTGGGAAAAAAGTTTTTTCCTGTAATTTTTAGTGACAAATATTATTATTTAATGGCCCTCTGTAAATGAAAGATTTCCAGAATCTATAAGCTTTATTTAAACGCCAACTTTTTGCAAAAAGGTGATGACTATAATGACAACCCAAACACTTCACTTTTAAAAGATTACACAAGTGGTGTTCTGATGGTAACTTTAACACATGGGACATTGTGAGAATAGGAAAAAGATTCAACTGTTCTCACATCGGATCATCTCAAAGGGCGCTTTTCCTGCTCTCCATCCATTCACGGCACATTCATCTCTCAAAATTTGTTCACCCTCTCTTGGCTTGCTGCTCCATTTCTCCCATTTTGCGTTGGCGCTAAGTTCTCTTTTGAGGCGAATGTCATTGTTTTCCATTTTGGAACAACTTGAGGATCGTCACGCATCTCCAGGCAACACTGAGGGAGATGGGAAAACAGGGAGAGGGACAGACCGGGGCCAAGACCGGCAACCAAGGATCCGTGGTCAATCTACCATGATGTCTCACTCTGCAGTTCTGGGAGTGAAGTCAGTCTCCCGTTTTATAATTTCATTGCACACATTCAAGCTCAGATGAACACACACAGCCACTGTAGAACTCCTAGTTTTTAATCACGTGTGCTTAAACTTTTGTCCAACCATCTCTTTCTATCTTAGAAACAGGAACTCTCTCAAACCCAGTTATCGACAGATCCAGTTTCTTTTATTCCATTTTGGGGGCTAACAGGTTTACATGCAGTCTGTTATTATGTTGGTTGAAAAGTTTTATGAATTTTACCATAAATATATTGCATTTGGTCTACAGTACCATTGTCTTCTAGGGCTGGGCAATATAAAGAAAATATATTGTTAGAGATATGAGACTATGTATCGTCTTAGATATTGATTATGATTGTACTATGATATGGAATAAAAGTTGTTTTTTCCTGATTTTAAAGGCTGCATTACAGTAAAATGATGTAATTTTCTCAATTTATCAGACAGTATTACTTGTTTTAATACTTGCATTTACCTGCTTCCTTGTATCTACAATTTATATGAATATTGATCAGAAATGGATTTGTGTCATTATATTTTTTGGTAGTACAAATAGTCATCCCTACAATATGTCACATCAGAAAGGAAATTTGGTCAAACATTTTGTAATGTTTGATTCTGTCCCTGAGTTTTAGCATTACTTAAGTGCCTTTGAGGAGATTCAGAAATACTGAGATGCATATCATAATCATATATAGACATTTTCAGCCCATATCACCCAGCCCCATTGTCTTCTGAACTAAGATGTGAAAAAAGCTTTGCAACGTCCACAAAAATAGAAACATATCATTAGATGCAGTTCAAATTTGTCCAAAAGGCATTGATTTTTCAAATTTTACGTATGTAAAAAATAAATAAATAAAAGGAAAATACTAGTATTCCAACATTGTTGGCAGCAAATGATATGGAAATAACATACAACTTGGCCACAAGCACAATATTCAAATTGCAAAAGCTGCTTCTTTGGTACATTTTGTGAAAAAATAAAAGCAATTCAACAATAATAAGGGATGATAGTGCAGCAGAGATGCCCCTCACTGCGGGTCTTGTTTCCTGATGTAAAATATCATGTTTCCCCATACTGCAGCTCTACTGACAGGCAACCACAAATACATAAATGAAAGAACAGATTTATACACACAAACACCTGCATGCGCATGCAATCACACATATATAAAGCCACATCACAGGACAACTAAAACATAAATATATATAAACACATCCAACTGTAGCTATGACTGCTATATGTGAAAGGTAGCACATGCTGTGAGGTGTCACACCTGTCACACACACACAAATGACTGTGTGGGGCTTTGTAACCAAAGTGCTGTTCCAACCTCCAGTGTAATCACTGGCCTACATCTCTTTTCATCTTTACGTGCACAGCTGCATTAAACAGAGCCTTGACTGGTTCTGGAGTTTCGCTTTCACCAGAAGTTCTTGGACATTACCAAAAAAAGATGCAATATAAGTAGTTCTGTTGCAGCATCTCCCACTGTTTTTGGTCAAGTCTGATTTAACCCAGCTTGTTTAGAAGACACTCGCAGTCAGCAGACGCAACAGATAAATATGATAGATCAAACACAGACGGTATGCCCCCTGCAAATACACAACCTAGAAAACCTAATAACAGCCTATGTAATGGGTCAACACTGTGATGGGGTTGAAGATGTATTGAGCAATCTTCAGCTCACACCCTGCAGCGCTCCAGCCCTTTTCTTCCCTGCCCGACATTCAGGAGGACCTACTTGGCCTGAGATGCAGCAGTGCGATGGAGTGCAGATAAAGATGGAAGTAAGAGAGGGAGACAGAAAGGAGGGAGAAACATAAACAACCCTTACAGCGAAAGAAAATCCATCACTCTGTCTCAGTATGGAAGGGCCTTAACACACACAGATCATTGTGTAATATGACTGATATTTTTTACAGATGAAGATCTAAGAAACAAGGTTGATCTGCAAAGTGAAGGTGAAGAAAAAGTGGAGACAATGAAGATAAATGAGTGCAGCACACCGTGGTTGCACTTATGACTTTAAATTACTGCACAAAGTGGCAGTGCAACATGGCATACTGCTGATAACATACCATGTTTGCTGTAGATATAAAAGGTGAATTCCAAGTTAATAAAATGCTAAATTATTGTTTCTGACTGTTCACATTGGGCGTGAATGAAGTAATTTACCTGCTTTATTCACAGGAATTTGATTGATAAAATATTTTGTGTTTACTCAAGTTCATTCACATGAATAACCTGCTTCATTTGTACGTGAATTTAAGGGTATGCAAGAATTAAAAAGTCGCTAATTTTCGCAAGAAAGGAAGGACATAGTTGAGCTTGACTGCACTGCAAGGGTTGCTGCTTTGTCCTTGCTGTAGAAAGCCCCAAACATTCAGAGATCCAGTCGCTGCCTTGTCTGGGTTTGCCTCCAGAAGCACACACAGCTTAGGGAACTCCATCACCTTCTCCAGAAGCTGCGCCTGGATGACAACCACTTCCAACTTCAGGCTCACCTGGACCCTGTCTTATGACCTGCTGCTGAGGTTCGGTGCCAGGATATTCCTCAAGGATGCTGAATACAAATACTGATATATAAACTTCAGGCCCTCCATCTTAAGTGCAGAGCTGTTAGTTAATCTATAGGCTAAATATTCACAGTGCAGCCACATGCAGATATAATCTGGTGAAATGATAAGTTTATCCTCCCTTTTCCAATGAATGAACCTCCATTGTACGTCCTTAACGTCATACGTCACTGTCAGGAGGATCTCAACGCTGATTGGCTATCAGGGCGTGAACTGGTCGCCAAAGATCAGATTTTTCAACTCTCACATGTAAGCGAATAATGTAAAAATTTGCACTATTTGCGTCATTCATGCCACGCAACCAGCTTCACCTGACAAGCACTCACGCCTAAATGCATCTCTACATTGACTTTAATAGTACTTTATAATTTTACTTGCCCCATGTGAACACATTTTTAGGTGACAATTAAAGCGTCTGCAATATTTTGCCAATAGATCCCCCTAAATCTTAGACACTGGAATTTTATATTTACTGAGATGTAAATGGACTGCAGAATTTGGAGGCTGTATGTGATTCAGTATGATCTTAGATACTGACTACATTCCATCACAGTAAAAAACATGAGCGAAAAACTAGAAACAAGAGCCAAAATACAACATACTCAAAGTCCTCCTTCACTACCAGCTTAGACCAGATCACACAGGCCAAATGAGTCACATGTCCAGTTGCTGTGTAAGGTGTAATGGGAGTTACTTCATTTTTACAGACGTACAGAAAAGTCACATGAACCCAGCAGCTGTTTCAGCGCATTGCCTCATGGTCCCTTTGGAGTTCCTCATGTTTAAAACACACAATCTCCATCCAAAAGCAAATCAGTTATTGATCATTAATTTAAACCCAGAGAAGAATTTTTAGACACAGTAGTGAATTTTCAACATTTCTGTCTCATCCACTTCAACTTTTTTTCCCCACCACACTTTTCCTCTTTATCGAAAACTTTTACAGAGACACATTTCACAGCACTGCGAAAATGATGCAATGACAGCAAAGTTGGGATCCTCTTTCACCTTTCTCCTCTTTTTTTGTTAAGGTAATTCCTTGTCTTTCCAAAAAAAAGTTTCACAGAATGCTGACTTTAACTGTACATACAGTAAATACCATGTATTTATCATAAATCTGTTCAAACACACCAACAGTTACATATGACCTAAATAGCACATACTGTATATGCAGAAAAACCTACAGACAGATAAAGACTTTCCCGCTCAGGAAAGCTGAATCTGAGTATTTTCTGCTCAGCTCTCCTTTACTGTAACCAGATATCTGCTCTGACTCACTTACACACTTAAACACACAAACACATTTTCCTGACTGTGCTAACTCAGATACTGGACACTCATTGATGTATGGGAGGTCAGTGGACTAAACATTTTCTCACTGTGGACTGCAGGGATCTACTTGGTCAGCACACAACTGGTCACACTTATGAACAGATAGGGAATACCTGCAGGACTGCCTCAGAAAGTTGTGTTGATTGTGTATGTTTGTGTGTGTCTGTGCTTCCGGGACAAACTCAGAGAAGATACTGAAATTCTCCTTGCCTGTCTGCAGTTTACATGGTGAAAACATCCCATTAAATAAAAATTGCTTTAACTATTAAGAGGAATTCAGGAGGGTTTTTAACATTTTCCTGGCTGCATGGCCAAAGGGCATATCATATGAAAAATTCCAGTCTCAGGGAATCCATATCAGATACCATCGGATCAACTTTAAAACCTTACAAGCTTGCAAAGACCAGCATCATATTTTATGGATATGCTCTGATTTTCATCTTGCATTTTCACGCTACACGTTGCGACAAATGTGCTTAAAGTCCTGCGTGAGGCCAGAAACTTGGATGGATAATTACCCAAAATTGTTCACTCTGCTCAGCATCATAAGTCATTTATACTTAATAGGATATCATTATGTTGGTTCTGTACAGTTGTTATAAGCCTCATTCAAGCCCTGCTGTGAAGGAGCGAAGCTGTGATTTTCATCAGTCCTTTGTAAAGCAGGTGAGTCATTTATAAAGTTTTCATTTTAACTGCAGACCAGTTTATCCCAGTCTATCAGGTTGAATGAGTTCTCTGCCATTATTAAATCCTGTCTGAAAAGCATTACATGTCATTTCTGCCACTAGAAGTCTTTCAATAATAAGAACAAAAGTAGTTTGACCATGTCATAAAGAAGGGATGGATCATGTGATTTTTATATAAAATTTTTGTATTTTTGCTTTGTGTTTTGTTGGGTGTCGTTTGGGTTTTTTCCAATGCCGGTACTAAATCAATACTTTTAAAATGGTACTGGTGCCAAACGGTCTAACCTGATGAAGGTCTCTGCACCAAAACATTGTAAATAAAAGTCCTTGATCGCAAGTGAGGAGAACGATGTGCGGGAGTTTCTTAGTTTAGTTGTTATTATCTCGAACAGCAATCAACAATATTCCAAAATAACAGTAGTAATATCAAAATAAAAAAACAAAAAGAAGAACAAAATAATAATAATAATAATAATAGTAATAAGAAGAGGAAAAAATAAGAAATAAGCCATCATCATCAGTAATAGGAAAAACAAAGAAGAAAATGCGTTCAAGAGGGAGCAGTTTATTTAAAGTGCTCCTCCACATCATGACCTCAACAATACTACGTTCAACTATACGTATACATGCATATCTATTAATTATCTTTTTATGCATTATCATTATATGTATCTGTATTAGGGATGGGAACTGGTAACCGGTTCCAGTTGAGAACTGATAACAAAGTGGAACCAGAATCGGTATCATATGCATCCAAACTTATCAATTCCTCTTTTCAATGTCCAGGCAAGCCCAGTCCTGAGAGGGTTGAGCATCTTTGGCTCATACATTTATTTATGTTCATTGGGACCAAAATGAGGCACCGAAATCTGCATCGTGTTTCGGTCTGGTAGGTATCAGACATGTTGGTACTGGTACTATATTGGTACGGAGTTTCAGTATCCATCCCTATTTTTGTATATTACATATTTTTTTTGTCAACAACGAGTCTGCCACCTGCTTAGCATAGCATCGGTCACACAATTCACATTCACATAATTTACACCGTTCAGTATCACATACGAATTTAAACCAAGTAGGACTTGCCTAAGCAAGCTAAGTGCATATCAAAGACAATACATTTTAGGGTAGACAATGCCATCAGCAGCTCAGCTTTTACGTCAAACAGAGAGAAAAATGAAAACACAAGATGCATTAAAAGTTCCCAAATATATGTTTACTTGCAAGTGTAAGTATACTTACAAGTACCCTAAGTTTTTTCTTTCTACACTTCTAAAAAACAAAATGAGATGCATGCTCCAGACAACCAGTTTCCATTTAATTGTCCTGGTGGAGGATAAGAAGATTAGCAAATAGTACAAATACTACAAGCTGATTTTATACTAGTATTGGTTCTTGTACCATTAAAGTAGCATTCCTTAAGAGATCTGTCCTGGTTGATGGGAGATAATTATGGTTCCTTGCTGTGAAGACAGTTGCAGTTTAATAGAGGTCCCAGCATCTTAGGCACAGCATCTGGTACTTTATCAGAAATACAGAAGAGCAGCTGAGGTATCTGTTTAGCAGCTAAACAAACTTGTTACAATAAAGAAATCAGTCAATACTTGGCCTTTTTCCTTTATGCCATGAGCTACAGCAGCAGCAGAAGCAAGAAGCTCAGTTATAAAGTTTGTTACTTTTCTAAGGAGTTTGAGATGTGCAGCCTGTCACCAAGAAAGTGCTTCATCTCACAGCTTACTGTTCCTGCTCCTCCTCGCCTGATCCCTGCCCCCCATAATGTTTAAAACTCGTCCACTGCCAGAAAATTCCAAACCTAACTATTGTCTGTGTTTTGCAGACAAATTGCTTTTGAGTAATCCTGGTCAGGGCTTATCACAGTAGAAAAATAACACCACAAAACATATATAGAGAAGTAATTTCTAGATAGAAATATAATTATGGCTATGGATCATTTCATAAAAATCATAAAGGTTACAATTTAAACTTCTACAAAAAAGTCTGTAAAACGGTCGTATATATACATTTTATAGTATTTTTATACATTTACATTTTATATATTTACCATATTTACATTTTTATCATATTTCTTTTAAATCATAGAAACCTACCAGACTGGAGGCCCCTGAACTGTTCTGTGTGCCAGCAGTCTCAAACAACTGTTCCCACAACAAATTGAGATTGTTATATTGCACAAAACACAGGGGGAAAAAAATTCTTAAAAAAAAAAAAAGGATAATTCCATTTTAGTCCCACTGGTCTAACTAAAGAGACTGAGTGTCACCTTGGTGTTACCCTGCAAAATTCAGATATGCCCATTATCAAGGCCTGTTATCATAGCGTGTCTGTGTCTTAAGAAATCAAAACGAAATTCAAACAAGGCAAAACCAGGGAAGGAGAGGATGAACAAGCTGCAAAATTGTGTTGGCAAAAAGAGAAAACAGGCTGGTAATGAAAGTAGCTTTGAAGGCAAACGGAGAAAAATGAAGTAGAGGAGGGAAGAGAGCAGAGGTGAGAAGAAATGAGAGATATGTGAACAGAAGATGAGAGGTGATGAAGACATAAAAATAGAAAAAGAGGAGGAAGAAACAGAAAAAAGGTCCAAGGCTTTTTGTCTGTTCAGTACAGATAAAAGAGGACTTTTAGGCAGACACCCACAGTCTATATCCAGAGATGAATCTACAAAAACATTTAAAAACACAAACAAAAAAAAAGCCAGAAGAATTTAGTTTATAGGGATAGAAGACACACTGGAGAAGCTAAAACCAGTCAGTGTACATTTTAACTTAATTACTTCTTTCATTTATTACTCATTAATTTAAATTGTGGCTGATTAATTTAAATCTAAAGACTTCAGAACTACAGCGCACATGATTAGAATATAAAAATAAGATATCATATTTAAGTTTTTTACTTCTCCGAAGTATCTAAATGTGATAATCACCCACTATAGAAACCATTTAGCAGTGTAATAAAGCTGACTGTGGGAGCTGCAGCATGTTCTCTTTTACTCTCCAAAGCTGAAAAAGCACTTGCCCATATCACAACCTGCTATTTTCCTTAGCAGCCGGCATATCTGAGAGGGAGAAACTATTCAAGCTAACCATAAGAGGTTTACATTTATTGCATATAGCTATCACTTTTATCCAGAGATCTTTAAATGAGTGCAGCAGGGGAATACATTATTAAACACTGGAAACAACCAGAACTGGCTAGACAGATATTTCTTAGTCAAAGTGCCAACAGAGCAAGGAGAGGAATTTTTCTCTCAAGTTAAGTAAATATAAAAATGAGGCTTTAGCTTGCATGTTACACACAAGTTACAATTATTGACAGACTTTGGAATTAAACTTAATTCCAAATATCAATGCACTGACGAGTAAAACCTTCATCACCCTCTGCTGGACAAAGTGCTCACTTACACTGTTTTAGATCACAAGTTCAAGCATTTTTTCCAGCTTTGACAACAGTTTTAATGTCAGCACATAACGGAGAACATATGCTGATGCTGATATGCAATAGGCCAATATCAGCTGATAATATTGGCAAACCGATGTATTGGTCAGGCCTCAGGCCGGTCAGTTATAATGCAGTGTTCTGCTGAGGAACCTTGGGTTGTGGCTGGCATTTGGACACCATTTGTCACACAACACCTTGGAGAGCAAGTAAACCCCCTAACGACAGCCACACTTTCTGATCGCAGTGCTGTTCCAGCATCCGTGGAGCGTAACAGAACAAGAACAACCCATGAAGAAGCAAATTAACACCCACAGCAGCCAATGCTCTGGTGCCCGACACCCCCAGAGGTCCTGTGTCAATGCTTCTGTGGGCTAGAGCCAGAGCCAATCCTTCTTACAGATGTCTGTTTGTTGATTGTTAGGGGGCAGCAGCTCACACTAGTCATCAGTAGTGGACAAAGCAGAGACGGCAAAACAAAGTGAGAAGGACATGAACTCCAGAACTTTAGATCCTGAAACATACAGTGTGTGTCACCAGGAGGACGACCACGAGGATGAGTGTGTCCTTGAAACGCCTTTGGCATGATGGCTGCACAGAATGATGTCTACACACTCAATATCTCCACCTCCCTCCATGTGTGCCATCTTGCTCTCTCTATTGCTTTATTTTTATCCATCTCTTTCCTTCTATATTTCTTTAATAGCCCATCCATCTTTTTCTGTCCTTTCCTCTACCCACCTCACCTTCTCTTCTGTCTGTTAGTAACTATCCATCAAGTAACTTGTCTAACTGACCTTTACTAACCACTCACTAACTCCTATACCTTCTGACCTAAGAAGTGTGTTTTCCTAAGTATGTGCGTGTGTAGAGACACTGATCATCTTCCACTGAAAACACACAAGCATAAATATCAGAAACTTTGTAAAGATGCATAAATACACTTCTACTTAAGTTTAGTGCACATTACAACAAAAGTACACATTAACAAACTCATTCTACTATGGTAGGAGAACTCAGTCACTAAATAAATAAATAAATACAGAAGGATCTACAACATATGCAGAGAGGAAAAACAGATCTTCTGTGCTACTACTTTAAAAAAGCTTTTTGGATTTATCAGTTAAGACATACTGAATTTCCTCACAATATGTTTCCATCATCTCCGCCAAGCATGATCTCCGCCTTAATAGTGCACACTTTCTGCTTCATAGATCTGCATTCCTTTGACCTCAAAGGCATTAATATCCATCTTCTCCCCTTCATAACATCTGAAAGCTCTGCAGCAACCATGAGCATCATATTCCCACCGGAGCACTTCACTTCTTGTCTTAGCAAGAGGACTTTTTTTTTTTTTTCCCTCCCAACACATGACTAGGCCATGAAATATGACAGTGATGCACAGAAGCTTGTGCTTGTACAGATAAGCGGAATTCAGAACATGGTTTTACAAGCAAAACCGTTCTGACGGGAAGGAACTGCTGGCCGTCACATCTGCTGGGGAGATGAGAGGTTAGGGTGCCATTTCTGTCACGCAACACTGTATGTAAATGACAGCCCATGTCAGTCAAGCACGGAGAGTTAAAGAGATAGAGAGTGAAAGGAGGAGTGAGGATGTAGATAGAGGGAGATGAGGAGAGCTGACACACTGGTCAGTGAATTTTAATGTCAATTAAAAAGCAGAACCATGACAGGAAACTCTCCATAAAGCCAGGGAGCTGTGACGAAGTGACTAATAGCAAGGACAGAACTACGCCTCCCCTTCTCTCCTCTTTGCTCCATCTTGTGTTTTTGCCCTTCTCTATCTTATTCTCCTTCCAGCTCTTCTTCATTCTTTCTCCAATTTTCTGTGCTTGATCTTTCTCTCACTTTCTTTCCATCAGCAACTCCTTGAGCCCCTTGTGCTCTCTAATGTCCATCCTTATCCTCGCGGCCAAAGATGTGAAGAACATGGACGTGGACGTGGCCCTCATAAGTCATGATAATGGCTGTCCCTCCTCTTGACCCCATCACCTCACCTTTCAGGTCCATCAAGAAGAATCAAATGCCAACTGTAATTTGCATAGAGCCCATTAGTTCCCCTTCAGCAACTCGAAAAAGATCATATTACGCAGAGAGTTCTTGGGAATTTGTTTCTTCCACTTCTATAGATGAGAGCTTCGCACCTCTTACAGGAAAAAAAAGGATCTCAGTTCTCAGGCTCAGATAACACTTAGCTGTGCTGTTTCAATGATATGGAACATATGCAATCTTAACTAAGACGTTCAACATCAGTTAGTATATTATCACCCAAAAAAAGGCATTTGTTATCTTTTTGTTACCTTAAAATGAGCCCTTTTTATCTGCAGAAGCTGCCTAACAGTGCACCATGTTGAACTGAGTTTCTACAGAAGCCCAGCATGGACATATCAAACCCATGCTCTGGCCCTCTCAGAATTCGTTCTTTTTTCTTTTTTTGAGGCAGGATATCTTAATTTTGACAAACGTTATTCTGGCATCATTGCACTAAACAGTAAACACTTCATTTATTAATTATTAAATAAAACAGACTACCTTCTGCTGGAGAAAACTATGTAATTACACCATTTTAAATCACTAGTCCAAGGATTTGTTCAGCCTTAAATAGCAGTTTTATTATGGGCACATAACCGAGAACATAAACACTGATACCAATATATTTGTTATAGTCCACTAATATCAGTGAGGGCACAATAAAATTGGTTCCATTCAAAAAATAATAGTCCAATATCCATAGGGCAAAGAAAAAAAAAACGGACAAAGTTTTAAACTGTCATTTGTGGCACAGAGATGCAATCAAGGTCTTAAAGAGGCATACAATCAGCCTGGCCGAAAGGTTCAGTGGATCACACTTCTCAGTAAATGTAAGGAGTCACCTTTCACTAAGACTGTCTCCTGTCCATCGAATCATTCTGAAAGCACCTGCAAGTTAAATTCAAATGCCAGTAGAAACATGAAAGACATAAAAATTCAAAGGACTGAGCGTGCATCACATGTGTGCTGTTTATATGCAAATGCATTTGTGTGTTTCCATCACTACACACCAGGCAAACACTCAGCCCCGACCAGATCAAACTAAAGCATTATCTTGCACAGGAGTGAGGCCATTTGTAACGGATGTGTCAGATAACCTGAAGAAAACAACAATACAGAATTTGATGTTCCTGCATTCTCTCCTCCTAACACTAGGAAACCACTCTGGCCACTTTAAAAAGGTATGACAGCGCAGTAAACAGACAATCTTTAGAATTGAAACAGAAAAAGCGCTCACAGTGTTTCACAACCTCAAACAAACAAGGGCTGATCTCAGAGCTGGAGATATATCAAGCCAGGACAGAACAGGTTTTATGCCTTTATCTCCCTCAGTGCAACGGGAGATATGACAACAGGTCAGCGTGGCAGAAGCTCAAACAAGATGACCCCCTGCCTTACAGCTACTAAGCACAAACAGATTTTTTTTTTAAGTCACTGGTTTTGCAGCAGTTTTGTGTGTTCAGGAGATTATGAGATTACTACAGAGAAATGGACTTGTCAAATGTAGCCACTGGGTAATTTGCAAATGTACACTGAATTTTTCCAGATGTAACGGAATCAGAAAAATTTTGATATAGATCTTTCTTTGAAGGCAGTTCACTGCATACATGCTAAAATCTTTGCTGGAATTCATTATCAGACAATCAGTGGAGGAAAAAAGCAGCTAATAGAGTTCGCTGCTGGAAAATTGTTCGACATTTAGACTTTACTCTTCTAAAATGACGAGCACACACTCTTGCACAGTAAATTCTCAAAGCAGGGAACTGACAAAAAGCAAACAAAGTGCAAAGACAATAAGTATTACAGGTGCCTTGAGCAGACTGCAGGATTGTGAGGATCAAGATATTTTGAATGAAAAACCTCATCAGCTCTTTCAAGCCTGATCCATTCACAATGATATAGTTGTGACAGCTGTGCCTCAGTGTGCAGTCATATCAGCATGTGTAAGCTAGCAGTGCAAACACACCTGCACTGATAGAGAGCTGGGGTTGACTTTAAACACTGCAGAACAGTCAAAGATACATCATGATGTCTGTCTAACAGAGGGAAAAAAATAACGAGACTAAAGAGACATAGAACAGGAGTTATGTTGTGGTGTAATTCGGGAGAATTAGACTGATCCTTCTCCAATGTATCTAATAAAGCATTAGACAAAACAAAGGAAAGGTGGGATGCATTATTTTCTTAACACACAGCTATTCGCCTATGAAAAATATTTTAACTGCCCTACAAGTTGTAATGCAGCCCAGGGCTGAGTTTGCACATGCAGCAGTATATGTAGGAAATAATAGCAGAAACTCCTGGATTGGTAGATGCTAAATATTAAAAGGCTCTAATGATGATTTGGGAGAAAAATGGGACTGAGACATCCCTAGTAAGAAGAAGTCATCGGTGTGCTTCCTGATAGTCTTCACTGAAATGGTGAGAAAGTATTCAAGCAGTTCATATAAACAATGACCAGGACTGCATTAGGATGATATTACTGCCATTTGGTTATTCCCTAACACTAACAGTCTCTTTTGCACCAGATGGTTTCTCAACATGGACAACTGATAGAGCATCCTGTGGACCGATCCATCACTTTGCCACCGACATTACCAGCTTTAAATCAATTCCACACGCAGAGACCGGGGGAGCGTCAAGGAGGCCACCAATGGCCCAGGAAGTAATTTATCTGAGATTTGGCCCGGCACTCTGTTGCAGCGCACATCAAAACAAAGCTTTATTGTTCCGTCTTTATTTACAACATAATTACGAGAGGATTTATGCTACTACTGTCCCTCAGCTTTGCCTTGAGTGCAGAGTTTCCACATAGTTGGGTGTCCTTGCAGAAGTGCCTGCTGTCCGCACACCTGGCACAGCAGGGGAAACAGATTAGGGCGGCATATGCAGCGTTTACAGGATGGCCTCCGCAAATGTCTGTCTTGGGACGGGCAATAAAACAGCAAAGTAATAAAGTCCAACTCCGTTTTACACACACTTTGCTCAAACTGCACACACGCACAAAAGCAGAGACAGACAATGATGTTGTGGGCACACAGATAAGAAAATCTATTTAAAATTCACACTTTTTAAGCATCACTTGTGGGAGTGTTTTTCCCTGTTTAATGATGTAAAGAGGTGTGCAATGCTATCATCATTACAAAGGCAAGAGCCAGGTCACACTCTCAACACGAACAAAACTAGCTGTACACAGAGTGTTTTAATGCAGCAGATTCTAGCACAAAATTCTACGAGGAAAATAATGCAGGTGTGTACTACAAAGAACAAATAGATCCTTGCAAACCAGTGTAATCTTTATCTCATTACCTCACATTAACCTGCCATCCAAAGAGCTCTTTCTCCTTCCCTTCATGATGTACTTGCAGTCAAAGTGCACTAATTGCTGCAGTTAGTTCAGCTAGTGTTACAATCACATACAAAAGTTGCTGAGAGCATTTAGAGAAGGGATCTCAGTGTAAGAGGGAGCAGAATACTGAGGATAAGGGGGTTTGGTAAAAGAGATGCCCATTCATGGACTTTTATCTATATTAATGAGCAAACATGAGGGCTGCATCAATGCAAAAGGTTTCCAGGAAAAATCAAAACTCCTGGAATACAAAGTCTAAATTTCTCCGCAAATGGTCTATGGACAGTTGTATCTAAAAGTAGGGCCCAACCAATACATCCGTTTGCTGACATTATCGGCCTATATCAGCCTATCACAGATATATCGGTACTGGTATATTTCTTCTCTGATATACACAGATATTCAAACTGTGTTTTAAGGCTGGAAAATTTTTTGGACTGGTGATTTTAAACGGTATAATTGCATAGTTTGAGGGTGCTCTGTTATTTAATAATTAGTAAGTGTGTACTGTTTAGTGCACTGATGTTTGGAATAAAGTTTAAAGTTAAAATGTAAAATATCCTGCATCTACTAAATATCTGACAGAAGTGTTTGATAACCACATTGAGAAGACATATATCAGCAGATACAACATATATATGTAATATTGGTCAATATATCAGATACGGGAACTTTCTTGCTCCCTAATATCTGTATTGACCCAAAATAACCCATATCGGTCAGGCCCTAAAGAAAAGTCATCTATATCCCACTCCACTTTTTTTTTTTTACACTATTTCTCTTTTTTGATTCGCGTCCCTCATTTCAGTATTCTCTCTGTCTCTCCCTCGTCCAGGTTGATAATGAGTCTTAAAGCTCAAAAACTGAGAAATAGCATCCCCCTGGTTACAGATGGACCATAGACTATTTAGCGCCAAAGAAAATAACCAAGCAGCCAGCGGCACAGTAGAGTACGGGGAGGTATGGATTTTAATGCTACCTGAATGTCAGTCACTATGCCATATACACGCACACCCCTCTGCTATGTGTTCTTATTTGGGTAATTTACTTTAATGGCAGTGCTAACTTGTGAGAAATTCCCTTCAACGGTGAAAGTACGATGACACATACTTGGTGAAATTTGGCCATATTGCCTTTAGCCATGCTATAGCACAGCCATCTGAACCACTTAATTGCCACATGCGTCTAATGAATACATGCAATCGGTCGTCATCAAGAGTAATAGCCTCTGTCTTAAGCTGCCTTATGGGTCTGACCTTTTCCCCTGTACTGACGGTGCAAATTATTCTTGATTATGTAGCCGGTGATTTTTTCTCTCTTTCCATTTTTCCTCCCATAGAAAAGAAAATGTGCTGTAACACACCAAAGCTCCAGTCAATTCCACCCCTGCAGAGTCATACATCATATTTTTAGTGTATGGATTTCTAATATTTCGCTACAGCAGTCAAGATGATGTAACAAATATGTACTCTGAGCACATATCAAAGGGATTCCTCGAGGATATTCAATATGGCTGTCAAGAGACATTTGGTCTGATTATTAAAATAGATAACCCTGTGTGCCTGGAATTATACTGTGGGATATCAAACATACTGCTGGGGGTAATTAGAGGAGGGATGGCATCCATTAATGACCATTTGAAAGAAGAAAAATAGAAATAAGGTGTTTCTGCTTTCACACGGGATATTCCCGCTGCTGCTATTTTGCATCCCCAGTTATACTGGACACTTAACCTACAGTCATAAAGAGTTACAAAGGTAACAAATCAAGCAATCTCTATAAACATATGAATGCAGAAACTGTAATCACAGGACATGATTTTATTTAGGGCCCAACACGTATATCGATTTGCCGATATCATCGGCTGGTACTGGCCATTCACAGATTTTTCTGTATCGGTATGCGTTCACTGATGTGCAAAAATATTAAAACTGTTTTACAAAGGCAGGTAAAAATGCTTGTGCTATTGATTTAAATTGGTGTAATTATGCAGTTTGTACGGCAGAGGGTGGTCTGTTATTTAATAAATAATAAGTGAAGTTTTTCACTTTACTGTTTAGTGCACTGATGTTTGGAATAAAGTTAAAAATGTAAGATATCCTGCCTACATCTTTGTCACATGTAGGCCTACTCGATAACCTCATTTAGCCGATATTATACATGCATAAAATCATCCAAAATACTGGATATTGGAATTTTCTTGCTTCCTAATATCAGAATTGGCCCAACAAATTCCCAGGAATCAGTGGGGCCCTAATTTTGGTGTCAGCACTCTGTTTTCATTTGTACTTAAAGTGGTATCAGTAATAGTACTGACTAATGACATTTGAGTAGGCTTGGGGCAGGTTGTACGCAGGCAAACAGAATGTGTGGAGAGCTGCTTTTACTGATTACTACTAATGAACTAAAACAAGCCACCAAAAAACAAGGATAGTGAATTGATTGTGCGCTTCCAGAGTTCTCCTCGACTGGGTTGGCTTTGCATATGTTAAATGTGGAGTAAAAAAGGAAAATGGTGGCATGATTGGTTGAGTTGAGGGAAGTGTAAATGGTCCTTTGGGAAATCACAAGCACTGGCTTGAGGTCAGAGTCAGTGTTGTGATCTGACGTGCAGCAGTGCCCATGGTGCCATGGGAGGATGGACCAATGAGGCATATGAAAGGCAAATGGTTAGGTATGCTGAGTCAGGAGCAGAGCACAGTTTACCCTGTGGATGTTAGACAGAGAGCATTTGTGATAAAGTCACTCTTATGTGAGGAGCTGGAAGTAACAAAAATTATTGATAAAGTTAGGGTAACAAAAAATAGAGGTTTAAAGAAATTTATACATGCCAAACTTTTTTTGTTCTTTTAGCAGAAAAATAATCTGTGCATCCAGACCTTTGTGGCACTGTGGATTTATTTATGATGTGTGGTTAAATGTAAACTTCTTCTTTAAATGCAGGCAATAACGGATGTCATTTGTAGT
>JAQLOL010000006.1:19849170-19876234 GCA_029783665.1 Naso thynnoides | reverse complement strand
CATTTGTAGTTTGATTTTTTGTCACGATGACTCAAACACCTGCAGTTAGGTCACTGAATGTTTTACACTGTTGGAACTCTATGAAGGTGTCTTATTTTGGTTTGCACCATAAAAGTAGAAATTGTCAGATCTTGTACTTTGCTGAGACATTTTTTTTAAAGGCAAACCTAAATTTGTAAAATGCAGAAAACTGCTTTTGTTTACAGTCATCATGATGTTCTACAGTACAGTATTAATTAAAGATGATTGAATTGATTTTAGCTCCTAAATGTTTGCTTGTATTTGTTCATAGAAATCAGAGGAAAATTGTAGATATAGATCATGATCTTGGTCTTGACTCAGTCGCGGTCCCTTATAATCTTGGTCTTGTCTCGCCCTGCTTTGTTCTTGGTCTCGTCTCGGTCTTGGCACACTCTGGTCACGGTGAAGTCTTAGTCTCGGTTAATGTGGTCTTGACCACAACACTTCTTATGTTACAGGTACTTTCTTGCTTAGGTGAAGGGAGGGTCATTGCCTCATTAAATCTTTCACTGAGCCTGTTTGGAAGCAACAATTGTTGCTCCTATACTAATTACTTTAGTTTTCTTTCATTTGTCATTTGCTGGTGTTGCTTTAAAAATCTGATGACGGTGTACCAGGCACCGTTCACTTTGCATGTGTGAACCTGCTTTTCATACTCTTTCCCTCCTCAGGCAATTCACTTTGATGCTCTTATAGCTCTCCTGACCGTGTGTCTTCTCTCCTCTGCACCTGGTTTTATCCATGCACAGTCGCCTTGACGGCTCAACTGGGAGCACAGCAGGGGAGGTTTGGGTGTAGGGGGCTTCTCCGTTCTCACTTTTCCTACACATAGGCCTTTCAGATCTCATATCAGCTTTTACCTACAGTCAGCACCGGCAAGCGGCAAGGCAGAGAATACAAGATGAGAGCAAGAGAGTGAGAGAAAGAGGGGAGGGATGGTGGGAGTGGAGGAAAGACAGCCGCAGCGGGATGCCCTTTAGTCAGGCAGATTCAGGGAGAAGTCAGAGAATGAAGAGGTAGAAATAAAAGATCATGCTGAAAAAAAAAATCTCCTCTGTCTTACTTTCTATTTAATAAAAAGCATTAGAACAGGCATGTGACTGGGGGATGTCCTTGGTTACTGCAAGCTCACAATGTTCAGCTCGCTGTTATCCCTTGACTCATTAAATCGAACTCTAAACAGCTACTTCAACAGCAAATTCGTTGCCTGGGGGTGAGCTGCTGCCGAGAGCAATATTGTGTTTATGTTTGCTTTTATACAGGGGGGTCCTGTGTTAAAAATACCAGCTGCTCTTTTTCCAGTACATTATTGCTGTCCAAGGAGGGAAAAGGCAGAAAAAGAGAGGAAAGGAGAGGAAAACAATGAAAAACATGAGGCTAGCTATTATCAAAAGTGATGATATTGACTTAATAGGAGGAAGGTTTAGGCCAAACTTAGTCTCCAAACTCCCATTGGGTGCTTATGTTAGCAGGAACCCCATTAGCAACGATTAAAAAGCAATCGCACTAACAGCTTGTGAAACTAAATAATCACAGGGTCCTGTTTCATTGATGCCTCCCTCCCATTTAGTGATGAGCTAGGGAGTGTTGTTGCTTTCACCTTGTGGTCCCTAAAGAAGCCTATAATCATCAGTAGGTGTGTGGAGGAGGAGATGTGGTCAGGGAGTCGAGTCGTGCGCCGGCTCTCACAGAGACTCACTGAACCCTGTGAAAAATACCCAAAGCCCCCCACAATTTGCACCAATCTTCTCTCCTACTCCTCCTCAGCGGCCTCTTCAGCATCATTTGCCCCCACTGTGTGCTTGTGAAACTTGCAGTGTGTAAGTGATATAAAACAACTTTGCAACCCACCAGCAGTACCTCATGTATCCATCCCCAGAGCCAACACACAGCCAACCCTCTTTTTTCTGCCTCAACGAAAATCATAATAAAATTGAAAATAAAAATGGGATGGAGACAGCCGAGGTGCTGTTTTAGAACAGACCACTTCTTTGCCAGAATCCACCCTGTAGCCAAGCTTTTTACTGGTTGTTTGAGACATTGTATAACCTCGCATTGAACTTTGTCAAATGTAATGGAGGCAGAATAATCATACTTTTTAACAAACTTTCTTCAAAACATCAGTGCACTAATAGTTATTACTTAATGGGCCACCCTGTGCTGGACAAACTACATAATTACACCATTTTTAATCACTAGTCCACGCATTTTTTCTATCCTTTAAAAAAAAAAAACCCAAAACAGTTCATTATCAGCCTATAATATCTGCAAAGTAATATATCAGTCGAGCTCTATTTATGGCGACATAGTGCCAGTCGGTATGTAGAACAAGGCAGGAAAAATTGTATTATTGTATGGCTATGTTTAAAAAAAAAAAAAGCTTTTCATCATGTTAATTTAAAAGCAATTATTTAGTCCATCTAGTGGTATTTTCAGACTTCTCCAGCCTGTCTGTGGCACACCTCAAAAGCACACTGTGCTGAAAACTGGTCACAAACACATAACTGCTCTGGTTATAAGGCTCAGTATTTCTCCACTGGAAAATAAGCATTTGCCAAACTTTACCGAACAAGGAGTAAATTGTGCATATTTGTTGAGGCCCATTTTCAGCTTGGGTGACATTAATATCAAAAGAAAACATTAAAAAATGACTTGTATGCTTGCTTTGACCAATTAAACCTTTTCAGATCCTCTCAAATTAGGCCAGCGTGTTGAAGCAAAGCTGATCTCTACCCTCTCTATTCCTCTCTATTCTGACAATTTTCAGTAATGTAGCTACCCTAGAATTGAGCTGATTTGATGATGCAGACGTCCAGGCAGTGTGAGTTTAATGCAGCAGGAGTGGGCAAAAGCTAATGGACAGGCAGGAATTTAGGAGACCAGAGTTATACATCTTTCATGCTCCCCTAAGCACGGCCAAATTTGAATATTTCTGATATGCTATTTATGCTCACTGCGGCAGCAGGGATACAGAGAAAGGCACAGTGATAGAGGCAGCAAGGGAGAGAGGGAGGGAGGTGTGTGTGTGTGTGTGTGTGTGTGTGTGTGTGTGTGTTGTGAGGTGAATTAAATACGTGTGGACAAGACAGAACAGAGTACGATGCAGCTATTAGGTTCGCATAATAGATACAACCAGAGTGCTCTGATTCATAATTCAGCAGAGATTTAATTGGAACTGAAAACAATAATCATAAACTAAAATTAACTGAAAAATTATAACTCCATCCAGATTCTCATACACGATACATAAACTGTGAGTACTTTGATCTAAATTTGAATAGCTTAACAGGTAAATATTTGCTCAGTGACAACAAATTAATATTTAATTATGCTGTACTTATTTCTTTTCATTTTGAAGAGACAGTCATACCGTCTTGTGCAGCTGCCCTTAAAGCCAGAGGTTTCTTGCACACCATCTGATTTCTGTTTAATTAATGAATCTGTACATTCTTGTTACTTTGTTTCTATAATTTCGTTTCACTGTTAACAAGATGTTGCTGTGCGGGAGAATGCATGCCAAGCCAACCTAATGAGCATAAGTATAAAAAAAATAAGGTTTTTAATTAGCATCCAGAATCTGTGTACTGAGTAATTTGTGTATTAAAAGGATAAACAGAGAGATCACATCTGATCTAAAATCTACATTATTTGTGAACATGCATTTGACCCTGCAAATAAAACTACCCTGTTGAAATGTGTTTTTCCCTTCTGTGTACTGTTGGCAATTGTGCTCAACTGAAGCCATCCATGTGCAATTCCATTTACAGTGAAATGTGCCTGTACAGTGAAAGAAAAATTGGTGAAAAATTCCTCCTCCTTTGTGATGTTACCTGTGAATTGCTATCCTTGCTTAATTCTTGCAGATATTGTATATAGATCAAAGCAAGAAACGAAAGAAACAGACTTCTGAATAAAAAAGTTGTAAGTAAAGCAAATGAACTGAAAGTTTCCGTGTTTAAAACATTTTATCAAATAAAAATTGGATGTAAGATAATTAAGGAATGAAATAGTTTTTGACCCGATTGATGTGAAGTTAGGTGAACACTTTGAGAACTCTGTGATAAAATCTGATTTAGTATTTGTGTGCTTTGTTCATGACATCATTACTTTGTTCAGTCATGAAGCTTCACATTCAGTGATCTTGCTCGTAGTGACATACAGGAACAATGATTAAAGAGATTTCTTATTGCGTGAACAAGCACAGATCCCACTTTAGATTTTCTTTAGTCACCAAACTGAAGTAAATGCTTTCAAATATACGAGGAAAGCTGAACAAGGTGGACATACATGAAACAAAGCCAATCTCTAAGATGGAAAATTAGACTGCATGTTCTGGTGAGGCCTGGAAACCAGGTTTGTTCATATTACTCATCTTCCCTGTGACAGTTTCAAGCACGTCAGACTATTAGACGCCACCTTTTTTAGTTCAATATTGATCATGGATGCCAATGCAGAGCTTCTCAGTAATTGAGTCTTATCTTGATGGTTGTAAGTTTAATGAGGTTGGCCCTGCAGTCGTAGATCTCTGTTGTATGGCAGAGCGGATTGATGAGAGGGAGCTGTGAGGAGGCAGGCAGGGGAAAGAAGAATCAAGGGATGGAACACAAGCTTTCCTGAAAGAAGTGGGAATGCGGCAAAGATGGTGGAAAATCATCTCCTGGTATTAGAACTGCTGAGCCAGTGTGTCAGATCTCTGCCGTCATCTGTATGGCTGGTTGTCAAACAAGTGAGAGCAATAGCGAAACTTTTTATAGACAGAATAAGGACTCCTGGGCCTCCAATACAGAGAAATGTTAAGTATGCAATATATCAGAACTACAAGAAGCAACAATACTGAAGGACATTGTATATGTGAACCTCTGTTTATATTATGAAAGATAGCATACATCTTGCAGCATCTGATACTACAAGACAGAAAACTGGCTTTACCTTGCAAAGGATCTGAATCTGTCATGACACTGTCTGGTGTTTGTTTTTAACACTGATATTCTTTGCCAAGATTGTTTCCTCTTGGTTTAGCGCTCACCATAAAGCATGTGCATAGTTTTACTTTTTTTTTTTTACTGAGTATATAGGGCCCTTTGATTTCCACAATGCAGAAAACACAGAAGGAAACAAAGAAACACGGAATGTGATAATAAAATTGAATTAACTATAAAATAAGATACAGGATGCAGTTTTGAAATACATGGTTGTTGTCACTTTATGCTGCTAATAAAAAACAGATTATATAAATGGATTTCAAACAAAAAATGTGTGCAAGAATTAACAATTAAAAGCTGATAAACATGAAAACTTTTTTTTCTATATGTTAGTGCAGAGGCTGAAGTATGTCAGCCTGGTGAGCCAGACATGCAATTCACTTTGCAAATAAATCTACTTTGTGAAAAGGGTCTGGCCGCGCTTCACTGGGGATTCTTTGCAGACTTTGCCGCCTCAAACCAAACGGCACCGACACTGACTGTATGACGTATGTTGTGGGCCGGCTAACGCAGGCTAACAATGCTAAGGCATTATGGAAAGAGAGACTTAGGCATTTTTGCTTGAAATAAAATCACATTATTATCGAGTAGCTGCAGCTACAGGCTTAGCTAACTGCTAAGCACTAACAGCGGCAGGTCTGGTCTCTTCACTGTGGCTCTAACATCGGTAGCCAGACAGACAGACGAGAGGGACAGCAAACATTGATTTTCCGCAAGTTGTAAAATAATCACACAGATATTGTATTGTGTTGTGATGTTGGCTGTTTTTGTCAATTTTAGTACTTTTGTCTGGTGTTTTTTTAAATGTGTTATGAACCCAAGGCTGCGTGAGTCTAATGTCCACACTGCACAAATCAGACTCCTACTAAAGATTCCTATTCTTCCCTACCTGCAGGAATCACGGATAAACAGTAATTTTCAGGTCACCAGACTGTTATCCATCCAGTCGCAACATTCCTTTTATTTAATATCGCATACTTTTGCTGGAGATGTGTGATGTCCATGACAGGTTCTTTATGAAGTTGATTCCATATAGTGAAAGTGTCTATAGTGTGTTGCGTCCTGCATAGTGTTCTGCCTATTGTACATCCAGTGAAATCCCTCCAGCTCCGCATAACAAGAACAGACGTTAACCTACCATATATTACGGGTCATGTTATTGTGCACACTGATGTCTGTTTACCAGCAGTGAAACATTTATTTTACTTGGCCAATAAATACATTCTGATTTTAAGTACACTCCAGCTACACATCTTTTATAAAAGCACATTCAACAGCGAGCAGTTCATTGGTTCGAATTGAACAACAGGTACGGAACGCAGGTCACTATCTGTTTCTTAAATTATTTGTAAAATCAATTGCTCATGGGGAAAATGGATTTAATGAGGTGTGATAACAAGAGCAATCCATTTTCCTTAATGCTTTCCAAATAGACCAGAGACATGTAAGTGCACAGTGAAAGTGAAAACATTTTATCTCCACTTTTTTCTGTGTCTATATTAAGTAAATGTAGCAGCTAAGTAAACAAGGGAAATGTCATTACGAGCCCCGTGCTAATTTTTATCAAATGCTTGGTAGAATGAAATGATTGAACAAGAAGAAACAAGACTGAAGATTGAAACAAGTCTGTTTTCTTCCAAACTAACTGTTGGTCATCCTGTCAACCTGTCTTTTGACCCCTCCACCTCAATCTCCAATCACACCCAACCCCTCCCCCGATCACCATCGCCCAAGCCTAGCTGAAACGACTTCATCAAGCCAGTGCAGATAATGAGGGAAAGAGAGGCAGCGATGCATGACAATGCTCAAAATGTCTAATTTATCTGATAGGCAGCCGTCCTCTCCATGCTTCCTGTGGACAGCCACCAAGAGTCTCAGTGTCATTTAGAGGTGATAGCAGCATGAGCCAACCACAAAAAATATTTCTTTTATTCAATGGATGTTATATGATTGACAGCCTCAAATTGCTTTGCCCATGACCTTGGAGGACTGGTGCTTAAACTAGAGTTAGCATTTTGTGTGGGTGTGAAACTGTGGCCCTGCAGTCAAGTCTTATATGCAGCTCCTTGTTTGCCTTTATACTATCGGACCAAATGCTGAATAATAACATGTACTAAGTTTAAAGAATATCAGGAGCACTTGCATACGTGATAGAATAACTCAATACGATATTATTAGCACAGACACTTTCCAATACAGGTGAAAGAGACATATTACAAATCAGGGAGTGCCCCTGCATCATATTTTGGAATAAATTACTTTAATTCAATTAATTTATTTTAATTCAATGTGTTTCAATTTTTTAAATTAAGCCGAAATCTAAAAACTGCTGCCAGAAAACAGTGTTAAATATTCAAAATCCAAATATGTTGCATTTGCTGTAATATAAGAAAAAACACAGCTCAAACCTACTGCATCAAATAGACATTTTTTTCTTGGTAAATGACTAAAATGATTAATTTAATATTTAAAAAATGGCAATTAATTTTCTGTCATCTAGGCAAGTCTAACTTCTGTCTAAAAGTAAAAGGGACATATACCCACCTTTGTTTATAGATGAAAACCAAAATATAAAATTTATTTGAGGCCCTTTATCTTGAAATACATTGAATCAAGTTTTATTTTGGTAATAAGAAGCTGAACTTCAAAAAGTTAGTTTTGTCCGTAACTCTCAAAGTGCTTCTCTTTGAAACTCAGAGAAAGAGGTTGAATCTTTCCCCCCCAAAAAAACCTCTTTCAGACTCGTGTTTACCTTGTTCTTGTTTCCGTGGCTAAGGTTTAGGGCCCGACAGAGTGAAGACATCTAGAACTGAACCATCTGATATTTATTGAAAATGCATAAATATGGACCAACCTCCACTGTGACATAAGATATATAGGGTTTCATGAGAAGTTTGTACCGTCAGGCTGTGGGATAAGACGACACTTGATGTAGATGATTACCCCATCAATAAACAAATCACGCAAAGGCAAAAAAAATAGAAGTCTGTGATCAGGTTGTTACTGGTAGCTACTTCATACAGTAATAAAAGCATGAAGGAATTGGTGAATTAAACTTTTTGTTGTGGTTTTTTGCTATGGTTTTACACAACTTAGAGTAAATGGTTGTGTTGGAGCTACAGCTTGTTTACATTTGCATGATGTATATTCATTTTACAGTAAAATCTGTGATTGATGGTTTCATTTTCCCTGCAAGAGAAAAAAAAACACAGGCAGAAGTGACAAACACACAATTTTTTGTGATTATGGAGTTCCCTCTGTTTCTCTGAGTTGCTGTCATTTCTCCTTCTCACTCTCAGAGTTCTTTTTTTCCCCTTTTTCCTCTTTCCTTATCTCCTGACATGCAGAAAAACACGTACACACACACACACACACACACACACACACACACAAACATATGTTTGTGATGCAATAAAAACATCTATTCTCAGAGGAGTATATCCCAATGGCCCTCGCCGAGTGTGTGTGGGGGCTGATGAGGTGAAAGTAATCTAAATGGTGTTCTGAGCAGCAGAGGTGGCACGCGACACACACACACACACACACACACACACACACACACACACAAACACACACACTCATTGTAAATCGTATCATCACAAACCCATTGCGGCATATGGACATTTCTAAAGGACGCCAGCACTCCAAAGGGGGTGAAAATATCTAAAATGAGTTGAACCTCCACTGAGATGGGGGGGTCACTGCCTTTCTTTGCAATTTTCTGTCCCTTTTTCTCAGGGGTCAGTAATTGAGTGTCGGAAATTGGAGAAATTGCCACAAGTCAAAACAAAGTCACAAAACAGCTTTATTTTCCTGGTTACATATATGAACAGAAAAAAAAGGCAACTGGGAACAGATGAGAGGGACAGAAGGTGTTTTTTTATGTCTCTCCATGTTTGCGCAAAACACAAAACAAGTGTGTGTGTGTGTGTGTGTGTGAGAGCTGGCACTCATTCAGTGGCAGTAATTTCCCTTGTCATATATGGTTGTGTTAGTAAAGATGCTCGGGTTGGTCCCTGAGCTGCTTTCCAAATGTAGAGCAAAGCATCTCCTGACACACTGCTGCAGCTCCGCGGCTAAGTGCAACTTGTTTTCATCTTCAAGGACAAGGTGACCCTGTGCCATTGACACTAAAAAAGAGAAAAAATTGAGAGCATCTGATCTTCTGGGGATATTAAGCGAGACAAATAGGCATCCTCCCATCAGCATTGCAACAAAGAAAAGTGTTTGATGTGGTGTGAGAATATGGGAAAACTTGCAGTTGCTGGCAATGACGCTGAAGGACGTTTTGGTCAAGGCTTTTTATTTTGGTGGCTACAACTCACGCAGAGCCCTGAAAGGAGCGGCCAAATAAAAAGGCTTTCTAAGCTGCACTGTCTTTGCATGCGTCGTGAAAAAGTGAAAGTTTGACATGAGTTTATATAAGTGATAAATTGTGCAGCAATCACAGAGTCTTCATATGACTTCATACAAAAGGATACAATGCAAGACTTTAGATAATTAGAAATTATTAAGGATTTAGATATAATCAACACATGGCTCACTTGTCTTTATTTTGATTTGAAGATTTTCCTTCTCAGTTTCAAAAGGAAGTGGTAATGACAAAACAGAAGTGATGGAATAGTCTAATCACAGTATCAAAAAATCTATCACTAAAAAAATCAAAAGATCAAAGTTTGAAAGTGGATTCATATAATACTTTGAATCTCTGCAAAAAGATGTATTGAGATTCACTATTTTCACTTATCGCTTTTTAAAAGAACAATTTAATTTTGCTTTATCCCTTCCTGGGCCTGCTGATATATTCATAGAAAACAATAAGTGTTCTTCCACATGCATACAATCTAAATCTTGGCAATTTCTTTCCTCTGGCTTTGCAGTATCTACAGAAATGTAATCTGTGCGTCTGTATTAAAATTCATGAGAACAGATAAGACAGGACTTTCATTAGTGTGGGACTCTGAGGCTTGTAGTTCGAGGAAAGTAAAAGCCAAAATACTTCCAGCAGCACTTTCTAGTATCCCATCTGAGGTCAGAAAAGTTTAGGCAACTAAAACAAGTTTCACTGGATTACATGTGCAACAGAGAGTCGTTGTTGATAAAGAAAAGTGAAGTAAATGTGGCCAGTAGAGTGCGAAAAACAGCAAATAGCAGATAGCCACGAGTCAGATTTATAATAACATAAGTAAATATTAGTGGATACTTTTTTTTCCCTGCAAGGAAGACACACCTCAAAAACTAGATTTTTTTGTGTGTTTAAAGTAGAGTAGCAACGCTAAACCAATTTCATATTATTCCACTGGTGAAAATTTCAAACACTGACAACACACATGACTAGGGCATGACTGATGAGGGTTTTCTGGGGCTGATGCTGTTACCAACATTAAGGAGCGAGAAAATTCTGATGTCCGATATATCGTCATTACCGGCTGACTGTTGTAATTAAATTTGTGTGACAAAAACATGTAATGGATGCAGGATCTCTTACATTACAAACTTTATTCCAAACATCAGTGAACTGAACAGCAAACGCTTCACTTATTAGTTAGAAAATGACTGCCCTCTGCTGGACAAACTATGCAATTACACCATTTTAAATCACTAGTCCAAGCATTTTTCCAGCCTTTTTATTATTGGTGCATAGCAGGGGATCAGATACATCGATATCAATATATCTACAATAGGCCCATATCTGCCTTTAATATCGGCAAGCAGATAAATCAGTTGGCCCTAATTATGATGTAAATAACTTGTTTGGTCAACAGCTTATTTTGAAGAGCAGTTTACTAAAGAGGAGAGATTTCCACACACTCAGGTCAACGCAGTCTCCTGGATGCTTGGATTATTCCCACACCTTAGCAAAGACTCAGCTGGGTGGAGCGGCAGCTGTCCTTCATCTGAAGAGCAGTTTACTGCAACAGTATTTTCACAGACTTTGCTTATGCCTCATGACCATTAACTAGCAGCTGCAGCTTCAATATTTATATAATACATAACCATATAGTCAAGTGATATTCTGTATCTGTATTGAAAGATTTTGCTCTGACCTTCACCAACAGAAATGTTAGCAGGGATCCCGGTCAATGTTTGACACTTTTCCTTACCCCAATGAAAAGCTAATAAGTTGCAGGTGCCCCCACTCTTTGTCAACAGTCTACACTTCTGGCACTGACACACCAACTGCTAATTAATATCAAGGACAGAAGTGGAGTGCCATGGACCTCTCTGTTTTAAGCGTATGTCATGCTGTCACCAGAAATTTGTTTTGTGGCGGGGACTCGACTGTGACGGCAGGCTTCCTGACAAGGCTTCAGGCGCTCAGATTCTAAGCACCAGCTGGTCACTTATTAGCTCTGGCATGCATTGAAAGTGCCATTGATGCACAGCTAACGGAGAAAAACAGTTTCAACTCCTGAGTATATTTTCAGTTTATACTCAGAGCTAGCAGAGAGCTGCAACCACAGGTCTAATTATTATCAGTTAAACCTTGAGATGCATGAAGCAGATGTTACAGTTTCAGAGGACAATTAAAGTAAAATACACTCATCTGATTATCAGACCGTTAAAGATCATCTCATCACACAGCACCACGTTTTAGGTTTTGAGGTTTTCTGCAGGTGTAAGTGTGAAGCGGTAAGTGGATGAAATGTCTTAATTAGCAATTTCCTTCTTAATATACTCATGTAAAAAGAACTTAAACTACACTCTTTTGTTTAGAAGCAATGATAAAGAGAAAAATCATCTGACTGCTAGTTAAGAGCCTTGGCTGCAATTGAACGGTCAGTCATCGTCACACCCCCCTCACAAGTGGTCACAAGCTTTTGGCAGCTACTGAAAGAATGATTTCACAGACAAGCGGCCAAGATGATATTTCTCCACAGGGTGGCTGGTGTCACTCTACTTGATAGAGTGAGTGAGCTTGGCGATTTGGGAGGACCTTGATATCAAGCTGCTGCTCTTTTATAGTGAGAGGAAGCCTGCAGGGACAATATAGAGGATGCCCCCTGGCTGCCTCCCTCTGGAAGTGGTCCAGCCATTTGGAGGAAGAACCAAGAGATTTAACTCCCTTAGCGGGAGCATTTAACAATCTCTCAGGAGGACCTAAAATAATTTGCTCAAAACAAAAATTATATTTGTTGGCTTTACAGACTTGAGCCACTGCATCCATGACCACAATAAGAAACTCAAAACAAATGGATGCTTTCACTTCACAGTGAGGATCGGAGATTACAGTACAAATACTATATGCACCACTTCATACAACAGCATAGAATTCAGCACAAGCAAGTCCAGTGTTATCAGTCTGGACAAGAATTTCCTTTATCTAGTAAATGCCGTTTTTACCAGGAAAATTTTTCAAAGTCTGACATGCTTAAATCTCTTCTGTGTGTCTTTAAACTGACTAAAGTTACATTTCCACAAAGTGTTTGGGGTTGGGAAACAGAACAAATAGGTAGCCTATGTCAGTGTATGGCAGAGTTTGCCATTGCCAGTTGTTTTTTTGTGGAATTGCCATTTTTGTCCAACTCTTGTTCTGCAAGTTAATACAGTAGCACAAACTGCAGAAAGAGGCAGCCTGGATAAACGGCATTTGGAGCCAAACAACCACTTTAATATACCAAGATTGAAACCAAGCAGGTCAGATCAATTGTTTTGACAGATAGTAATTTACCAGAATTTTCTTTCAGCAACCACAGAAATTCTTGTTCAAATTGCGCAGGAAAGGTTATTCAAATAACTAAATTCATTTTTAAGAAAACCCTATTTCCCTTTTCAACTGCAGCGCACACACGAAAACATTTCATTTCACAAAAATTTTCGTGAAGTGTGATTGTGTCTACCAGCAATTACAAAAACCATAGCTTGTTAGCTTAGCTGTTTGTTTTCTCTTCTCCTCAGCTGCCCCTTTGAAAGAGAAGCTTCAATTTTTACAAGGCTATTATAGAACTACTACATATGCAAAGAAAGGAAGAAGTTGCACAGTCTTTCATGGATTCACAAGGAACTGTTTCAAGTCAGATAAACTGCCTCAAGTGAAGTTAATTGTCATTTTGGTTAAACCTGAAGACTACAAGTTTGAAAATGAAAAAACAACAACAACTTCAGAGTAAACAAAAAAGCGTGCTGACTCCTGAATCCCCATCCTCATCTCTGCTTAAAGCTAAAATACTAACATGACACACTTAATTACACACTGTTAGTGCTCACATTGCATTCATGGGTAATGTAGCTATCAGATTTTGGCAAAGCAGATGAGTGGAGCAGAGCAACGTTAACTGGTTTGATTTCGATTTGATTTCCAACATGAAACTCTGCCCGTCAGTAAGGTACATCTGCAAAGCACCTCTCTGCTACTGGCCTTAATGGTGGTTTCAAGGGGAGACTAAAATATCTCACCACTGTGCGACCTCATCAGGTAATAAGGGCAAAATATCAATTTGATGTGAGGGCAAAAGTCATTCAAGAGGGAAATGAGATGATTTGCATTCTGAGAAGACATAATTATGAAATCTTTGAAGTTATGTCTCCGTTACATGGACTGATGTAGTCTGAAATAAAGTCAACTGACGAATTTTAAGTGTTGCACCAGATAATCTGCACCTTCATGATGCTGCAGAAGTAGAGCAGGCGGCATAAACGCATTGATCAGGTGACTGCCTTAAATTTTGGTTACAGTCGAACTTCCGTCACACATACCTTGTAGATTACTATTTCTATTCAGGCTGTGACCCTCCACTGACTCATTTCACATTCAGAGTCTGATCATTTAGCTTCTTCTATGATCTAGTCTGAATTATCAATATGCAGGTTGTGCTTCAAGGGCTGCTGATGAACATTTTGCCATTTGATAAGATCAAAATAGTAGCCAGTCTGCCATCTCATATTCTAGTCTTGGTTCATGAGTTTGCTTTTTCACATCACCTCTGCTAAATATCTGTGCAATAGAAGCATTTCTCACTGAGATGAGCGTGACGACAGAGCGGAGGTCTCAGGTGTGTCTTGTGCTCTATTGTCACGTCAAAATGCCACCGAAATGAAGAGCATGGATTCAAACCACAATTAGGTGTAAGAGAGAATATGTGAGATAAAAGAGTGTCAGCAAACAGCCCCCCTGCTGGAGGATTCCCCAAGAAAGCCAGGTGTATCTAACAGAACAAGGCAGCAAGAGGTGCTTTGATGAACTTCGGTGTTGGGACGGTACACCCAAGGCACAAGAACCATTAGCTTCATACTGTGACAAGAAAAAAATTATACCGATGATTTCTACATGTCTGGGTTATTTAACTGTCATCTGCAGTTTGGTAGAAATGTCCCATGCCCAGATTTTCTTTTGGTTGTCTTTGTAGAATGGCAGAGCTGTGTTGTACAGCTCCAAACACTCAGACGGCATAATGAGCTCCTCCATGTTTGCTTTCAGACCTGTGAAGCTACCGACAGAAGTTCAACATGGTGAGCTCTCAGTGGCAGGGCAAAGCCGCTTCCTGGTCTTCCCCTCTGCAGCCCTTCGGTCACTGAAGTAACTGGAGGCAGTGAATTGCTGCACGGCGGAGTGAAAAGGCCTTAAGAAGAAGAACAGGTCATGACAGAACAAGAGAAGAAAATCATTTTGAAAAAAAATCAAGAAGTCAAGACTCATATACAGGCTGTGAACTGAGGTCTCGGCAGGAGGTCCACAAAGCCAAAGTCAAATAGAAGACAGCTCTCAGTTATTCTTCACTTCGCATGCATCAGTGTTGTCCTCCTTTCTCTCTCTCCCTCTGCACTGACCCATCAGCTACTTTTGCCACTTTTTGCTTTTAAGACTTTAGATACTCACATAAAAATGCCACCACTACAAGACAAATCATTGCAATGTCTAGAAAGTTACAAAGCAAATGCATTGACAATACTATCCTGTTTCGGGATTCTTTTGCATAGTTTCCATATATATCTTTCATCATCAGCTTTTTTCTTTTTTTTTCAACACTTCCACCTACTTTTGCCTCTGTCGCCCTTTAATCTGTCAGCGTTTTGCCTTTTAATGTCTCTCTCTTCTATCTTGTCATTTTCTTGTCTTGGTTACACATTTCTCATCCTTTATTTCTCAAAGGCTTTTTCCTGCTTCTCTCACTCTTTGCTCTCAGCACCTTCCTCTTGTCTTTTCTCCTGTCCCTCCCTCTCACCTCCACCACCTGTATGTGATAGCAATCTGCCAGTTGAACAGCTGTGCTCTCCTGTCAGGCCACAAAGTGAAAGTTGTGGCACTCTCAAGGTGCGGGAGAAGAAAGACAGGTTTCTCACATTCTCTTTCAGTCTTTACCATGTTTGTTCATGTTAACATGTTACACGTAAGATTAGAATAGAAATACACTCAGGCTAGTTAAATCTAGCATGACATACAAATATAAAGAGATAAACATTGGTAGAGTGTAAACTGCTCTTCTTCGTGTGTTTCGGCTAACAAAAGCAATCTATCTGAGATTTTTTCGACTCAAGACTACAGAGTTCTACTTTGGGATCAACTGTCCCTTTAACAGGGATAGAAAGAAAAACTCTTAACTTTCTTCCAACTGTTGCCAAAAAGTCATTTTCACAGTCCCGCTGTGAGCTCGGTCTTTCTAGTTCAGCAGGGCCCCCCCCTCGTCTCTGTCACACTGGCTGCTGTTTGATCTGGGCCTGGCCCCCCTACTTTTGCAGTGACAGGTTTATTTCAATAATGCAGGTGGTACAGAGTGTGTAGGCTTCGCAGGCGGTGGCAAACTGTGGGACTGTGACAATTGTGTGTGGGTGTGTGTATGTAAGTGAGGAACAGGTCACAGCATTCACAGCTTCAGTTAAAAGTTAAAGAGGAAGGAGAGAGGGAGCTTTCTTGTTAACTAAAGAAAACCACCACCAGGCAAGGGTCAATGAAACCGCGATTTCTGTTCACCCGTGATACTCCTCACCAAGCACTGATGGTGTTGACTTATCCCCTCAGCAGCTCCCTCTTTCCTGCGCCCTTCACCTCCTGTCTCAGAGGGTCTTGCACCCTCTTCCAATCTCTCTTCTTTCCTTCTTACACCTTCCACATCCTCACACCCACTTCCTCTTAATTGGCAGAACTGAGGTGCTGCAACCTCGATCAGCAAAGTCTGACCAGACCACCTGAGCTGAGCAATGAGCACACTCACACAAACACATGCACCCGTCATTAATCAAAGCAACAGTGCATTGGCCAGGACCTCCAAGAATCTCATCTCAAATGTACAGCGGAATTTTCGGATTAGAAAAGGGGATTTTGATTCATGTCTATAAGTATGTCAACATTTAGCAAATGGCAGAACAACTAGCAGGATTTTACCCACCATTATAAAACTTGGGTACAGTATTGTTTGTGTTTTTCAATGCGCCTTAGCCAAATGAACAGAAAATATTATGCTGAGACACGTTTTTAGTCACACAGCTTCTGCCTGCTCATCATCTTCTCTCTGTGTTGGAGTTTCATGAGCCTGATTGGGCCCAGTCAGCACCTCCAATTATTTCTGGGGCAGAATGTCCAACAGAAGTAGTTACTGTGACAGGTCTCTGTGGAGGTACTGTCTCTATCATGCAAAATTTACTAGCTGCATGAAAAAGACTTGCAAAAAAGCAAAAAATAAACAAGCCAATATACAAATAAAACCACCACCAGTAGATCAATATTATCTTGAATAACAAAATAATTGAAGGTTTTCAAGATAGAACTGCAGTTGTGGAACTGCGTCCCTTTGATCTCTTTAGTTGACCTTAATTATTCTTGTAACTGCAGTTCTAAATGACAATTTTTAACAAAATAAAAGCAGCAAAAAGGTTCACTGTGGTGGACATTCAGCAAGGTAGCTACAAGGAAAATAGCTCCTAAATTACTTTAGAAAATCACTTTGAAATTAAATGAGCCCATATGAAATAAGTGCTCCTCAATGCCAGAGGGATCAGTCATCCTTTATGCGTAGCACGGTCGAAACCAGAATAGGAATACCACGTGGCCTCTTGATCACATCTTACCCACTCTCACCCACTATTTCCCTCCAACATTCAATCTGGCTTTTTAATAAAGATCTCTCCCAATGCAGAACAATGATTGCTTATATCAGACTGTGTACTGATAAATAACTCTGTGTTTCATTTATAACAAGACTGTCAGGTCCGTGTGAAACACCACAAGCCTGACAATGCCTCAACCTTTCCAGATCAAGGTCATGGATTAATTTACTTTTCCACGGCCCCATGGGCATTCTGGTATTTGCTGCATGGCTCCATCTTAAAAGGCTGCCCAGATTTCATGGAAGTGAGCCGAACACATCTCTATATGGTGTGTAATCAGTGTGTGTTATCTGGAGATTTCTACAGTTTGGATCACTGGTTCAACTCTGTGGTACACTCTGGTCAGAACCATTAAATGTGCAGCCATATCAAATTATAAACTGCTTGTAAATGCCACACACAAACAAAATATTGATTGCCTGGAAATGTCACATAAGACCTCACATCAGTACACAACAGAGCGAGTAAAGTACTGAGAATTTGCTTTAATGCACAACAAAACAGTGCTTTAATATATTTTAAGCAAAAGCTTCAACAAACTTTCAGTAAATAAGAGAGTAAGACAGATAAATACACTGAGCACCTGAACATATATCGCTCTAGGTACTACAGGTTATTGATGTGATGTAGGTCATTTCAAGTAGAAGTTAAAGCCCAGAGCCCCAATACTCCAGGGGGTCACGGTCAGTTCCCGTCTTGCAGCTCCGATGGTCAGAGTGTGGTGGGATCTAGCTTTAATCCGACAGTTCAAAACAGTCAGTGCAGATCTTTGAGCAAGAAAAAAAAAAACTTTGATGAAAAATATTACAATAACATGAGGGAGTGAAAGAGGTTTGAACCAAACAAGGACTGACGGGAGCGCCCAGATCATAGAGCTAAAGGTTAGAAAATATTTGTTGTGGAGCATCGTATAATAAAGCTATGACTGCTGGCGTACCCTTGGACAAAGTCAATCTTCAAGTTGCTCGGTGGTCAGCAGAGAGTTATGTTTGAACTGGGAGGACTCGAGTTAAGAATCTAAAGCAGGGAGCTGCAGAAAAACTGCATTCGTTTGCAGCCAGACGATCTCCAGATGAGTACATTCAAAATGTCTGAGTAGCAGATCGGTGATCAAAGAGGGCAATTTAATTTCTCTTCTAACACAGATGACATAGAATGTAATCCATTAAGGGATGTGACGATGATCATTTTTAATCGTTAATCGCGATAAAAACACAATAATTTAATCGTGGTGAATTTCACTTAATCGCATAAATGTCAAAATCACGAATTGAAGTGTCTGCTATGAATAACCTGGTGTAATTCTCACTATTCATGCTAGTGAACAGTCCACTCTACAATGCAAGCTGGACTTTATAGAACAGAGTAGACTCACAGTATTTGTTTATTTATCTTTTATTTATACAGAGATACCTTATAATTTATCATTACCTTATTTATTTATTTACTTACCAAGATGTGTCCCCTAACATGATTCAACAAAGGTTGTGAGGAAAAGTGATGACAGTAAGTTTTATTGTCACTCTTTTTCCAATTTCTTTATGTTTTTTTAATATATCTATATATATTTTGAATTATTTTAAATTTAAATTATCGTGATTATATTGTATATTGCAATTATTTTGGCCACAATAAGAGTGACATGAAATTTTCTAATTGCCCCAAACCTACTCTCACTCTCACGGTAAAGTCAGAGCTGGAGTCGAGTCCAGTCATCTAGGGTTGTGAAGCACTTCAATCTGCAAAATGAGCTTCTCCATCTGCCACCGAGTTACTGTAGCAGCACAGACAGAGCTGCCCTTCCACAGAGTCTTGGGTAATTTAGCAGGCGATAAGTAGGAATGGACCCAACTCAGAGTTTTGTAAGACAAAACAAATTCTGCTGTCCAGTATAAAGATTTGAGTGTTCTTTTTTTGTAGCTTAGCACCACACTAAACTCGTATGTCTACATTAATATCATGTTATATCATTAAGAGTCACGTATGTAAGTCGGGGGAAGCAGTTTCTCTTTGGTGTCACTGGGGAAAAATTCCATAACAACCTTTCAGCGTATACTGTAATTCAGATGGTCTAAAACAGGCCTATATTCAGCTGGCAGCCAATGGGCCACATGTGGCCCAGAAGCAAACCCTGAGTGGCCCAGCCAGAAAAATATTTTGCGTGAGCCTACATACAATTCTTATAGACTTTCAGTGCAACACGCTGTATGGCCTAGCAACATTCAACCCACAATGTAGCTCGCTGTTGTAAAAATGCGTGTCTAGCAGTGGTAGTAGAAGTCTATGACACGATCTCTAAAAGCATGTCAGTCTCAACCCTCAAATGTAAAACTGGCAATGGAAACTGCAGGTTTAGTCCTGCCTGGACTGATGAAGACTTGGTCGTTTAACTTCCAAATCAAAACACCAAACCAGTGAGTTTAGTCTGACACAATAATTCATCAAAAAGTGTGCAGTTAATTATCACAAAGACCAAAAAAAAAAACAAACAAACAAAAAAAAAACCCAGGAAATCTTGACAATTTTTGAAGCTGTATTAGGGAAGGTTTTTGCATATTTTCTCTTCATAAAATGACTGAACATATTCATTGATAAACAAATTAGTTAGTGATTGATTTTCTGTTGAGTTTCTGCTCTAATTGCAGGGGAGACAGCTGGGTACAAGTAAGAAGCTTTTTCTTTCGAGTAAACTATTTTTTCAGTAGACTAAATATTTAAATGTTCCAAACACTCACATAGTTTTGCCAACACTGGAAGAGGAGGAGCTTCCTTTTAATAACCGTTAGTGCACTTTTACCACCAATTCCTCTACACCACATACGTGTCAATGATCTAAAACCTTTTCCAAAATATGTCCTCTACAATCTGAGGTGACAAAAGGAGAGACAAAAGAATAAAGAGACTGAGAGCCATTGGCACATAAGACAAAGGACACTGAAATAAAAAGGAATACGAGACATCTAGAGGAGAGAGTTGGATGACCGAGTCTATCAGTCACAAGTGGAGACACAGAGACTTCAGATTGCAGAAAATTGTATGTGCCCCTGAGCAGATCAAGAGCCTTTGTTCGCCTGAAGGAAAATTACTGTTGCATTGAAATTACTCCAAATGGCTGAATGCTATACACGGGTCACTGATGGGCTAGGGTGTGTGTGTGTGTGTGTGTGTGTGTGTGTGTGGGTGCGTATCCTAGCCAGAGGCATACAGTCTCAACCAGATTAAACAGAGCACAACGAGGTGATAATTCACCTCCACTTGCCCTTCTAACGTCTCACACACAAGCGCACACACAGTCACACCAACAAATTGTAAAAGAAGGACAGGGTGCAGGTGATCAGCGCCCATAGTTTAGAAGAATATCAAGCCTTAAAAACACTCCCAACCCATTCGCTCTGCATTTTTGTCCTGCGTCGTGCTCACATTAAAGGCTCTGATCCCAGTTGTTTGCAGTTGCTATGTGCTGTTATCTCCACTGTATCTAAGTAATCACACAGCCTGTAGGTCTGTTACAGGATTTGAATAAAAGTTAATCACAAAGCGCCTGGGATGCATTGTACCATTTCAATGCAGAGAGAAAAGAAAACAAACACTGAGAAAAAGATTTAACTTGCAAGGAAAGGCAGCACAGCTTCAAATAACAGCACCGGCAGCAGTGACTTTTCCCGATGAGTGCAAAATAACATCAATCTTTTATTTTCTCAGGCTCATGTAAGTAGAATAAAGGGAGAAAAACAGTTTGGTGACACCGATGTTAATAATTACGGTCACAGTAGGCTTCCAGCTATGTTAGGCTGACCTGATGCAGTTGGAACACCTTAACATCATAAGTTGCCATTGAGATGGTGTGAAAACCGATTAGCAAAGAAAAAGAGAATTAACATAGAAAAATAGGCAGGAGCTGTGATGTAACTTTACAAGGAATAATTTAAAAAAATAAGAACCTTCATCATTTGCAAAGTCCTTAAATATCTCATCAGCAGCAGACAGATCAGCAGGGTTGGGAAGGTTACTTTGTAAATGTAATAGGTTACAGATTACTAGTTACCCTATTTAAAATGTTATTTGTAATGTAACTTATTACATTCGATTACTTTTTGATTACTTCTCTAAAATTCTGACAAATGTTTTCAACCGTTCACCATTTTCAAATGTCTGAACCAGGCAGTGTTAGCAGCAGAAGTTGGGTGCTGCAAGTCCAGACAAGAGAGCCAATCAAAAGCATCAGAACAGCATCAAACTTCACTAAACAGCCTTGACTGGAAATGACAAATGAAGGCATAGTGCCAATCAAAAATCATCAAAACCAACAAATTAATATTTTTCAACATGTAGTCGAAGATTTTTACAGAAAATATTCAGATGTAATTCCCCTTTGTAATCACTAACATTTTCATAAGTCACATTTAATTGCACATTCTTTCTCAGTAACTGTTTACAGTTATATTTATTTTGCTATTCAAGTATGTTATTTTGTTACACGTAACTAGTTACTCCCAGACACTGTAGATCAGCAATGGGAAGACAGGCCAGTAATTTTGAGTAAACCAAAAAAATATCGATGCTGGCCCCAAGAGTGTTTGTCTATCGGGTTGCTGCAACCAAAGACATTCGGCTTACAGTGAAAAGCAGCAAATCTTCATGTGGACGATAAATCTCAGATAAATCAACAAAATCTTTGACATCTACTGCTTGATAAAATTTTCTCTAAACAACATGTTGAAAAAGGACATTTAATCATTCCTCAAAATTGCTATCAATAGATTTTCCTCACTTTCAAAACAGATTCTGAACTAAAGAAAAGCCAAAGTTTAGCGCTTACCAAGGTCACTGTTAACAATGCAGCCGCCTGAGCCGACTCACATACACACTCAGGAGCTCAACCATCAACAAGTCTGTTCACAGGAACACAATTTAAAGAAGCTGAGACTCTGCTTTCTGGATGAAATTAAGGTTTTTGCCTTTACTCCTCAAAGATTATGGTCTCAGACAGAAAAGAGTCAAACAACAAGCGGGTGGGAGAATAAAGAGGTAAACAAGGGAGAGGCTGATGAGGAGGAAATAGAATGCAGGGAATGGCCGATCCATTTCGGTGCACAGCTCCAAATCCAGTCTGCACACGGCTACATCAATCACAAGAGTAATCTGGACCCACAGCCAGTGCATGCTAAAAGCCTGCTGTTTGACTGGTGCCCATACACAAATGCATACAAAATGCTATAGGAAGCACATAAGCATATTCACAGTGAGATACAAACAAATGCATACATAAGCATAAATAAACACAACCGTGTTCTCCATTTTCACACACACAAACACGGGTGGTTAAGGTACAAGCAGCACACTGAAGATGTCACAGTCTACCTGCTAATGGGATTTGACATATTATTCCCTCCTGTGCAACACTAAGGGAGGGCAGAGAGGCACTGTGCATCTTAACAACACTGAAAACATAATTCTTCGCTGGTTTGAGTCAAATTAAGTCAGCTATACGCGCACCCACACACATTTCAAATGCTGCACAATCACACATTAAAATCCTACAAGTCACTGCGCACCTGTGAGGTCCAGTCAAAGACAACTGGTGACAAAAATAATAAAAAAACCAAGGTCAAAGTATGGGGGCCCTGACGTGCCAATCACAATCACAAAATGAAAACAACTGCAAAAAGGAAAACACAACAAATCACAAAACACAACTGCAAAAAGGAAAATCAAAACTGGGAAAAGGAAAAACATAACTGCAAAAAGAAGAACACAACAGCAAGTAGATTAAAACAACAACAACAACAACAACAACAACAACAACAAAAATTTCAGCAAAATGTTGAATTCAAGATCAGGCTAGTTAACAAATTAGCCACCAGTAATTATGAAAAAACAAATTTTTGCCTTTTTTGCAGTTGTGTTTTTCTTTTTGAGGTTGTGTTTCTCTTTTTGTTGTGCTTTTTTTTTGGTTGTTGTTGTGTTTCTTCTTTTGGTTGTTGTGTTTCTTCTTTTTTTTGTGGTCGTGTTTTCCACTTCCAATTGTGTTTTGTGATTTGTTGTTGTGTTTTACTTTTTGCAGTTGTGGTTTTATTTTGTGACAGTGATTAGCACTTCAGGGCCACCGTACTGAAGTCCACCACCACCACCACCACTGTGTGTGTGTCTCCGTCTAAAAGATATGAAAGCTAGTTTAAAAAAACCCCAACAGGCTTGTAAGTTGAAGTAGTTGCCTCCAGGCACTGTAGTCTTCCATATATCCAAAAATCCCACTCATAACATTTATTCAAACTGAAAGGGAGAGGAATGGAAGAAGAGAAAGCTAGAATCAAAATAAAAGAATTAAATGCAAGAAAAGTCTTGAGTAGGAATCTTTTTGCCAATCGCTAACTTCAAAATCTCCTTCAATATGTCAGTTTTGCACAAAAGACCGACCTTTTGATTCCAAACTTGAACAAGTGTGCGCTCCATCTCCTAATCTGTTCACTGTGAAAGAAATTCCACTCTGCAGTTAAAGTTTGGAAGCTTTTAAAGGATAAGGATGATACAACACATCACAGGTTTTACCTCAGTATATTACAGCTACTCTAAAACTAACCACATGCTGTAATGAAGGGAAGCAGCCATATCTGAAGAGAGTGCTGAAAGAAACAGAGAGACAGCGGGAGAGAAATTAACAGACGGCACATTCATAACAGTATTTTCAGTAAATCATAATCAGGAAATTAAATTTTGAAAGTGCACCCGGAATGACAAATTTGAGTAGACGTCTTCAGTATTGTGTGACAAACATTCCACTTAGCCAACTCTCATGGCTCTGACCTCGTCACTCCCCACAAGAAAACGTCAACGTTTACACAACAGGACCTAATAAACACCCACCTAGCAAACCATCTTTAGACACACAGCAGGCCTCCAGTTAATGAGTCCACCACATGAGGGTCGAACAGCATCGGCCATGTGACCTTTCCCAGCCATCGCAGTAAATAAAATAATCTCGAAAAGGAGGCACTTGATAAAATCTTAAAACAAGCAAAAATGTATTAGCTATGTTACAGGTAATTATATAGAATAACTATTTTTAATCATTTTTAAGCCCCCTTTTCCAAAATGTATATATGAATTAAATAATCCAGAGTCCAGTGACACATTCACAATGCTTGGCTTTGTCTAAATTTACAAATTTTAAACAAAGTTCACAGTCCCAAAAATTAACTAATTCAGTTTTATTCAACACTAATTATCACCATTTTTTTAATTATGCAGAAAAGAGACAAAGCTCGGGGGAAAACAAATGACCAACAATTAATAAAACGAGCTGTAGACACCACGGCCGGTGCAACAAGCAATATTAGTAAATAAGCAGCAAATAACATCATATGAGCAGAACAGCGAGCAAATAAAAAAGCTTCAAAGAAAATGATGACAGCCAGCCAGCAGACAACAAGACGAACACATCAGCCTTCAACCCACAGCCAAAACTTCACGCCAAACTATCAGCTTATTTTGGATTAGCATTAAAAGCAAGCGGGCCTACTTACAGTGTCGTAGCTCTCTTTGGTAAAGATGATAAAATCCTTTGGGAGGACAAACTGCCAACAGGTGAACAGGAAACTCAGCTTCCGGCGTCGTGCGGCGTGTAATGGTAACTGGTAGAGCCGATGGTTAATGACCAACATTTAGCAAAATGTGCCTCAGGTAAAGTTACTTTTCCTGCAGCTAATTATCAGCAGTTGGTATGCTAGCTGGCAAAAAATGCTGCATTTAAAAACAAGTTGAGCAGCAGCCGTTGTTTCATGGGGGCACGGACCAAGTAGCCGGAGTTGCAGATGTCAAAGTGATGGCTGAAGTCCACCATTGTTGAGCATCTGCAGCTGTTTGTCCACTATATTTGACTCTGGCAGTCTTTGGCAGATTCTAACTGAACAGAGTTAGATGATGGCTCCACCTGTTTCTTCACTGTTTCTCCTCATTCTTCTTCCATTTCTTCACTTTTCTTGGCTCAGTCGTGAATACACGGGCCAAACGAACTGAGAGAGTTTGATAATTAGCAGCAACTCAGAACACCTGTGCAGGTGGGCTGACTGCTGACAGGGTAAAGGGTAAATTCTCAGTTTTTTATCTCTATCCTAAGCAGGTGCTCATCCAAGAGGTAATCAGTGGAATGCCCACCAAGGAGTAGGCCTACATGAAAAGACTGTAGGGTAGCTTAGATATTTTTTAAGGAAACATGTGAAAAGTTCTTTTGTTTGTTTTTCCAAAAACAATCTGAATTAACATGTTTTGGAGGAAAGCCCCGTGCTGTTAAACTTCATGCTTGTTATGTGTTTTGTTTTGTTTTTTTGTTGGCCTGTTTGTTTTTATATGGGCCGATGGGAAAATGATGAATTAAGCACTGAAGAGTACATCAGTCGGGACTGTTCTGTCGTTGTTAACCTTCTTTTAGAAAAACAAAACAGGCTTCACTCATTAGACCCAGTTCACATCACTTTTCTCTGATCCTGGTATTCCACAAACACAAGCAACAGAGGAGAACGGAGATCTGTTTTGGAATATTTGGCATACATACGTCTGGCTTCTTCAGCAGAACTTAGCAAATTTCAAATTTCTCTGTAACAAAAGAGACCACTGTAGCTCATCCAGCAACCTACAGTGCAGAACAGATTTGGGCAACACGTTCTTCTTTCCTCCTCTTTACTCAAGATAACAAGAGAAGACAGATTTCTTTGTGATTAATAGGAACAGACACCTCGGTGAGCACACTGAAAATCCAAATTTCCCAGTGGCATGGCTTTCATATCTGTTAAATGTGCGTTTATCAAGGACATAAAAGGCTATCTAATCATTTAACAACACTCCACTCAAAGAAAATGAAGTCCCTGCTGAAAAAAAAAAGTAAAATTCATCATACAGCAGGTGGGTGGATACACTGTATACTCCATGCAGTAGATTCATAAGGTTGACAGCTATCACAAATGCCAGTTAAATTATCCAAGAGCTGAGTTTTATGCTTTTTTAAATTTTATTTTTAGGCCTTCTTGAGCCAAAGACTGAGGGATGACTGTTAAAACTATTTTTTTCTTTCGCTCATTTCAAACCATACTGTCTGAGCTCCTCATTATATAGATGTTGCTACCTTGCTGTGTGTTAGTAAAGGAGAAAAGTGTAAGGAGAAATCATCTCATTGTCCACTCAAACCCAGAATTCCCCTCTTGTCCTTGTGGTCTAGTGGGACAGGAACTTGGCTCCGAGAGAGGTGCAGTCTTCCTCAAAATAACTTTTTGCAAATATGCAGTTTTATCCCCTCTGCTTTAAGTTGCAGCCCGCTGCGTTTATCTCTTCAGCTGTGGAAAAGGCTTTTTCAAAATCTTGATACCAGGAAATTTATCATGAGGTTTTATAGAGCCCTGTCAATCTCAAACAGCAAATGTTTGGCATCAGGTCTCCTTGGGAAAGTGCTTTTGCATAGATTTTTAGATTATAGACCTCCAATTTCTCCAGTGAAACATATGAAGTGTGTTGTTTGCTTTCAAAATACTGCAATATTTGTAACACCAGAGATGGTTCTCCACCGTTTTTGAATATTTTATTAACAAAGCTGGAGTAGGCCATTTATTTTTGGTGTCAATGAGTAAAAAATTCCATAGTAACATTTCAGCATTTTGTAAGTTAGGTGGTCTGAAAGAACACTAGACTTCTGCACCTCTCCTTGACTCTGTATTCGGACTTTGGAAAATGAAGAAATGTGACAGACAGTTTTCAGCCAATCACAAGTCATTTCAGAGAGCGTGTTTTTCTGTGGACTGATCTACAAATGTAGATGAACATCCCCTCAGCTAAAGCCCAATACGATGGTGGACAACCCAGGAGGAGAAGTTTCTCTTCCAGCCTCAGCAACAACTGCAAACACGGCAAAGCAACCCAAAAAAATGAGGACCGACAAATCAAGACAATCATCTGAAAGAGATGAGCAACAAACAACATAAAATGCCAAGCCAAAGCAAAAACAGGGAGGGGGCAGCGGCGTTGCTTTCTTA
>JAQLOL010000006.1:19846969-19848845 GCA_029783665.1 Naso thynnoides | reverse complement strand
CATGCGTGATGTCATCAGAAAGGAGTGCTTGCTACTGATTTCTACTGACAAGCTGCTGTTGGAGGTGAACAAAAAATCAAACATGCTAGTCTTTCTGTTAGAACGTCGTGAGGCGTCCTAGGTGCGGCATCAGCTGTTGTCCGTTCAAACACACTATGCAAGATAAAACAATCAACTGTTGCTACAGATGCTCGCTGATTGTTTCTGAGCTCACCTGACGACCTACATCTTCCCATTCTGGCTATTATTGGGCTGATTTCATGTAGTCTGACCTCAACATTAGGAGTCCCATGATACAGCCACTTATACGTCTAGATGTTGCCAACCTCAGCTGTGACGATTTCTAGGTCAGAGTGTGTAAATAGATTGAGAAAAAAATTGCTCCTAAATCTAAAAAAATTGCTCTTAAATCTATTTTCTGCAATGTTTCAGCATTAAATGTCAGCTTCTCTTTACTGAAACTTCTTCAGTGCGCAGATCAGACTTTGGACATTGTCCATTTTTCCATATTTGGAAGATAAGAGGACCCAGGCCCTTTGGAGTGGTCCCTACAGACATGGACCAAGACCTCAGGTACATTTCCATGTCGGTCTTAGTGTTTAATTAATTGTTCGACCTTTTGGAAAATCAATAGATGCCACAAGACAAGTTGTAAAATGTAAATGCAGACCAATTTCAACTCAAACTCCTTGTGCACCTGTGTGAATAGTAATTTATTTGTCAAATAAACCCTGGAAGGGGCTTTTAATCCTGTGCATCAGGCTGGGAGGGTCTCCCACAGTGGAGCTAAATGAAGTGCAGGATCAAAGGCCTGGCTGCGGCTCAGAGGCACCGGAGGAGGTGAGACCTTCAGCATCCACTCCTCTCCTCCTTTTTGGCTCGAGCTGCTAAAGTCTCTTCTATTTTTTTAATCACAATCACTCTCTACTTTTTCTCTCTCGTCTCCTTAACTCTGTCATGATCTCTCTGTCTTTAATCTGCTCTGCCACATCTGCGTCTGATCTGTTCTCAGATGCCTCCCCTCCCTCCTTCCCCGCCTCTCTCACTATCCCACTCGCTCTTTCTCTCTCCTGACATCCAGTTCAAAGGAGGGGCCTCCCACTAAGTACCCCCCATCTCCTCTCTCATCCAGTTCTCTGCAGCTCTTCCTCAGTGGGGGGTTTTTACGTTTTTTTCTCTGACACTCTGTCAATTTCTAGCTCTCTCTCTTCCATCTTTCATTCTAACTTTCTCTCTCTCTTTGTAGTGTTTCCTCCTCTTCTATCCGTCTCTCTTCCTTTTTAGGCTATATTCAGGCTAAACCAGGTGTTGCGCTGATTGGCACAGGGCTGTGCAGCCGTGTTGGGGTGACATTACGTGACCCATCTGTCATTTTGTTAACTTTATCCCCCAAATTCAGAGGGTGGTGGGAGCGCACCTAAAGGCTGTTTACCAACCACCATTAAAGGAGAATTTTGTTTTTTTGCACATTGAACGTTATAATAAGGATATTTGCGATCATACGATGTTTTACAGCATTATTATGACTAACAGTGCAGTCATGAGAGCTGGAGCTCCTTGCTGACATCACCGCTAGCTGAAAACGGCCAAAACAGCAAGGGTGAAGAGTCATTTCAAGTGCTTCGACATTTCGTTGAAAAAAGGTCATTTTGAAAAATGAGACAATCGCCAAATGTTTGGTGGTGTCCTCTTATGTTCAGACACTAAAACACAAAGTTGAACAACAGCTTTTAACCTGGAAGCCGCTTATTCAGCTGCTTCAGAAAACAAACAAATAGCCATTTTTGGCTCATTAGCCGCTTTTAAACTTCATGTTTTACTGTCAGTACTTAAGAGGACACCGCCAAATATTCAGCGATTGTCTCGTCTTTTTAAA
>JAQLOL010000006.1:19829469-19841969 GCA_029783665.1 Naso thynnoides | reverse complement strand
TTTCACCTCCTGCTCTCGGCTTCTGCTCCTGACAAAGTCACAACTTCAAAGTCAAAACAGAGGAGAGGTGTCACACGCACACACGTACACACACATACACACACTCGTGCATACAGGCCGCCCATATTACAGGACTCAAGTGTTGCCGTTTTTCCACATTTCCTTCCCTGCCATCCAGTGGGGCTCTTTGGCCCTTTGTGATGTATAATTGAAGCTGTGTGTAATTTCACCGACTCATTTCCAATCGAATCCCACTTGGAGCTGAACTTTCACTTCTCTCATCGTTCTGGAATATTCCCTCTGAAGTGGAAAGAGCAGCTCTTTGAACATGCTGGTTAACATACCTCACCACCCTCAGCCCTGCACCACCCTGACCCGCGTCTGTAACGCATCCCTCAACTTCATCACAGAAAAAGAACACAGTGTCTGTAAGAAGCAGCTCAGCTGGTGTCAAAAAGTTTATTAAACGTTATTTGAATTCGTCAGATTTCCTGGAACGTGTTTTTTTTTCCAGTCTTAATCAGAGTAACTTTTGAGTTTACATAGGGAGCTTCTTCAGCATAAATGCACACACACACACACACACACACACACACACACACACACACACACACACACAACAACCTGCATGACTTCCTGTCCCCCTGTGTGACAGTAAACCTTTAACGACTAATAAAGAGAATCTGACCTTGAGCACAGCATGATGCTCTGCGCCTCTGATCGCATCTGATAGAGCTGAACGCAGTAGAAAGCAAAGAGACAGCAAGGACATCAGTATGGACCCCTTGTCTTGTGTGTGAAGACTTTTTCATCAAGAGCAAACGCAGGATATGAGTATCAGACACTTGATTTAATTATAAGAAAGTTTTTCATAACAAAACCCTCTGTTAGTGTCATCTCAAAGGACAACAAAATATTTAGCCTCTAAGTGAAATGAATGTTACGTAGCAGACTACACAGGAACAGCCCAAGCCAACCAGATTATTTTGTGTGTGCTATAAATGCAATACTGTACTTTTTTTTTTTTTTTAGCTTTGCCTATTATATATTTTGTGGTACAAGATTTGTATTTGCAACATACATGTGTGGACAGCGTAGCAACATTGACATCCACCTGGTTATTACATGTTTGTACATTGTAAAGTACTGTTGTACTGTTTGTAGTTCTCCTTATTGTCGTAACCTGCTGGGGACTGCAGGAAAAATCAGCTTTTTTTTTTTTAAACCCCAGCATATTTACATTTGTATTTTACACCTACGTTCATTAATGTGATCTTTCCTTTCAAAATAAATAAATAAACACGGTGTAAGACATACGGCACACTATACATGCGTCCAATGTGCATCCAATTTATGTATCAGCAAAGACGTCTTACTGTTATAATATGACAGTAAAATTAATTATGTGTTCATTGCCACTTGTTTTTTGTCATTAAAGCACCAGAAAATGCCGGCACACCGTTTGACAAATTAACCACCTCACTTGAGTCTGTTAGCAAGCTAACATTTCTTAATTAGAACTAGATGCAATTTACAGTTGAGGCTGCTGGGAATATGAATAGTTTTCCAGGTTTTTGGTGATCAGCCAAAGTATTTGACAGATTCTGAGCCTGATTATGATGCGAGACATTTCACTCTGAGCTGAAAATGTTAACTTCAGAGTGTGACAAGGAGAAAAGCAATGACATCCAAAAAAAAAAAATCAGACAGATTCATCTGGAGGAATATGACATCCAATAGCTGCTGGGGTTTTTCAGTCGGGATTGATTCCTTTCAATTGCTCGGGAGTCTTGTATTTACAATTCTAAAAAGATGAAAGATGAGAGATGTTAGAAAGACTTCAAATAACAAAGCGTCAATCATCAAAAAAAGACACCAAATGTTTTGTTGCTTAACATTTTATTCATTGTCCAAATTCATATCAGTAGACTTGGAGAAATAAAAGGTATTTTTTTCCTTTTTAAACATTCTCTTAAACAAAAATATAACAACTATTTACAGTCACTCGTAAAAAATACATAAAAAGCGTACGAGCAAAATCATGTTGTCTTTCTAAAAGACATAATTTACAACAGCTATGAGAAGTGTGAGACGAAAGCAAACTTTAAGCCACAGACCGAGTTAATACCTCTTTGTACAGATTGTGCAGCACACTCACCACATTTAAGCTTATTGTTGTGAATTTCTGCTGTAATGCCAAAAGACGTCTACAAAAAAAAACAAAACAAAACACATTCACATCTCTCTTATTGCGTTCCAGGTAGCATGGCAGGAGACAGGGGGGGGGGGTAAATTACAATCAGACGGAGAGTTTCATCAAGCTGTGAGAGAGGTGAAGTTTACGCTCTCTGGTTTGTTTGAAAACACTGACAGGTTGTGTTCACAGTGCCGGGAGCTGCTCACTGTCAGATCCTCCGTGAAAACACACCTATTGTATGTAGAGGAGGAGAAGCCAAACTGAAATTTAGCCCTGAAAGAAACAAAAGGAAAAGAAAGGAGCATCTTCTTTTGGAAAGCTCACGAGAAATCAAACTCTTAACGCTGTGCTGAGAGATAAGAGTTTCTAAAATTCTGTACAACTATTTTATCGGGAAAAACGACAGAAAAACACAACCGTTGCCTGATGCCAAGCTCTCATCAAACCTCCAAAAGCATCTAAAAATATATAACATTTCCACGCCATTCATAACACCTGGGCCAACTCTCCTGTCTATGCTGTTATTCTCTAGATCACCCATGCAGAAGATTAATACTGATTTATGGTTATGATTCTGAGGAATACAGTTGTGCAAAAAAACAAAAACAAAACAAAAACAGAGGAATTGTCAGTTTCTGACTCTCAGTCAGCTTCAATGTTTCTACAACTGAGATTCTCTTAAAGAGGAAAAAAGGGACTCGGGTCACAGTGGATGCAGTTAAATCAGACGAGTACGGCGAGGAGGGAAGTTTGAAGCCCTGCAGAGCTGACAGGAAGGAGAGACGATACAAGACGCGGCGTCGAGGCAGGGCTTGTTCTGTTCAATCAAACAGACTGGGTTAGGGCTGCATGATTTTGAAAAAATACGTAACTGTGATTATTTGGACTGATATCGACTGTGAAATGATTTGTGATATTAGAGTGAATGATCATACTTTCATCATTATTCTTATTTCTTATTGAAAAACATTAAAAAGATTGTGTGATTTTTGCAGGAATCTGCACCAAAAAAAGATGTTTTCTTCTGTCTGTAGAATACAATGTCTAGGCCAAGACCACTCTACAGCACCAAATGTTTGAATTAAAATAGTACTTTGACACACACTTCCTTCCTTTGCCAAATATCACAACTCATTGCGATTTAAAGCAACAACGAGTAACTTGACTGCGACCGGTGGCTTCGGAAATTAAACTTAATGATGCACATTAATACGTCTCACAAAGCAGAAATATTAGTAAAATCAGGTCATATTTTGTAGAAAAAAATGTCCTCTGGTTTTCCCTCTGATGTTCTACGACTGCTCTGCCTCAGCTCTGTGATTCACGGAGGTTCCTGAAAGCAACATGTTGGCTGCCTGCAGACTGAAGCTGCGGCTGCAGCAGCGGGTAGTTGTTGGTGACTTCGCCAAAATAAAAGGCTGCAGGCAGACAGAGCAGTCGTAGGACACCAGAGGGAAAAACAGAGGACATTTTCTCAGTAAAATATGACCAGATTTGACCAAAAATGCCGTTTTGTGCGACATTTTAAAGTGCATCGTTAAGTTTAGTTTTTCCAAGCTGTGGGTCACGGTCATGGTTACATATTACTGCCTTAAAAGAAGCAGTAGGTCACTTGCGATTTTGACCGCATTTCGATGAACTGTGCAACCCTTGATTGGGGTGTTGTAGCATCAAAAAACTCCTTTTAATCAGCAAGTCTGCGTTTGAATTAACTCTACCTGTGCCATAAAGGCAGAAGACCCTCAAGAGTGGCGCCTTTCTGCAGGCAGGAGCGACCAGAGCTGCAAACTAAGAGAGGCTTTCACTGAAAATGACCTTAGAGCTTTTTCTTTACGTGCCGCAAGCTCAGACTGCATCAGAAAGGGATAAAAAAAAAAAGAAAAAAAAAGCTAAATTGATCCCAATCTCACAAATATAACTCCACCACACACACACACTCTCTCACACAGTCATGTCCCAAAACACAGCAGCAATTATAAGTACAGGCGGAGCAGAAATAGCACCAACAGGAGTGTGAGGGGAGAAAGCAAGTCACAAACAAAAAGAACTAATTCCTTAAAAGACTCCTGCCCGCAGACAGAAACAGGGCGATCACAACCTCGGATTATTCTTATAACAAAATAGTCAAAAATAGCCTTTATAGAGGACTCTCTTCTCTCATCTATACATTAATTTATGGCAAAGAAACAACAAAAATATATATGTATAAATTCATATATATACCGTGTATATATTAGCATCAATCATTTCAAGTCTTTGTGTGGCGAAACAAAACACTAAAGAAGCATCACAGAGCGCAAGACAGAAAGCAGAAGAGAAGAACGTCGAATTCCAGTTACACCCCTGCTGCACTGCAGATCAGCAACACTGAAAACAATTTTCCTTTTGCAAAACATTAATCAGAATGTACAAATTTGCTTCTGTTTTTAATACAAATAAACATTTCTTTTCAAGCAAACCCTTTAAATATTCTACAAAAGGTCCTATGGAGATGCAAGCCAGGCCTTGAAATACACGATCAGTGGACTCGTTTAGTTGCTTGTTTCTTTTTAAATAAGAAGCAAAATTTGATATGAGAGGTACGCTCAGAGTGTGAGCTGCATCTTATATTCCTGCTGCATTATCGACAAATTTACAAGGTCGTATGAACCTGTGAGTTAAACTTTAACATCTCAGCTTGTAATTCAAAAGACAACTAGTCTCATAAACACTGTAAACAAAACGTGTAAGCGTCGGTGTAAACACTGTCTTTTTGTCTTGATTCTGGCGTGTGTGTGTGTGTGTGTGTGTGTGTGCGTGTGTATGCATGCATGCACATTGTGATCACACAGTGCTAATTTATTGTTTTATTTCAGCTGCTGCGATTAAATAACGATGCGGTTTTACTCTACAGGAAGCAGCGAGGCATTTGTTCTTCAGCTCATTAAAACAGTAATAATACAGATTTTATAGAACATCCAGGAGGCAGCATGCCGTTTAAGTACCTTGCATCAGACTGAATGAGCGATGAGAGAGTTGGCGGGGGCGGCGGAGAGCGCGACACGAAGACGAAGAACTGCCTGAGAGATGCTGTTTTTTCTTCTATACAGCTCAACACAGTCTAATAAGTGGTAAACACAAACAGACATGCTTGATGGTACTTCAGGAATTTGATTTCTCTTTTGGAAAGAGGCGAGGGGCTCTACTGAGTTCCATGACTTTCCTGACTACAAATAAAATCGGAAGTGTAACTTTTTGGATCAATAGTTGGTTTTACGGCTGTTTTTTAGTGTACATTTGGTTTGTACTGATGTAAATTACATAAAGTTACATCTTCAGTGCCTGTGTTTGATACAGGCCCATAAGGTTCTCGAACAAAATTGAAAAATCTGTATTTTCTTGTCCCTATATATCTACATTCATCTTCTTTTGAGCTGAGAGAAAACTCTGACACAAAAGCAGCACGATAAAACAAAACAGAACAAAAAAAATCCCCCACGAGCTGAATGTTCCTCGTCATTTGCTACTGACTACAGCTTTCTATCCCTTTGTCTGCTTCTCCTCACTTTTCCCACATAAAAACATTGCAAAGCTCAGAGATGCAAAAGAAAAGGAGAAAATCAGTTAAAAAAATCACTGTACAACATTTAGTTAAAATTGTATAAAACAATGTGGAACACCTTTAGAGAGCTTGGTGCGCAAAATGGAGGTACGTGGTGGTCTGTTTCCAAAGTGGCCGACTTCTTCTCATGAGACATTGATATTGTTTCTCTTTCCTTCTTTTATTTGTCCCGTTCTCCCGTCCATTTGCGGCTGTGTGGCTCCACACATCGCATTTTTCTGCTTTGTTCGAGAGTTTCTTAAAAAGCATCTAAAATATTTCTTTTCTTCTTTGCTTTGTGAAGTGAGTTCAAGAAGAGATGATTGTACAAGTCCCGGGAGGTAGAGCGAGGTCACATGACCCACTGCTCCGCTCCGCAGGTGTGTTATGGTCCGTGGTGATGTCACACAGGGTTGGAGGATGTGCTTTGATGTGTGGTGACGGCAGGCTGCTTGCTTAGTCCGAAGCCCGATCACCACGACTTGGTCTGAGTGTGAGAATGTGTGTGTGCATGAGCGTGACGTCACCAGATCTACACCGCCGACACTTGTTCATCTGGGAACGAAAAAAGGGGAGAGAGTTTGGTTCACAAAGTTCAATGCCATAATTTTAGAAACTACACAGAATACTATTTAATATCTGTTTACCCAGAAAAATATGAGCGGATGATGGAAAACCAGCAGAGAAGATATATCCTTAAATGACCATTTCATCACATTTCAGGTCTTCTCATATAGCAATAAAAACATTTTTAAGCTTCCTAATTGAGCTTCGGAGCTGTTGTAGCTAGCAGAGGTGACGGTGTTTCCTTCAGGTGTGATGGTGCTGCCTGAACTACATCAAATAACAGAAATGTAAAGAGCCTCCTCTCTGCAAAATTACTATCACCACAATCCTGCCTTCGGTTTATGGGTGTGGAATTTATAACATAAATTGCACAAAATCAGAAACAAGACCATGTCATCACTGCGTTTGGCAGGCAAGAGAAAAAACATTCTGTAAATGAAAGTCTGTTTTCTTTTGAGACTACAAAATTTAACACTTTGAAAGCTGGCAAACAGCTTAATTTGTAATTCATGAATGCAAATATAACATTTGTGGGGGGAGCTGAGCGTTTAAACAACGCTGTCGGCATTGTTTAAAGTTCACAATGCAGGCAGCAAACTGCGGTATTGTTTGCCATTTATTGGTGTTGCAATAAACAATAAGTGATAAAAAGTGAGAAGAAAATCCTGAGAAAACTTGGATAAGCACCTGATCGAGGCTTGAGCACCAGACTTCCTTGAACATAGTCCAAAAATATAAAAAGAGTTATCTTGTGAAAAGATTATATACTTATAATTCAAAATTCTCATGTTATTTTTTAGCTTGAAACAGATTTACATATTTTTCTTGTTGCACTGTATATCCTTTTTATTAAATAAAAAATGACTGATGATGATGATGACAAGGTTATTGTATGAAAATATCAGAAACAACTCAGTCGAGATGGGAACGGGTTGAACTAGATTATCCTACAAATTATGGTTTAGTCACTCTGTATGTATGACTCTGCGTCAACGCTTACGCGTCGCCATGGCAACATTCTAATTTACAGCTGCGGTTAACATTTAGAATGTAACGTTAATGCATTCGGCCGCTGCCAATCGACCAGCCTAAAACATGGATTTCTTTCAAAATCTAACGTTTGAACATGGGCTGTTTACACCAATCACAGCCTCAGGATCATCTCCATCCAGAGGCTGTCAGACGTGGGACTTGAAGCGAGGGAGATCGTGACAGTTAGTGGGCACCAGTAAGATGTTGCTCTAACTATGTAACATTACTGTAGAGTTGCGATGGCGATGTGTGATACTAATTAGGCCTAACGATAGTTGCACCCTTAAAAAAATAACGTTTGTCTTGCAGGTCTGAGAGCTCATTTAAAAGTGCCGTGGCCAGCAGGAAAAGATGGAGCCACATACCATCACATCAGTCCTCAGAATCGGCCTGTCAAGCCACAGTCAACTCTGCTTTCACCCGACACTTATTGTATACTGATACAAAGTAACATAGTGTCTGCTGTGAGTGCCTGGCGCAGCAGCAGCCTGTGTGCGCTGCGTTGCCAAGGCAACAGCGAGAGTCTAATCCTGAGGGAACTGGTTTTGGCGGAGCCAAATAAAATACTTAAATAATCTATTATGTCACCTTTCTTCAACATTTTCTTACTCAGCATCACTATTTAAACTGTTGTTGAACTGTTGTATAAAAGCAATATCACAGTCAAGGTCGTGATGTTGTACTGTAATATCGTCACGGCTGTGGTTCTTGACATTTTAGTGCAAATCAACTGACTTTTCCATATTCTGTTATAAATGTGCGTAGTGACTGCCGTGTACTGGTTAAAACGCTGCTATTGCAACGCAATTTCTGATGCATTTTAACTGATTGATGAGGTGAAATGTGATGTCACCAAGACACTGTCTTCAGGCTGAGACCAGCTGCCAGGCAACCAGAGGACTCCAGATGCATTTTTTTAAATTTCAGGAATGAGGCACTTGGTTTGGTCGGAAGGCACAAGGCCGCAGGCCGAGTCCCGAAGACAATCACGGCCGTGACGATATTACAGCACATCACTCTCTCTTGTGTGATATTGCTTAAATATTTTGCTCTTTTCTTTTTTTCTTTGGTTGTTAGACCTCAGAAACTAATTTGGCACTAAATGAGAGCACTAATGATAACTTGCCAATGTAAAAGCAAACAAACTAAACCAATCTTTACTGGAGCAACTAGTCAAAACATATCTTGAATTTTGGTATACTGTAAGCTTGCAGTCATTCAAAAAACACCAATAAAGTTTAACACAACCCTCAGAGTTCTGGCTGAAGTGCCTCATTCTCGACATGAGAAAGTGCATCTAGGATCCTCTGGTTGCCTAGCAACTGCTCTCAGCCTGAAGATAGTGTCTTGGCGCAGGTGACGTCACATTTCACTTCATCAACCAATTAAAATGCATCAAAAATTCCCTTGCGATGCAGTGTTTTATCCAGTACGTGGCAGTCACTACACACATTTGTAACAGAATATGGTAAAGTCAGTTAATTTGCACTAAAATGTCAAGATTAAGACCTGAATCAATCAAAAACACTACTTAATACTTCTAAGCCTCGATTTTCAGCTGAAAAAAGTGGTTTAGGGGTTTAGTTACTTTTTCAAATCACGGTAACAAGGCAAGCAGTAGTTAGTTTTTACACATCTGATTAATAGTCAAAGTTTGAAATTAAGACTGCCTCTTCATCATTTCACCATCTTGTAGGACGTACCATCCTCACTGTCAGCCAGCTCCTGTGTCGGGAGGCAGAGGCTGGGCGGTCTGGAGTGGCCCTGCGTGGAGCTGCCCGCCCGTGCTTCTTGGTGCTGGAGGTGATGATTAGCAGCAAGCCTCCGTGCCTCGGCCAGACCGCCGGCGGCTCCGGGGCTCTGCAGGAGTTTGCTCCTCTGCAGGGCCACGCTGTAGTCCGGAGGTTTGAGGTGAGGAGGCCTGGGGAGGGGACATCCTTGCCCACCTGCCCCTCCGTCTGTGAGGCCGAGATCCCCCAGAGCAAGACCCTGGTAGCCTGGAGGGGTGGGAGGGGGAGCTCGGTAACGCTCATCCTTGGTGGGGGAGGTGACACAGTACACTGGGTGGAGGTGTAAACCAAAAAGAAAGGAGGGGTGGAGTAAAGAAGGAGGGGGGGAGTGAGGAGTGATGAGGGAAAATATGATGCCAGAAAGGAGGTATGTAGGGAGTTTTGTGAGAAGGGGAGAAACAAAAGAAAATAATGAAAAAATGAAATCAATGTGATGTTTAACAAATAAAACAGACATCTGTACATGCAGTAAAACGTGTTGAAAATTAAAAGGAAAATATAGAACTAAGGAGATGGATGGCTGCAGCGGATACACACAGAACCATGGCTGCAAATAACAATTACTTTCATCATTGAATAATCTATTGATTGTTTACCAGATCAATCAATTCAGTTTGGCTCAGAACTGAGTCACAATAACGCCAATAAGAATTTTTCCAGAGTGACAGCTGTAGATTGCATGTTTTGTCTGACTGATCATTAATTCACACGTGATGTCAAGCAAGCTAATTCTCACACTGAGAAGCAGAAATGATCTTCTGAAATGATTGATCGATTATCAAAATGTTTGCAAATTTTCTGCAGATCTACTTAAAGGACGATGGATTCATTGTTTGTATAGAACACTGTCTTCCTCTGTGACTCTGCGAGAAGTTTTTCCATCCTCATAAAAGTAGCAACTGCACGGTCTATTAGTTTTCTATGAAAGTTTAATGGTGGATCCTAAATACAAATTTGCACTCTAGCTGATGAGGATCCTTCATAACTCTTGTCAGATGGAAACAGCGGCAAATTGAGATCTGTTTGGGATTTTACTCCGAGATCACAGATATGCCAAAGTGCAGCCATTGCTTGTTGCTCACTCAACTGTTAACAAGTGAAGCAACAGACGGCTGCAGTAATTCACCTAAAACAACTTGACACAATTAACTGTGTAATGGCGAAGACTATATACTGTACAACTATCCAGACAAACACACACCCCTCAACAGACGCCCATATGTAGCCACAGAGTTGACCACTGTCACACTGTGTTTACAGGGAATCAGACTCACAACCTGAGCCCTCACCTATCAGGCCTTTCTCTGTGCTTGACGTCACCGTTTTGTAGGCGGGGTCTGTGCTTTGTCCTCCCTCCTCGTTGGTGGGCGAGGAGGGGTGCTCCGAGGTGTTTCGCCGTTTTATCGTCCCGTAATTCCCCTCGTAGGTGTCCGACAGCGAGCTGGACGACGCCCAGCTCTGTGGCGACTGATTAGACAGATCTGAGCTGGAGTTTCTAGAGTGCTGTTTGATGGCAGCAGCGTCGCTCGTCCACGCCTGAGTGGCGGCCTCAATCTCTGCTATCGGCCCGGCCAGCTGCGTGTGCTTGAAGCCGCCCAAGTGTGTGTGCGGGAGGGAGAGCGGGTGCCCGTGGATGCCGTGGTCCCAGGGCCGGCAGGAGGAGGGGGGCAGGCTCTGGAAGGAGTCGTGGGAGTTGGAGGAGCAAGACGTCCAGCTGCCACGGCCGCTGTCGGCCACTGAGTCCAGAGAGGTGTGGTCAGGGGTCAGCTCCTCTGTCGAGGTGGAGGAGGTGAAGGTGGAGGCTCGTGCTACGTATCCTCGAGCCAAAGATGAGGAATTACTGCAGGAAAAAGTGACAGAGTAACAATGAACAGGTGAAAATTTACTGTTTGGCTTATTCCAGAATATTTACTTTAGTGTAATTAATGTACTTTCTCTGAGACACTTGTTACACATTCAGGAGTTCAAATATTCTTTATAAATATTAAGGAACTCAGTCAGTAAAAATTGTTTTTAGTGGCTCAATGTCGACACATTTTCACTGAAATGAACTGGAAACCTGGGTACTGTTAGATTCAGGCAAACAAAGAGCTGAATAACCGGGTTTCCTTTGCTCCCCTTCAGTGAATTTAGTGTGAGAGAACAAGCAGCAAAGCTCAGAACTACTTCACAGAACAAGGTAAAAAGAAAACTTTGAAGCACAAGATTTTAGCAATCTGTTAAGTGGAGGTAACAGGCAAGTAATGCTGAAATAAACTGACAATGAAGAGAGAAAGAGAGGAAGACTGCAAAAGAAGAAGATCAACAACTACAAGAAGCTACTGGCTGGAGGACATGTGGGTTTGAGAGTCAAAAAAACAAAAACAAAGACAAATGAAACTAAAATAAGGTAAATATTACACAAATGACCTGTGTTGCCTCGACACAATCTGCAACATTTTACCAAAGTGTCGCTATAGAAGTTATTTTACAGATTTTCTGAAGTTTCAAAAATGGTTTCTGTTTATGTTCAGCCATTAAAGTTTATGCCTCGTCTGTACACAAAAAAACACAAACAAACATTTGCCAACATTTCCTACATGATAAATCACTTTGTTGGGCTTTAAAAAAAGTTTTTCTCTCAGCAGCATTTCATAAAGCAGCTGGTTGATTCGCTGACACCGTTTTACCGAACAAACAAGCCACTCAATGAAACTGAGCCATATTTCATAAAGCAGGCCGTCGATATACGGCAAGGCTGCCGAGGTAATATAACATCCTGCAAGCAGACAGATTATTGCGTCCGGCCATATTTTATAGTCCCCACTTTGTGAGACAGAATTGCCTGATCATGTAAGAACAATAAACAAACAGAAGACAATAAAAAAGGTGGGTTGTTTACTTGCGCAGATTAAAAAGCCGCCTGTGTGAAAACTGATACGTTAACGGAGAAAAGGAGGAGAGAGGAGGGCAGTAAATGTGGGATGCTAATAAAAACCTGCCGTGTTTTATGACTTTCTGTTCTCTGAGTTTTAATGAGGAAAGGAGATATTAGGAGCCCAGCTGGGAGAGGAGATGGAGTACGTGTGGTGCCTTGATGCTCATGTTGCAGGTGTCTGATGATCAATTAAGTGAGAGGTGACGGGGAAAAAAGATTTGCCCGATATAAATGAATTCTCGCCAAGGTAAGGTTATGATTTGGGTCCAACCAATATGTCAGGTTACTGATATTATCAGCCGAATTGGCCTAACACAGATATACTGATATCAGCTTATAAATTCTCCAATATGCACAGATACTTAACATTTTTTTTAAAGCTGGAAAAAATGTTTGGACTAGTGATTTAAAATGATG
>JAQLOL010000006.1:19787727-19829369 GCA_029783665.1 Naso thynnoides | reverse complement strand
CAGCAGAGGGTGGTTTGTTATTACATTAATTAAAAAATATTTACTGTTCAGTGCACTGCTGTTTGGAGTAAATTTTGTTCAAGTATACGATATCCTGCCTTTATTACATATCTTTGTCAGAATTATTTGAAAACCCCATTTATGATATCTAATATATTGGAATTTTCTTTCTCCCAAATATTGGCTCCAAAAATCCCAGATTGGTTGGGGCCCAGTTATGATATGCTATCTGGACAAAGTAAAAAGTGTTTAAATGTTGGATAAAGTAACCTTCATCTTGATAAGTTGTGCAGTTTGAACAGACAGCTTGGATAAACGGAACTGAACTGAAGTACCTCGTGCTGGGCTGGTGGTAATCAGCATTTAAGTGTGCATGTGTTGCTGCTGCGCTCTCAACAACCGCAGCAGCCGTCGTAGAAGCAGTTGTAGCAGTAAGAGCAGCAGCGGTGGCAGCGCAGGTCCTGTTGCTGCTAATACATCGTTCTTCAGGCCCGGGAGCCGGTACAGAGTCGACCGAGCAGATACTCGAGCGGGAGGAGATCTCGCTGTGACTGGAGTCGGACAGGTTGTCTGCTTTACCGGCTGGTAGGAGGCTGTAACCTGGACGGACGGCAGGAGGGAGGAACATTAAGAACATTTAGTTTGAAAGGTGAAGTGAAATGCAGATTATAATGATGAATAAAAAGAGAATTGGAAAAGGGAATGCTGATTTGAGAATATGGGGAGACAATTTGAAGTCTGTGTTCCCTTTTTAATAGAAAAATAGTTTTAAATTAACACTGTTCTCTCCATCAACGCTTACACGGTACAGCAGATGGTTTCAGAAACTGAGAGGCTGTGAAGTTGAACTAAAACAGAAGGACAGCGCAAGGGTCACAGATTAAACTTCATATGACAAACACCTGCTGAACCAAACATTATTTGTGACTACAGGGGAACTACATGAACAAGGAAATAAGCTACTGCACACTACAGAGGAAAGTCACATGACAAAACCAACAATGATCAACAACAACACAAAAAAGATCCTCTAGCAAAAATTAATATCAAAACTGGATCTCAAAACAGTCTTTTTGGGATTAAAAAGTTGGTTTTGGCTTAAACAAAAACAAATTTTGCTACATTTTTATGTTTGTTGACATAGCAACGTTGAAAAATACAAATCATTATGTCCACAAACAAAGAACTGTTGGGAGAAACTCAAACAACAAACCAAATGATTTTTCATTTATCATAACAGCCAAAAACAAGATCTTTTTTTATCTTATCTGCCTCAAATGTTGCATGAAAAACCTCTAACGTCACCTTTCTCTGACTCACGGTGGATATGAGACTCTTTTCTATCACTAACATTTGCTTTTGTGCCTCCAAAATATAATGTTCAACAGCCTGTCATCTGATACAGAAATGTAATCGACCATCAGCCTCTAAACAAAATTCACAGTGCAAGCTTCCATTCTCTCAGGGTAAGTAGATGACTGAGTTCTCTCTGTCAGACGGTCTTTCTCCTGCTGCGTCTGTCCCTGCAGAGCCAAACGAAGGGGTTGGGGCTGACCGACCTCCTGGCTCTCTGCTCTGCCTGCTCTTGTTTCTCATCCTGAGGTGAGGAGGACACAACCTCTTGAGTTCCTTCCCCAATATTCACACGTGGCCTCTCCCTGGACTGACTCCTTTCTCTCAGTATTCTGATGGGTGACATTAGTCGGGCCCTGATGGGGGATTCTGTGGGTTTGGGTCTCATTAGTCGGGGCTGGGTGAGAGGTGATGGAGGCAAGGGTCTCAATTCTTGCATGTTGAGAGGGGACTCAGCATGGGTCATAGGATGGGCCATGTGCGTACTTGTCCTTTCTGCTCTTACATTCTGTAGCATTAGCTGTGAATCTGCCTGTGCTCTCTGATTGTCCTGCAGCCTGGATCTCCCTCTGCTTTGCTCTGAAGGAAACAAGCCTCTCTGAATTGCCTCTGTCTCCTCCTGCATCGTCTCCGTCTCCTTTTCCACTTCATTTCTCTTTTCCTCTTTCTGACTCTCCCTCTCCCTGCTTCTCTCTCGGCTGCGCTGCCTGGTCATCAGTTCGATCCTCTTGTGGAGGAGAGCCCCACCTATGCCGTAGCTGCGCAGGCTGACAGCCTTTGTGCTGGCGTCACTGGTTAGTGACGACGAAGATCCTGACAAGTTCATCTGGCTGGAGTTCTGAGACTTCACCGTGCCTCCCACTGAAGAAAGAAAAGAAAAGTAGGAGTGAGACATGAGAATAAGGGATATTTATTTGACTTGAAAGAAGAGGGTAGTTCAATATTTAAGAATTTCAGGACAAAGCAGAACCATCTCACTATCTATTTACAGCAAGAAATATAAAAATGCATTACAGATGAAAAAGTTTTCTGTGCATTCCAAACAGTTTTCATGGAGGGAAAAGTGTGATATTAACCATGAATTGAAATAATTCCAGACATGTTCCAGATGACTGCTTCAATAAATCCTCTTCTTCACCTTTTAAGCTTTTCTATCGGCATTTTCATGCTGCTCTGATTAGTGTTTTCTTACCAGTTTGAACAGGTCAGCTTTCAGTACTTCATTGGCCTCTAAATAAATCTCTGGGATTTAATATTACATTTCTCTGCTGTGTTCCTTTTTGTACTTCAGACAACTGCTTTATTTTACTGTTTCATCAAATTTGACTTCATCTGTCAGTCATGTTTTCTTGATGAAAATGAGTTTATCTCAAAATTAGGTAAGCTTTTTTAGCAGCTATTCTTCAAAGAAAACAAGTCTATGAACACTGTAGTGAGGAAGAATACAAGCAGAGACAGCCAGGTGAGCTGCAGACAAAAGCTCTAACTGCACCTCTGCTAACAGCTCGCCTGCAACAGGTAAACAGCTTCTATTACCTGCCGTGCTGTGCGATGGAAAAACTTGCAGCAGAAGAAACAACCAACCCCAAACAAGTCACTTGTGAAAGGAACACCTTCATGGGTGTAGCCCTGTTTTATCACAGAGTCAGGACAGGCCAGGACAAGGTTACTAGCGTAACCTTCCTCAGATGAAAGCACACAGGTAGCAGTATCACCTTTGCGTGGGGAGCCTTGCGGCGACACCGTTGGGCTGGAGTGCAGGGAGGAGATGGTAGAGACGGTGTCATCAGATGGTCTCTTGGCGCTCCACTCCTCGGCTGAGTTCACTGGAGGTTTCTTCACCACCTGGGGAGAGTTGGAGTCTGGAGAAGAAAAAGGAAAGACATAGGTAACTGAAAACTATCTGGGGAGTCTGCTTTACTCAAGCAATAGTTCAAGACTGGGAAGTAGAAGTTTTCCTTCTCTATGGACTTACCACTTTAGGAGGACAAGAAAGATTTGATTATTAAAATGAAATTTTAAATACAAGAAAGCATATGGAAGTAAAGCATAAGTCTACATAACCGAGTATAATAATATGAAATATACTGCAGGTGCACTGACTTGGTGTGCCGATGTCCTTGGCAGTGCTCTTCTTTCGTAGAGGGTTCAGTGGGACCTGCACCTGAAGGACTTGTGACACCCTGTTCTGTGTTTTCCCAGAGGGCAGAGCTGACCGCAGAGACACTGGAGACATGTCTGACTTGGTAGATCGTCTCTCACTCAGGTTCTTCGACACTACAACCGAAGGAAGAATATGAAAACTGTCAAAGCAATCTCAAAATGATCTACTATGAAGAAATTCAGTTAATTTATCCAGTGTAAAGTTATGTTAGTGGGTTTTTTTTAGTAACAAATCACTTTAGCATTCTGCAATTCCTGAATGAAATGAATGAAATTATGAAGCATTTTATTAATAATATGGCCAATTATTAATTTTCTTATGGCTGTGATGAACCACTAATGCTCTTACACAAATTAGATCATCAAAAAAAAAAAAAAAAAATTGAGCATCATGATTTTCAGTCAACTTTTAATTTTACAAAAAGGCTGCTTAAACCTACTTTAAAAAATTGTCCTACATACATACATTTGCCCTACAGAGGATTTGATTGATACTATATAGGCATGCTGCAGTGGCTATCAATTGATTATTTCTTGTTTTTTGGTGTTTTTTTGTGCAGGACACCTGAAAATCCACTAGGTGGCAGTGAAATCAAATCATAGAAATGTAGCCTGTGCAGATTAGTCCAGCAATATTACAGCTTGCTTGATAAAAATGCGAATGTATTTTGGTATTTTTCAATAAAAATACATCTTCCACTTCTTCCAGGAAAAAAAAATGCAACAGTGAAACTTTTAGGATGTACTATGACAACCAATTACAAGACTGAATGAAAAGCAAAGAAGTCTCAGTGGGTCTCAGTGTTACTCACAGGTGCTGTAGGATGGCTCACACTGCAGGGACATGATTTGGTGTTTCTCCTCATCTGTCTCCACCGTCAGGTTGGACAGGTACTGCTTCACCTTTCTTGCCATCTGAGCGTCTTCGTACAGCTTCTTGGCGTTGAGAAGCGAGCTGCGACGTACTCGCTTCTTGTGGGCGCCGCCCTGCACGTCCAGCATGTTGGAGTTTGTGCTGCCCTGACTCAGTGACCTGATGTTGGGAAGAGTGACAGAGGAAGGAAAAGGGAGGAGAATGACGAGGAAAAGCAGAGGTGGGATGAAGAAAAACAGAGCAAAATAAGACCCACAGGACGTGGAGGGAATTTAAAGAGGTCAGAGAAATGAAAAAAGTGTTGATGGATGAGCGGAAGATAAAGGAATGATAAATAAGAGGTCAGAGAGAATAGTGGGAGATAAATGAAGAAAACAGGAACAGAGGAAACACAAATAAAAGCATAAAGACAAAGACAGAAAACAAAAAGGCAGATTGAAAGATGGAAGGAAAAACAGCAAACAACAATAAGTTCAATCAGTGATAAAACAGGCACAGCTACTCTCTTATCAAACACCTCTTCTACTATAAAATCTGCCTTTATGTTGGGCTGGAGCAGAGCATTTTAAAACAGGACCATGCAACTGGGAGGGAGGCAGCTCTCGCTCGTGTGCCATGCTAACACAGTATAGAACAGCAGAACATTCTGTCACATGGAGGCAAAAAGGGTTAGGAAACAAAAGATGCACAAGATTCGATATGGGGATTATTATGCCAGGATGCAAAGATGAACGAACACCAAAACTGAGTCAAATAGTATCTCTAAATGTTTTTCATGGTTGGTTTTATTTTGCCTTCATTTGGCAGATCAGTAGAGTTTGCCATCAAAGCTCTTTCTTGACCTTGTAAGCAGCAGCTGACACACAATCTCACTTTGAGGTCAATCTGATGCATACTGTGGAGGTAATAATGATGTGTGCTAGTAAATTTGTCGTATAATCAGTGATAAAACAGGCACAGTAACAGTGTTGCATGTGAATGAACGATTTCATGTCAAGTGATTGTTCTGTGTGTTTCTGCAGATGGAGATTAGCGATTATCTTGAACTGCCATAAGTCATCTGTTCTCTTTTTGAGATGAGTGTTGTCCATGTTAAAAAAAGACCAAAGACTATTCAGTTGCTGTTCTACAGCTTTACGATCACTTCACTTTATCTTTGTCAGCAGCAGATTTTGTTAATCAGTCGCTATGCAAATACAGAAGTTCAAAATTTACTTTTTTTCTGAGAACATTCAGGATTTCTGAATTTTCCTCTGTGTTGTATTAAAAATTTAAGTTTCATTAAGATAGGGGAACTCGAACATCTAAAATGGAGTGACGAATAGACAAACGCCATCTGCTGGTGGAGATATGATCAAAAGCTCTTGAATCGGTTCGGAATGGATTTTGATGTGGGATTGTTTTACTTTGTATGCACATGATATTCTCTGCTCTCACTCAAACCTCTCTGAAATTTTCTATTGACTGTTTGGCCCGTTAGATTATGTCTTATTTTCTCCTTGGCCCCGGAAAAAAAAATCATTCAACTGTGTTCTTCAAAGCCCCTTCGAGGAACTTTCATCACTTCACTGCACTTTCATCAGTTTGTGTTGATTGTAGCGCCGCATATGGACAAATGCGGTACTGCTTACTCACGTAAAGATCTTGCTTAGCTCGAGCATTTGTTTTGGAAGAGAGTGAAAGAAATGTGCCACTTATTTACACAATACCAGATCAGCTATAAACAAAAAAATATTGAAATTATCTGAAGAAAAATATCCTCCTGCTTCCAACCATAGATATTAAAAAAGAGACCAGCTGATCGATAGTGCTCGTAAACCATAAATCATCTCGTCTGGTCTGTGTGCCCTAAAGCGTTTCCTATCATTTCCGATGACTGAGCAAACCGGGCAAAGCATTGAAAAAGACAATAATCTCCAATCTTCTTGCTAATGGTCTCATTTGCTGATGTAGGTAAGATATGTATAAATTTAAACTGATTTATATCAGATAAAAGTTCCTTGTAGGGACCTTAGAGATAACTGACTATAAATTGGAATTTGAACTTATAGTTAAAGATACAAAACCGAAACTTCAGACAATCTAAATGTGCTTGGATATTATTTTATTATTTTACTGCTACTATGTGACTCAAACATTGATTCTGATGAACAGGGCAAACAATGAGTGTGTCAGTGATGGACCTTAGTATGGTTTAGGTGAATGGGCACTGCAAATGGAAAGGTTAATTACACACAAGCACAGGCGGACACACATGTACACTCAAATAAAGTAAGGGGGGGGGGGGGGCATGCAGAGCTTATGGTGGTTTGGATGCAGGGTGGATTTGAATTTCTACTGGCCCAGACTGAAACAGGATGAAACCAGGACCAGGACAAACTTACCCTAAACTCTTCCACCTCTTCTTCCTGCAAGCAAGAGGCGTGAAGATTGAAGCGTGACTTAAAGACAAGTTCAGGGTGTCGGGGTGGACAAGACTATGTAGACGTCATGCCACGACAAACAAAAAGGAAATGACTGGAGATGGGACGACACCAGACATATGACATCTCCCCATATCAACCAGAAGAGTGTGTGTTGTGCATCACACACTTATGAAAACAGGTCATCGTGTCAACCTTCTGGGGTTCTGAAACACTTTTGCGAGGTAGAGATATGATGCTGAAACAAGATTTTGAAGTCTAAAATAAAAATCGTCCGTGGCGCCTTGAGCTTGTAGTAGGGAGGGAGTGTCTGCAGGGGGCAGTCATGCACTGCAGCAGTGACAGACTGTGATAAACACACAAACTGAGTGCTGCAAACTACACACTGCGGTTGGCATCAATTCCATCTCACTCCCAGTCAATCCATCCCTTGTGTCTTCGTGCCGTTACATTCCAGGAGAGGGATGCAATCAGACCATTAAGAGCCGTGAACCGGACAGGAAGTGAATGGAAACTGATGGACCAAACCTTGAGTGTGTGTCTGATCCTATTGGTGAGAAGGATCCAGGTTGGCTGGTGGTATGTTGTGGCTCCCTTTTTGCTCACAATTGCAGTCTTTTGTAGTAAAGTCTTCTTTTCTAAAATCTGTATTCATGCCTCTTTCTGAGAAATTACAGTTTTTCTACAGTCTGGCTGATGAGAAACAGGAAGGATCGCCATCAAAGATGCATATAAATGAGGAGAGTAGAGGATTTAGTATCACTAACTAACTTCTTTGTTCACAGTAAATGGACTGGAGATTGTCCCAGTACACGAACTAAACGTTAATTGGGTCCTGTGATGATTTCTGAGCCATAAAATTCATCTTGGGCTCCCTTTCCAAATAAATTGGAAAACAGAAAAAGCTCCAAAATTTAAGTTATCATGTCATTTTCCACTCAGTTTTCATTTTCTGGCTTTATTAGGAAAAAACTTTGGATGTGATGCATAGCTAATTAAGCTAATTGAAGCCCCACTTCAGGGTTTTAAGGGACCAGCATCTACAGAACTGGCCCTGACTGAATCAAGTAAAATCAAAAGGTTTCGAGGACTCTTGTTATCAAAAATAAACCAACCTCTGTCTGAACATGAGAGCAGGGTCCATGTTGGCTGAGGTCAACCGCACCACGTGGCGGATCTCCTTGGCGATCATCCTCAGTTTCTCAAAGTTCACAAGGCCATCAACGCTGGAATCGTTGCCTGAGAGGACAAACACGAGCACAAAGCACACACACAAACACATGCACAAACAGTGAGTGTAAAAATTAGCTGTCAAAATTATAAAGAGATAAATGATTCATATTTTTGGGACATTTGCAAGACTGCAACAATATTTCTAAGACAAATCTTCAAAGCAAAAACCTCCTTGATCTGGGCTTCTCCTTGTCATTCCTCTGTGAGATCAAAGCACATCTATCTTTCATACCGAGTCACGCTGGGCCGTTTGAGAATTTTTAGCAACTTGCACAATTAGGGAAACTTTCTTTTCAATTCCTAACATGGCCGTACATTTAAGAGAAAAGCTTTAAGAAGAAGTCCGTGTGACTCAGTGTGATATCTCAAAGTGCAAGAAGGGTGAAGCCTTTAGCAGAAGTAAACCTCCTGAGTGAGACTGAAATTGAACTTCAGCACAACATAAGGGAAGCGAACTACACAGAATGACATGTCAGTTTCAGAAATGGCCTCACGGTTTCTTCATGACAATTCAAGGAAAAGCAGCAGCATGTGATGAACATGAACAAGCAAAAAGACCCATTCTGGGTCTCCCACAAAGTCATGTACCTTCATGTAAGAAGGTGAGATCCTTCTTGACCACTGGGAACAGTGGGATGATGGGTGGCTGCATGCTCTGGCTGCTCAGGATGTTGCGGTACTTGGCCATGTTCCTGGATGGGTCGAAGACGTCCTGCAGGTCTCCAAACAGCTTCTCATACTTACTGGGCAACTTCTCCCATGAGCTCCGCAGGCGAGCCACCGGCGCCAAGTTTAGACCGCTACGGGAGGAAAGGAAGAAGTGCCAAGACGGTGCGAAAGAGGAAGCGGGATGGCAGAGATAAATAGGTTAAGGTGGGAAGAAAGGAGAGAACAAGGGTATAGTTTTAGTGTTTGATACAATGCAGTATATATTTTTTTTAAATTTATTTTCAAACCTCTATTTAGAACTGGGAACCCATTGAGACGGACCCTCATTTTTCAATAGGGCAGAGTGCACAACACAGCAATAACATGTCAAAAGCATTAAAATTACAAAAGATAAACAGGAGACCAAGACATTTGGATAAAACAAACACAAGAAGATACACAGAAAACTCTAATCAAGGCCTTAAACTGATTTACATACAGAGGAGAGGTCTATTTTAAGTCCAATTAAAGCATCATACTAGTTTTTAATCAATCATATTTTTTGAAGCTAAACATCTTCAATGGGAGAGGCATCCATTTCCAAGAGCAGAGGACCCCTTGAGGAAATGTCCTCTCTCGGTAGACTCATTCAGACAGCTGATAATTATGAATGGCAAAGCATTTAATTCTACTCTCTTCTTTCATTATCGTTCCGCTTCCTGTCCTTTTCTCTTTGCCTCATCAACTGTCCAGCCGTCCTCCACTGCTGCTACGACCTGTCTGTCTGTCTTAACTCATTATATCTACCACTTTTCCTTTCCCCATATATTATTTCATACATCTCACAACACACAAAAATAATCCTGTATCTCCTGCATAAATGATGTGAGCACTGGGTGTCTTTATTTTAGGTGTACCGCGCAGGATGTGCCCGCTATTAAACTCTATGGGAAAACCTGCATGTCAACTTTTTCATACGCGTGCACAGACGCACGTACACACACGCACAGCAGCAACGCCACTGTCACCAGGCAGGTTATGCATCAGAGAGCCATATGTGCACGGACATCCTGCTGAGAGGAGGAGTGTAAAGGGACATGGAGGTCAGACACTCCTGCTCCAAAGTGCTTTTTACGGCAGCGAGCAGACAAGCACCATACGGCTCAGTTCCTTAAACTGAGTCTGGATCTAAAGTGAACTCCGTCCTTCATGACCCCACGTAACAAGAGAGAAAGACTGTAACATGGACGCTTGGTACGTTAAAAAAATAAGTCAAGAGGAGGTTGTTCGCAGACATCCAAATATCGTACATCAGTCACAGATATTGCAAATCTGTGTCTTCATGCATTTACATTCAAATGAAGGCTGCAGTAAAATTACTTGCAGTGCACTTTTTGGTTATTTATGGTGTAGAAAAAAGAACAGGAACTACTTTGTTTTACAGTATGCTGAAAAGAGCACACACTGTCTAACCAAGCTATTACCAGACTGGACTACAGAGAGAACATGATGTGGAGATTTTGGATAATTACTCTTGGAACCGAGACATTATTAGCAGTAAATAAGAAAACATTGAGCAAGTAGAAGAAATTGCAGTTATCTCCAGGTCTAACTGACACACTCTGACACCGAAGTCACAACAATGCTGCTATGCAAGTGTAAAAATAATTAGTTTAGCTTCTATCATAGTCTAAAAGCACAACTATCATTTTCTGCTGCTCTCATTAAAAGGCTATCTGATTCAGTTACAACTTTTAATTACGCATTTTGTTCATGTTCACAGTTGTTCTCTCTACTTTTATTATTCTTTATCTGTCTAGTGTTTGTGTTTGTGAGGTATTTGCAGGATGTCCTCCGTTCGCACTGTATCATTTTCATGGATATAAAAGGAAACAGCAGACACAGAGCAACATTTTGGATAGCCACTTTGTTTTTTGTTTATTTTGCTTATTTTTGTGTTTTGGTTTTTTCTTGTTCTTTGCTATACTAGTTAAAGAATAATGAGGACCAGCTGCAGGATTGAGAGAAGACTGAGAAGATACTGTATGACAAATAGTGTCATCTGCATAAAAATTACATGTTTGACTAAAGTGGGTTCTCTTGAAGATGGGGGGCCAAATCTCATTTGCCAAGACAGTAATAAATCCTTGCTGTCGTACCGTTTTTAACGCTACTACTTAACAAAACAGTGTGTCATCAAACTCAATTTAAGAAGTCTTTATGTACACAAACTCTTAGGACAATTTCTGCACTGAACACACCTGATAATAGCGAACATGGAGTTGAAGTTCTTGCACTCTCGGCAGTGCAGCGCAATCTTGATGAAGTGTTTGATGGTCTTCATCCTCTTCAGGGCGTTTGGCTCCTTCAGGATCTCTGACGCCACCCAGAAAGTCTCCTGGTTTATCACCTCCTCAAACTGTTTGAGATTCCCACTTCCCATCGAGGAGTCTAGTTTAAACAGATCATCCACGTACCTGGGAAACCACGTAAAGACGTTCATAATGTACAATGACTTTACTCATTTCAGGAAAAAAAAAATTAACAATGTGACGTTCAACCACCAAACGTTTTATTTGCTCTTTTTTCTTTCTTTGAGCTTGATTATTTTTTCTTTTGTCTAAACTGCAAAATATTTCAGGAAAGTTTCTCTGATAACTGAAATACAAATAAAGTTACCACAGTTGCAAAACCTAACAGAAATGTCAAACAATGACATACTCGGTGGATTCAATGTTCCTGAAGAGCTCAAAGTCTCTCATGGAGAGCTGGGCGGCGACCTCCATGGTGCTGAGCTGCAGCAGAGAGATCTGACTCTCTCTGAGGAGATCCTGGGCGTCTTCATCTGAACACAGCGTCTCTGTCTCCATATTGTTCTTCAGGTAGTACCTGCAGGGGGGAGAACAGAGGCAAAGAGAATAAGATATGCCAGTGAAACATTACTATTAAGTAAAGACGTTGTTCCTTAATTGTAAATGTTTATGTTTAACAGAAAAGTTTTACAAAAGAAGCAAGTTATGCTTTTACTTTTTTGTTTTCCTGCTGTGGAGAGATACACTTTACAAACAAAATCAATTCAATAAAGCTGTTAAAAAGCTATACTCTAGATTAACCTAGATATATCCTAGATTCTTATTCATCTTTAAACTTCTGTGATAGCCTCCGGCTTATTTTGCCAATTTATCATATCTAAGAAGTGCATAATACCTGAGATACCACTAAGTAACATAAAATCTTGCAAAAAGAGGAGGATTAAGTATGAATAAGAAAGTAGGAAACTTTAGAAATGATGTCATCTCCGTTTATTTTTGGAGCAGTAGCGGAGGGTAGAAAGTCTGCAGTATCCTCCGATGCTTTAATACAGGCTGCAGAGGCAGACGAGTGGGTGGATGAGATCCAGTTTTTTTATCCAGTTGTAACTTTCTGCACATGTTAAAAAAAACACCCAAGATAAATCTCCTGAATGTTCCCCTCATTCACATTTCATCTTAACGGGCCACATTTTCTGTCTGCAGCTTAAGATTAGTTTGAGGAAAGGGAATAAATACTCTGATGGTATTGATAGATTACAGCCATATTTTACCTGTGGGATAAAGGAGGAGAGAGACAGAGTGAGAGAGGAGAGAGGAGCACTCGGTAACAGGAAGGTAAGAAAGACGACAGATGCATGAGTGAGAGGAAAGAAAGGAGCCGTTTCTCTTCGGGCTTGATCTCCAGCAGTTTTCTGGGAGAGATTCCAGCAGCGGGTCATCTCTCTTACTTCGTTATGCGCTTCTGTGTTTATAAATCTAACCCTCGCACCCCCCCCACTTCCACTTAAATGGAGTAGTAATGTGCTCATCAAGGAATGCAGCACCTTAGATGCCTCAGGGATAAAGAAAAGAGCAACCAGCAATGCAAGGATCTGAGGTAAGAAGATCAAACAAATCTACAGGGTACATTTAAAGCACAAGACTTGTTTCACACTCTGAGAAAGAAAATGTTTTGAAAGCCTAAAAGCAGACATGAAGACTTTTTTATAAGGCTGGATGCACAGATTTAGATTTTAGATATTTTTGGACTTTTGGGGGACTTTTTTAGGACTTGCATAAGCAGAGAAGAACTGAGAGGAGACGAGAGAGAGGTGGAGACAAGAGCAGAAGAAAGGGAGGTGAGAGGAGAAGAGATGAGACAGGATATGAGGAGGAGGGAGAGGTGAAAGGAGACGATGGGGAGAGGAGAGGAGATGACAGGAGATAAGAGAAGAGGAGAAAGGTGAAGAGAAGGAGATGAGACTAGAGGAGGCGACAGGAGTCAGGAGGAGAGGAGAGGACAGAAAAACAGAGGGGATGAACGGAGAGGACAGAACTGGGCGTGAGAGAAGAGGAGACAGGAGGAGATGGGAAGAAACAACAGGAAACAGGAGATCGAGACAGGAGGAGAGAAGTGGAAATAAAAGCGGATGAAACAACAGCAGGCAAGATGAGATAAGAGGAGTGGAGAGCAAAGGAGAGGACCAAAAGAGAGGAGCCAAGATGGGAAGTGGAGACAAGAGGAGAGAAAACAAGTGGATGTGAGAGGGGACGAGATGTAAGAGAGGAGGAGAGAAGAGAGGAAACACGGCCAGAGGAAAGGGGACAAAAGGAGAGGAGAGGTGATGAAAGTAGAGGGGAGGAGACCTTTAACTACCATCTTGATTAAATTAAATTTACATTAATAAACGGAAAACTCATGACACATGGAAACAAACACACACTCCTGTATATATGAAGGGGAGACTAAATTAATGATGGAAAAAGTGGTGCTTAGTGACTGGAACCAAGCCAGCGTAAATAGCCGTTGGTGGTTTGTGCGCGCTTATGTGTGTGTGTGTGTATGTGTGCGTGTCTATATGTGTTTTGGCAGTGTGAACAAGGCTTGCTGTTGGCCTGGCCTGTCCCCTGTTAGACCTTCTGTCAATCATCAGCTGCAGAGAAGAGGAGATGGAGGAGGTGGTATGCGGAGAAAGAGAAGCAGGAGAGAGATATTTCCCTGCTGCTCCTGATAAATTCATCCACTGCATACTGTGATGAACACATACTACACGTACATCCTGCTGACACTGCACCATGTCAATGTGTACATGCAACAACAACGCCACACGACAGTGGACTGTCAATGTTTCAGTATTGTCAGCAAGATAGACAATCTGTATATGCAAAATTTTATTTATATGTCATAAATAACTTCCATGGGGTCAATACAAGAGGAAGAGCATCTGTAGATGTTGTATGTTCACAGTTACATCAGTCTTTTCCATAGACGTTGCACGTTTCACAGCTGAATCAATCTTTTTCCTACCAATATCTCACAGTATGACTTTTTTTCTCCCATGCAGCTCAGCTATCCATCAAAACACAGGGAGGTTGTTGACATGAGTGAGAGTGTCTCCGTCCATACATGAGACTTTCTTGATAAAAATTGGACGTAAAAATGCAAACGCACATACAGATTTTTTTTCCGGAGTGTAAATGCAGTATTTGAATGTCTGTATGTGTACACATAAGCATGACTTTCTATAAGAAGGTGACTGACCGACACCATATCTTTGTATGGGCCTGTGTGCATGCGAGTGTGTGTATGAATAATTCCAGACATGCCACGCTGTCTACTGAGGCCTCCGCCCCTGACAGAGGATGAAATATTCATGCTAACCTAGTTGGGAGGGGACTGATGAGGGACCACGGGAGACCAGCAGAGAGGGGAGAAAAGTGTGAAAAATGGACGGAGAAGCTTTTTTAAAAGCAGACTTTACGGCTGCAGTCCAATTATCCTTCATGTCCTACTAACTTTCATCTTAAAAAGGAAATGTGTCTGCTGTTGAGGCGACTTTGCGATGTGCCACAGACTTGCAGACATTTAAAAAACATACTGGCAATAGTGTTTTGGTTTAGAAAGAACACACAACACTGCACCAGGGCACTTGACTAGTATCACATGCAATTCACTGTGAACAACAAGCAACTGAAATATTTCCAGCCCTTTTATGGGGCGACCCCACTTGATTTATTCATTCCACTGAACTAGGACAGCGGCTCTGAATCCTGCTCCTCGGCACTTGGAGCTCTGCTGCTTTTCATTCAAGCCATTTATTCAGGGATGGATCTACACCTCACAGATGCTAAGTGAATTAACATCATCACAGAATAGTAGCCTGAAAGGTGTGGTACTGGAGTAAGCTCTTCTGGAAAGAGGCTAGAAAATTCTAATACACCTTTTTGACCGAGGCAGTTCCAGGGGGAGTTCGGGGCCACTGACTAATTTAGAAACAGTTTCTCGTGTTTTGACAGACAAAGAACCGGCTCTCGACCGGGAAAAGTAGTTCCGGAGCGGCACCAGATCTTTGCTTGACTAGAAGAACCAAGGGGCTGACCATGACCAAACAAAGCCAACAACACAGAGCAGACTGCCATTTAAAAAAAAAACAACAACGTAACGTGGCGTCGTGTTTGGATGCCAATGAAGCCTCACAAAGCCAGGAGCAATAGTAGTAGACACACATAGTCTGCCATTGTTGTTGTGATGGAGTTGGCACTGGTGTTTCTGGGAAAGCAGAGACGTATACGGACATATACAGATGTATATACTGATGTAATGACAGCTCTCTAACCGGCTCTAACCATGGAAAAGCAAACCGGTTCTCGGCTGGTTTGCAAGCTGGGCTAACTGTGAACTGGCACCAGCACCAGCCTACCACTAGCACAAGGTTCCAGTTGGTTGGAAAGGGGTATATGTAGTTGTTCAAATTACTAAGCCCTGTGTGGTCCTACTTAAGTCGAACAAAACCACAAATAATCTGGAGAAGAAAAAGGATGGAAGGAAAGGAGGAAAATCCCAGGATTCTGGGCTTGGAGTCCAAGCATTGCAGGTCATTACTTTTGGTAAATCATTGAAGCTTTCAACAAGACATAGGTCTATGTGCAGTATATTCTAAAATTCTGGGTTTCACTTCCAGCTGCTCTATTTTGCCTTAAAGCAACTCTGTGTAATTTTCTCTGCTTTGAGAAACAAAACTTAACAATGCACATTAATACGTCGCACAAAGCAGCAATTTCAGTGAAACTGAGTCATATTGCACAGAGAAAATGTCCTTCGGTTTTCCCTCTGATGTATCACAACTGCTCTGTCTAAACTCTGTGGTTCACGGAGGTTCCTGTAAGCAACATGTCGGCTGCCTGCAGATCGAAGCTGCAGCTGCAGCAGCAGACAGTTGTTGGGGACAGCTCAACTAAATAAATGGCTGAAGGCAGACAGAGCAGTTGTAGGACATCAGTGACATTTACTCCGTAAAATAGGACCTGGTTTCACTGAAAACGCTGTTTTGTGCGACATACAGTCGTGCATCTTTAGTTTTGATTTTTTTTTTCAAAGCCACACGTTGCAGTCAAAGTTACGTAATGTTTCTTTAAAATAACACCAACGGTAACAGCCCAAAAATAAACCAAGACACGCTAACATCCACCTGATTTGGTCCAAGATGTGTGCATCTAAAATGTTGACGTGTTGAGATTTTCCTAAATATGACAAGTGACATCAATGTACTTCATCAAAGACTCCCATGGTTTTGTGTTTCTCACCTGCCGTTGAGCTGAATCCGATCAGCCAGTTTGGAGAGCTGGTCGGGCAGGCGGCGCTGTTTTATGACTCCCTCCGGACTGACTGATACCTCACACAGGGAGTAGGTCTCGGGCGCTGCGATGAGGCCAAACTCGTTGACGGTGTGGGCGACCACATCCTTGGCCGTAGTGTCCTTGCTGATGATGATGTAGCAGCTCTGCTGGTCGGCCTTGAACACTCGGATCACCTGGTCAGGGATGTCTGAGGAGAGGAGGAGGAAAAGAGGCGAGCTGTAAGTGACTGACTGGGGTTGACAGAGTTCATGGTTGCAGCATGTGGGGGCCAGCACTGTCAGCACTGTCAGAAGAGTAATGCAGTTTAACTAAATGTTATGAAGTCTATCACACATTAAAACTGTCTAAGAGAAGCTTCCATTTATTTTTTGTGTAATGTTCCAATTACGTGATCACGATGAAATGTGGCCTGTTCTAGTAATGGCAGGAGGGCTACTAGTTTATGTAACTATGAAAGAGTTTTATTCGAAGAACTGTTAGACTTCTCTTGTGTAAAAGAGGAAATTCAATAAAAATGAAACCTACATGACTATTCTTCACTGTGTCAGAGGTTCAAGCAACATCCTGAAAGGTTGTGCATCTCTTTCTGAAACAATTTGCTGTTGTAAGATGTAACCCAAAGTGCATAAAAGCTCAGTTACATTAGTGTTGTGCTGATAGTGGCTCTTGCTTTAAAGCACTAAAAGTGAAATATTGTGCTGATGGTATTTGGATAGGATTGCTTATCGAACGAAGACAAAAACTGATATTCTACTTTTTAAGGCTCAGGAATGCTGCAAGGTTATGTTTTCTGTATTTTATCTTCATGACATTATGAAGGATTTCAGGTGAAAAGAGTTGCAACCTCCTCACTGAACAGCTTAAACAAAACTGACTTCACTCCTGCCAAAATATCTTTGGTGTAAAACCAAATGGGCAAAAAGTCAAAGACACAACGGCTTCTATTTGACCAAAAATACTGCTTCATTATCGTCCTTTTTAGCAGAATCACAGCACTGTTTCATCTCCTCTTCAGCCTCGCAGTTACTAAAATTCTGTCAGTCTCTTCTGTGAGGTCAATTTTCTAATGGACTTGCATGATGATGCCACATCGGGCAACATCTCTACATGCTTACATTTAGTTAAATAACTTTATCTGGACTGTTTCACGTAGAGCAGTTATGTTACAGGCTGAAACAAGGGCACAGCCACGAGGAAGCATACATGTACATGAAAACACAGACTATACTTCTGTTCTGTTCTTAAGCTGAGCACCAAAAACAAATCTTACAAACGCCTCTGGGAAAATGTGCGCACATAACATGATCGGTGGCATCACAGGTTACTCATCTTCACAAACATGCACATCGTGGAATTTTTGAGCTGCAGAAAACAAGGACCCATGCAGCTAAGAAGGAAACAGTAGCGAGTTAAGAGCTGTGTGTAATGAAATGTGCAGCAGGAATCGAACAATAAACTTACGGGCAGTGTCAGGTACATCTTAATAACATCCACATATTATCATCCCTCACTTCTTGACTTCTATGTGACTTGGTCATACTTTTGATTCTAATGATGACGTCTAAGTTAGAAGGTAAAATTTACACAACATTACAGGAAAAGCCATTACCAAAGTGCAACTCCGCTGATTTTTAACCTTCTCTCTATCTGTCCGATACGAAAGTACAATGTTTTAAAGTTCTGCGTCTCTTCAAAATCTTTTGTTCTTTTTGGAACCAGAATAACTACAAAATGTTTACCCCTCGCCTTTCCTCTGACACTCCAGGTGAGCCAGTACCATGTTTGTTTTGAGAGAGGGTTTTTTTTTTTGGCTCTGGTGAACCAAAAAACCCTCTTTATTAAAAACTACGCAGGATTAAGTAAAAGAAATGTTCAGATGCGATGGATAACAACTTTGAAGACTCGACAAGCACCGCTTTTCATGATGCAATGCATCCTGGAACATGTAGGCACTGCAAGAAAGGCCATGTGAGCTGAACAACTTAGAAAAGTCAGCTATCAATTTTTAAATAGCACTAACAGGAATTTATTGCTTCAGTTGACTACAATTACCATCAACATTGATTTGACATCCACATGAGAAGCCGTGGGTTTTCCCTTTAAGATTATAAAAGAGCTGCAAAAAATAAATCAAAACACACTCATTAAATAGTCAATCTTTTTTAACTTAAATAAATTACCGAATTACATTTATGTAAAGTAACGTTTCAAAGCCACAGAAGCAGAACTGAATGATTCAATGACTCTGTTTTTGTTAAATGAAAAGCTGCATTACTGTTCGACTGATTTAAGACCATGCTCAACAGTAACAGGCTAAAGCAAAAGCTACGGTTTTCTGTGGCTGCCGATGCTGGAGCAGCTGCACACGACTCACACGGTGCAATGTGTGTTAAATAATGGAAATGTTCCCCCTGAGTGAAATCCTGCATTAAAGATCCCTGTGTTTGAGTAAGGAAGAGGCTACGGCCCATTAGCCACAGGCAGCCAAAGACCTCCGTCACGTAAACTGAAAATGGAGGGAGATCACTGAGAGATCATCATCAGAAACACGGTAAAAGGTCTGTTTGACTGATGAGGTCTCATCCACCTGTTTACCGAGCAGAACCAGGCTAAGTGTGCTCGGACACAAAGTCATTACATTCACCTTTATTAGCACACAGATCTTTCATCTGCCAGTGACTGTGAGTGTGTGTGTGTGTGTGTTGGTTGAGATGACAATCGCTGGGGCAGCTTTATTATCATCATCATTACAGCAGCTGCAGCCGCAGGACAATCAGCAGAACAAATCGCTGAAGGTAAAGCCAATAACAATAACACTGGAATGCTGATAATCAATCACTTTTGCTTGATTACGGAGCCTGTTGGAGTGTGTGTCACCGTTTGTGTTTACAGGTTCACTGTCTTTTCAATATCTGCAATGCACGAATGTAGGAAGTGAGGGTTTTTGAGGAGGGTAGCATCCATGTGAAGAAATTTTATTCCAGTGAATGCTATTTTGACAAGAGTCTAATCATCTGTTCTCTTTTTTCTATTCATATAAATGCACCGAAAGATTTTGTTATTCTGCAACCTCTTGTATGTATATGGTCAATAGGCAAAATACATGACATAATCAGAATACATGTGTATGAATGCATATTTAGTGTTTCAGTAACTTATTTCTTGATTTGAACGAAAGCATCCACATGTTTTTCTGCTTTGCACACTGCGTGAATCCTTCTTTGTCTTTTCCATTTTGCATTTAATGGTTCCTGGAATGTGGACATATTGATGTGTTGATGTTGGAGGCCACTCTTGGATATGAATAACCTCAATAGACTATGAGCCTATTGATTACAATCACAACTCATGCACTGAATGTATCAGTCAAATGATAACTGACTTTTATCTTAAATAAGGCACCATGTGCCGAAACACTGACTATGTGAATCAATGTAAATATTGTATAAGAGAAACTCAGAGTGTGGTTCTCTCCATGTTTCCTGCATTGCTGCAGCAGCTGAGCTCCTCTCTTGTTTGTGTGCAGCAGAGTGGTGAGGTTGGGCTGAGTGGAAGCTAAATGCTTTGTGTCTCATTAGCTGTGATTTGTGATTTGAGAGAGTAAGTAGCTGGCTATCATATCCGGGGGGCTTAATCATATTTAATCCTCTGGACAAGCGGTGACCCGACCTGCACACAGGAGGACAATCGTTGCCCATCCAGCCAAACATCCAATCAATTACCATCTTTAATAAGGTATCATTCATTTTCCTCAACACTGAAGAATTTATTCATGGACTAAGGCCAAAGTGATTTCAACAGAGGAAAAAAAAAAGGCTTGTATTTTTGCAAACACAGCACTAAAAGAGGCTAAGCTCTTCACACAAGCCTCAGTCTCTCCTCCCTCTCACCCTCTTTTCTAACCTGGCTGCGCCTGTTACACATTACTGTTGAGCACACATGATCAGGATGGTTTGAACCAGGCTACCTCATTTTCACTGCCAAAGCTTTTACCGATCACTCAATAATACAATCGGAAAAGATAAATCACATATGAGAGCATACAGAGCAGGAGAGGGGACGGCATTATGGCCTGCAGTGCAGAGAAGAGAGTGGAGCAGTGTTTTGTTATAAGGATGTCTCATTTCCAAACATCCTTTTAACATGAAGTCTTACAAGAAAACTAACAATGAATCTATCAGACTAACAAGTAAGCTCTCTGTTGTCAGAGTCTAACACTGCTTATGTTTTTGTGTGATTAAAGTCTGTCTTTGTCCAAAACACACAAAATAAAGCCATATAGTGTCATTAGATGTCATATCCCTTCATGCTCCTTTTAGTTTCAGCGGCTGGAGGGATGTGTCGGTGGCTGATGATTGACAGCAGCCTGCGGGCTCCGCTCTGGTAACGGCAGCAGGGGAACAAGAGACAAAGTAAAAAAAATTGTGTGTTGTTGCAGAAATTGAAGACTAAAGACCGCCAGCATCTAACCTGACCTAACTTTTATTTGCAGGCGTTTGCATGGGCCTTAATGACAGTAGTGCTGTGCCATATACCGTCCACTGGGCTCCAGAGCTTCAGCTGTGGTTAACAGTGAATATTCAAAACTTTGGTTTAATTAAAGGATATAACCTTATTTAATTTTTTTAAGGATTCTGATACTCTACTGAAGGACAAGACGTGATCACATTAGGAAGTTAAATAAGGAGGACAGCATAGCGGGAAAGCTTATCTGTGTTGTCGTTCAGTGACTTTGGCTCTTGTTTTGTGTCGCAGGCAGCTGTCTGGCTGTCTGTGTCTCTTATATGTTGATTTTGCTGCTTTATATCTTTTTATATCATTTATATTTGGCTTAAAAACAAACAGCTGCATTGCCTCAATTGAATTAAGGCCTCTATCTGTGCAGACTGGCAGCTAACAGTATTCCAGTGAATTGCAAAAGTGATGCAAATGTAGAGGTTGTCATCATGTAACCGAAACTGATAAAATATTAAATTTCAATTGTGGTTTATAATTTTTCTTTAAGAAGATGACAGGACAAGTGAATTACAGAGCGGATACATATGCTCTAACAGACATAAACTGCAATTTAATTTCAATTAGACTTTAAATTCACTTTGTTGTTGCGAGTGAATCATTAATATTTCCCACGTTGGTTGAGTCAAAATCTTGAGCATGGTCCAAAATTTTGTCATTATTTTCAACAAAAGTGTTAATTCTGATGATCACATGGGAACATCAACAGCTATGAACTGGTTGTAGTTTAAACCATATCTAACCTTTATCTCAGCTGAAACATTAAACATGTTCATTTGCACCTGAAGGTGACCCCTCGAAAAGTTAACATGGAACAAATTGTCCTCCCTTTGAGACATTTTCACAAGGACCAACGCCAAGTGGAAGAAGTATAAATACAATTCAAGGCCTGAACAGCGAGCCTAAAGGATGTAGTTCATGAATGCACGGATGCAAAGACGGAGTGTGGAAAATACGTCAGCGGATTAAAGGGAAATTAAGATTGAGGAGACACTGGGGAGTAATATTTACTGATGTGCAATCAAACAGTGGTATTGAAGGTATGTATACTTACAGTACAGTCCCAGGGCTTGGCAAGCAGAGAGGAAAAAGAGAAAACACAGTGAACATGAGAAGAAGAGAGAATGTGGGAGGAGAACAAAGGCACATAGTAAATGGAAATATTCACACAGAGGAGAAAAGGAGGAAAGACCAATAGAGTTTCTAATGGAGCTTAAACCTGTTAATGTAAAACCAGAGGGGCCGAGTATGACTCATCATGGCTACATGAGGACATCTGTTTAAAATCACAGCAAGACAGACACAAGGGAGGAGAAAGAGAGAGAGTGCGGCAAGAGAAATAGCAGAAGAGGGAGAAATAACAAAAATTTAAAAAGAGACAAAAGAAGAAACTGGGGATTTGAGAACATGTCACCACTTCTGCTCTAACTCTTCGTGTCTTTATATGGGGTCGTGTTTACCGTGTTTATGAGAAGGGGCCATACGGACGCCCTCCTCTTGTAGTATTCACACATTGTAAGTTGAATTTTTCTGAAAGCTTGGAGTTCACAAGCTGTGACATGTTTGCTGACATTTACAGAAATGATGGAGCCATTACCAACCCGTACAGGGCCAAAAGGTTACCACTTTAACGCCAAGCCTTTCCTGCAAATTCCATATCAGTCGGGCCCTACAATAAAAGACCTAAATGGCACCTTGTGCTTGGGTCGGACTACAAGATATTTCTGTCTGTTAAAATGTTCACTGTGTCAGATTAGGTGATTTAAGAGTCATGGCCGAGAGACATGACAGACTACACGTTGCTCCCCAAACAATCACCTTTTGTAGTTTGCAACGTGCATCACGTGGCACTTGCCAACGACTAGAACTACTACTGACTAGCCATCGCAGGAAGTAAAAAAAAAAAAAAATCAAACAAGCTAGTCTTTCTGTCGTGAGGTTGTGAGGCGTCCTAGATGCTGAATCAGTTGTCGTCCATTACAGCACACTAGGTGAGACGAAATGATTGATTGTCACACCCAATTCCCATTGATCGTTTCCGAGCCCACCCGACGCCCTACAACTTCTTGGTCAGGCTATTTTCGGCTGATATCGTGTAGTCTGACCTCGGCATTAGTTTGACCGATCCAGAATCGGAACTTAGCAAGAACACATCAAGGCAGTAAAGTACCCAAAAGCACTGGCAGCCATATTGCTCACACTGCCCTGTATGGACAGTGGAAAGGTGATAGTGATGCATCACCTATGCTAATGTAATTACAGGTAGAACTTTGGACGTATTCCAAGCCCAGCAGAGCATCTGGAACAAGGTTCAGTTTGAGCCGCCTGCTTTCTCCTCTACTATTAAATCTAATGGAGGCCAGAAGACTAAAGGAAACTTGATCAAATAGGGGATGATTAATGAGGCCCACTCGGTGTGTGTGAGTTTGCACTCCGGTGCAACACAACCACATTTGATATATGGGATCTACATGCAGGTGTGTGTGTGTGTGTGCGCGCGCGTCTGTCTGAGTGTGTGTAGCTCATTGACAAATGGCTGGTGAAACAAATAAGGACCATATTCACTCTCTCGCTCTCTCTCACCTTTTTGCTTTGTCTTTCTTGTTCTCCCCTCTCTCTATATTTCAATCACACCAGTGCCCACATATACACAAATCACACACAGTGTCTCTGTCATGTTTGTTTAAATGATTATGGGTGTAGAAAACCATCTGACAGGAAAGGAACAAATAAATACAGTCCAGGAGGATAATTTGTGTCAGACAGATTTCTGCAACAGCTCTGTGGCACTTCAACAAAGGAAGAACTCAGGCTGTGTGTGTGTGTGTGTAAGAGAGAGAGAGAGAGAGAGAGAGAGAGAGAATATGTGTGATCATCTAAGCTAGAAACCTCTATTTGCCTCCTTCCAGGGAGTGAAAGTACTCATATGTTTCTTTGTGAGCACAGTCGAGCTTGACTGTTTTTTAAGCCTGTATTTCAAGGAGAGAGAAAGACAAAAAGTTTGTGTTTTCGAAAACCAAATGTACACGACACTACACCTGCCATACTGCTGCTTTATGTGATTATGTTCAAGGGTGACAGGTTGTTGGTGCAGCGTCTCAAAGCAATGGAGTCCTTCACTTCACAAGTGGCTTTCACTGTTTAAACGAGGCCAAGATCTTAAGTCAAGTGTGACAAACAGCTTCAGGAGAGAAGCTTTAAATTAAGCTTCACTGAGACACCTGAAATGAGGTCGTGAAGGTCACGAACAACTGTGAGTGCAATAAAAGTTTTTCATCTCCTACACATCAAGTATTTGCAGTTGATACATAAATAATAATAAGAATCAGGGTTATTTTGTCGTGTCAAGCACTTGGTAAAAAGAAAACTGCATGAATGTGCTTTAGTGCAGTTCTTTGTTTCATATTTTAGTTTTATTAAGTTTGATTTTGAGATACAAGTTTTGAATCACCTGACGATCAACGGAAAGACAGAAACAGGGTGCATGCTTTGCCTCAGTGTTGGTGCGTCAAGGATCATTCTGAATATGGATCTTTTTTTGTATTATTTTGGGCATTTTTGCCTTTTTTGGACAGTGGTGGCACAGACTGAGACAAAAAAAGTGGGGATAGAGCGAGAAGAAAAATGTCCTCAAGCTGACAACTGGACCACAAACCTGTTACTTAGTATGTGCCTCAAAGATCAGGCCATTGTGTTACCAAACCATAATTTCTTTCATATTTTACTCATTAACCTCGTTCGTTAGATCATGAAAACAGTGAAATTTTTAAGGAGCTTTGGGACAATCTCAACTGTTTAGTCAGAAGTAGAACTCAAAAAAGTCAATCTGTGCGTCACAAAACCTAATATTGATGAGTGTTTGCTCAGGTTGGGGGTCAAAATTGTTAAAAGCTTCACAACACAGAAATTTCATTGCGTCAGTGTGTTTTCTTACCTGCAGGGTTGGAGAAGTCGAGGACGCTGGTGGCCGGTTGCAGCAGGTCTGGGCTGCTGGACGACAGGTTGCCCGGGATGGGCATGATGGCCACGCTGTGACGACACTGCTTGGTACCCACGATGCTGTCATCCTGAGACTGACAAATGCCACCGTCACTAGAAAGGGAAGTCGGAATGGGATGAAGATGAGGGACAACAAAGAGGAGGGGGAGTAGGTTGGAGTGGGGAAGGAACGATGGTATCAAAAGAAAAAGGTTGATTTAAGAAAGAGAGGGGGGGGACAGGAAAATTAGATTTCCTCCATTAAACACTGGCTCAATGTTGCAAAATTGCCTCTTGTTTTGCAGGAGTAGACATTTTTCAGAACACTGAAATGTTTTTTTTTTCTTTTCTTTATAAAGAGCACGTTTTAGGAAGAGCTTTATCCTCCATTTTGATAACAGACGAGAATCTCAGTCATACCACCCTGGAAACAAAATATCATGAGATTTAATCAAAATGTCTACTCTTGCAGAATGACAACAACAACAAAAACAACAACAACAACAAAAATCTCAATATCACTATATTTGTCTTTTAATATGTAACAGTGACACAGCTGAAATTCATCCATGAGACGGTTTCATGAATAGCAGGAACTGATAAGGAGCATTCACGGATAGAGACACACACAGGTTCACCAAACACACACACACACACACACGCACACACACATACACGTACATACACAAAACACGAGACAATGACACAAGCTAACAGAGGCACAATCAAGCATTGCAAACAACAAAGCACAAATGAAAAGAGAGGATAAGTAATGAGGATTTTAGCTCAGTCAGATGCTTCCTTATGGCTTTATGAGTGTTTTTATTTGCACAGTCGTAATTTGTGTCCCTAATTTTAGATTCTGAAAACACTTGCTGGTGTTTAGCTCTCTGTTCTTCTGCATGAGTCTGGGATTTTCTCACATTATGTGGCTGAACTGGACTTGAGAGACAGGGGCTTTTTCTACCTAGCTCCTTTGCTGCAGCTCAGGGATATGCAAACATCAACCTTTACATTACTGGTCTCATTAGACTGTCTGGATCTGCAAACGAGACGGAAATGGCAGCTCTTCTGAGACAAACCCGCAGACTGACAGGTTGTTGGGTATTGTGATTTTGAAAAGTGCCGTCTCAAATGGCAAATAAGGGTTCCTCCATGTTAGTTAACACTTTCTTCAACAGCTGTGTTAGCCTTTACCTCAGCCAGGGTTTCCACAGGGTTCTTAAAATAAATCTTTTAATGTCGCATAGAATAACATTTAGCTTCTGCTTACGAGCTAGCAAGCTATGAGACTCATTTGTTGTTGCTCTCTCTTTTAAGTCCAGTTTAAACTGGGACAAAAAGGTTGCAGGGAAAGTTGCAGCGGAGTAAACTGGTCCGTCTCAACTCCAGCTCCAAGTGACTGACGTGTCACTTGCAGACACTCTGTTGTCGCCAGAGGTGAGTCACAGCATAAGGCCCGAAAAGTTTATCAGACTGGCCAATCAGGACAGAGAGTACAGAGAGTACATTTTGCTGTGAAACCTTTGTGCCTGTGGCAAACAAAATATCATGGTAAAAACAGGGCTTATTGGAGACCAATTTAGCAGCAAACGGTGCCAATTTTCAACCTCCACTACACTGTTTAATCAGGTTATACATCATAATGACAAAGTTAAGACATAAAAGTTGTCTAGTTTTACTTTAAATAAAACTGATTTAGTGCAGTTTCCCTACAAATTTTAAGACTTTTAAGACTCTCTTTAGACTAAAAATCAAAAACTAAAAACATAGTAAGAACAGATTTAAGGAAAATCAATGCAATATATAATGGATACTAAGATGCTGTGGTGATATTTTAAATGTTCAATACATATTGCACACATTTATAGATGTTGGTGTTATGAGTTTGAGTGACAGTCTGTAATTCAGCATCGGAGACAGAGTTCATCTCGTCCTGCCTGCATTCTAATAGCAGCTTCCCTCTGTGTCTGTACAGTTTGTACTGAACACAGTGCAGTAATGCAGGGCTTCCACTAACACAGCACAGTGCCTCAGTAGCAAAGCCTCTGTAATCTTGAAGTCACCAGTCGATAGATACCGCACTGACAAAATGAAAAAAGAGGAGAGAAGAGAGAAAAAAGACAGGAAGGTACAAACTGACATGGGCAGATGATGCAAAACCGAGAAAAGGAAAGAAATAGAAAAAATAGGTTGATTAAATAACTTAGAGGGGGGTGAAAAGAGAAAGGGGATTTAAAAAAAGAATAACGGTGACATTGAGACATAAAAGAATTGCACATGTCTCAAATAGGACTAGACGGACATTTTTAGCTCTGATAATTTCAGATATAATAATATTCACACTGTGATGCAGATTATACCTGAAGATGACTTTGTATTTGGAAAAATATCACATAAAATAATAAGACTATGGGATAGGTTTGATATCTAGCATAGAGAAAGCATCAAACCTAATTTTACAAGCTTATAAGTTTTATTCAAATATCTTATTTTCTGATTGAGATATCAGGTTTGTTGCTTGATCAGTATTAGGAAAACACAGCCATGTGTAGCAAGCAACACTACAATAAACCAAAGCATTCTTGATATTGTCTCTAACAACCCTGCAGAATGCAGTAGATCTGGTTTAATGACAAAACATCTGAGATGGAATCCAGCAAGCAGCGGTGATCTCGAATGTAGTCGGAGAGTTTGAATGTGAAAACAAAGAGAAAGAACGCTTTGACTCTGCAGAAAAGTGAGTTTCAAGTGTTAAAGGAATTAGCATAAAATCTATAAATGCAGTCCTCTAGCAATGCTGCTGAAGGTCAGTTGTGCTGGTGAGTGTGTGTGTGTGTGTGTGTGTGGTTGCCTGCTGTGTGCACGTCTGCAGATGTCTACTGAGACAAATAGTTAGAGGATGGGAAGTTACGCAAAAGGTCTTACCCAAACAGGCCCCTGAAGCAGCGGAGACAAACGGGAAGAGAGACGACATTGAAAAGCGTGAACAGAAAGAGAAAAAATAAACAAAAAAACAGAAGCAGAGCTGTGCTGTAATTCAGCGATACAAGTGCAGCCGAGTGACAAGGCCTCTTTTTTTACACACTCTTAAAACAGCACAAACAAACATGGATTGACAGAGTACACAGTAAGCCAAGGTTTGGACAGGTTTGCTGAAATAAATAAGCAGAGAAACGTGAGCACATTCATAAAAGATCCACACACAGCACACGACAGGAAACCGCACGATTTGTACTTTGAAAAAAAAAAAAAAAAACTCGACTTATTTGACCTTATTCACCAAAAATACTTGAGATGATCTATAATAGGGCTGTATAGTCATGAATAGTTTGAAACCTTGAAGCGTCATTCATAATGTTGAAATTCAAAGTCAAATTCATCACTGGAATGTGTATTGCACAAGCGTGGGCAGACAGCTGCTGAGAGGAGGAAGGCTCAAGAGTAAAAAAGCCTTCTTGTAGTGCACACACAACCATAACACAACAGTCATAGTGACCTGCATCATGATTGAATACGTGTATACCCATATCACAGAGAAGCAGAGAGGATGAAAATGGCATCATGGGACAAAGGGTTGCAACTCTATCATCATCTCACTAAATCACCTCAGACCTCTGAGACAAAGTGACTAAAGGCCAAAACCTCCATCTATTGCTTCCCAATCTATAGGATGTAAATCAGTGGGTTGGGCAATATGGGATGTGTGTAAAAGTGCACACACATTTGGCAGAAAAACCACTTGTTTATTGCCAGCTTGTCCTTGTCATATAAACTCCTTATACTGAGTGGAGCACAATGTCAGCCAAGAATAAAGATGCTTCAGCAGTGACGGCTGGTTGGTTCATGTGTGCATGCTGGGTAGGACCGCCTGAATAGGATTTGAAATAATTAAACAAGGTTATGGCTTAATTTTACTGGCCACATGTTAAAAACGTAAGCAAAAACCAATAAAAAATGTAGCCTTCGTGAGAAAGAGAGACTGTTCCATGGCAACGGTAGTCACAGGTTTCATCCTTTTTTGTCCTTAAAAGGACAGTCAGAGCGGCGTGTGTGTGTGCAGCAGTACTTAAAACTGAACGGTATCTGAATTTGCATGCAATTTCCAACCTGCATTTTGTATACATGCACATATACAAATCCACCCAGTAGAAAGCTGCACAGTGCTGCTTCCTGTAAAATTTTAATCTCGTAACAACAAGCGCTGATGAACCAAATCGCCCATCTCATCTGCAGTCCCTTTAATCAGCCTTCCATTCCTTTGACCCAAAGGCTGGTTTGAATGGTGCCGACCAGCAAAATAAAAAGCAATGAAGGCCCCTTGTTTGGTCGATGAAAAGGACGCGACTGAGAGCCTTTGGAAGCTGTGCACCAAGCTGGATCAATGGCCGTGTGACAGCGTGTTTTTGCGTTTGGAGATGGAGCACAATCAGTTTCCATGCAAACTGTGCGGCTCTGCGGACTTAATCACTGCAGAGCTGGAAACTGATACAGAGAGCAGAAAAGTGAGGGGACACAGAGCCACGTGACAGTGTCAGAGTGCGCTTGTGTGAGCTTAGAGTGTGTGTTAGCAGTGCTGTCGGTTAGCTCTGTAATTAACATAGCGAGAACAGCATCTTCTCTCTCACACACTGACACAGTACAGAGTTTAATGAGGCCTGGAAAGGCATGAAATGATGAAATGAAATCAAGTCTGTATCAGCACGTTATGGGTGGAATATTGAATGTGAGCCTCCATCTGTACAATTGCTCTCAATTGCTCCAGATGCTGCGAGTATAATGAATGGTTATGGATGACAATGACAATGGTTATTTGATGATGATGACGATGATGCTTTTCACATCTTTGTGGTTTGGCCGGAACCCATCGACATTTCAGCAGCTGAAGACACGAGTGCTGCATCCCAGACGAACCACAAGTTAGAGAGGGCAGGCGTAAATCATTTCAGAGCAATGTTCAAGGCGTGAAAGTGGGTGGAACTTACGTACGGTTACTTATTTCTGTGCACCACCACTACCCATTAAACGCAGATAAGCATTTTAGTTAAAGTAGGGTGGAATGTCTACAATTTCTGCTCGTACAAGTTGTAAAGGAGGAAATGGGCTTTTTAAAATGCAATAAGTGCTTCAGTTCAGTAGCAGGGCTAGAGGCTTAGATTTCTGCTCACGCCTCAAATATTTTCTCTCTGCAGATGGTCACAGCATGGTACAAAACTACTGCAGAGACAGAAGTTTGATTCTGTCGGAGAAAACAGTGGGTCAGCTACCTTGTTATTAACTGGTTTAAATAAAAGGCAAATCCACCTGAACTCAAATTACAGTCCTTTAAGCCGGCAAAAACTTGGAAGGGAATCGTCCTGGATGCCATACTTTAGCAGTCGAACAGATTTAATGACATAACCTTGATTTTCTTCTTCCTGCCTCAGCTCTATGCATAACATTTTAAGGATGCATTAAGATTAAAATATAACTAGAAATATTTATTCCTATTAAAGCACTTCTTGCATACAGACAGACAGCAGTGTTTACATTGATCCTCTTACCTGAACGGTTTGGGCGGCAGGATACTGAAGCGCGTCTTCTCCAGCATCTTCCTGATCTTGTTTCGTCCTCCTGACACAGTGTTGGCCTTCATTTTCCTGGTGCTTTTGTGGTCTGTGGGGAACTCCATGTCTCCAGGAAGGTCAGGGATAGAGAAGCGATTGCCTTTTTTCTCCTGGATCTTGGGAATGTGAGGGCCCCCGTTCTTCTTCTCGTGCATGATCCTGCTGAGGAGCTCTTTGAAGACTAAATGGATGGAGGTACAGAGGTACAGAAGAGATGAACTGGTCATCATCTGAAATGTTTATCTGAACTGAAGCAGACTGCTCCACATGTACCGACACACTGAATAAACTTACCAAATATATTGGTTTTGACAGTGAGAGACAGGTGTGTGTTATTCCGGAGGATGTCAACAGCTTTGGAGATGGAGATGTTCTCGAAGCTTTGACCATTGATCTCCATGATCTGATATGACAGATGAAAAGATAAAATTTTAGCAGGTTTAACACATTTAACTGGGTTCGACCAACTCGAGTTTTCGCTCGTATTATTCTAGTTCCTGACAATTCAAGAAAACATCTGGCCTGGGACCTTTGTATCAACATTCGGCTCAGAATTATTTGATAACATTATTTGATTGGTCCTCAGCTGGAACCCAAAAACAGCAGGTTTTCCTTGGGAACCGAAGTGGGTGTGTCAAGTTCTACAGGTCCCTGTGTGCTACTCAACGTCCTCTGTTGATGGTGCATCTTTGATCCCCATAATCCTACTCAAAACTGGTAGAAATGCAGACTGGTTCACAAGACAGCACCAAGGTTCCAAGAATTTGGAACAGAACCAGTTTAAGCACCAAAGCCAGTTTGGTGGATAAACACTTTTTCTGAGCAGGATGTCTCAGAGCAGCTGACAGTGCCGCCATGCAACAGCAACACATTCTAGCCCTTGAGGCTAATGCTGGTTAGCATACTGCTGACAGATACTAAAACTGTTGGTTTACCTCTAGTTTACACTGTGAAACAGACAAAGCGTTCTGACTGTTTCATTTCATTTTCTCACACAGACTCTTGCAGCCTTCTGCTTTTGTTTTCATCAATGCAAAGAATTTTTTCTACAGGAAGTTGTTGCACCATGTCACCCCTCATTTTGTTTATATCTTCTTCCCCATTCACACACGCAGGAATCTGTTCTTAACATCTGCTTCTTGATTTTAAAAGTCTGGTAAACTGAGTCCATCTTTTGTTGTGTTCTGGTTTGCCTGTAATGGTGTTATTCTTGACTCTCCTGCCTCAGCAAATCTGTCCGCAGTTAACTAAATGCAAAGAATGAACAATGTGACCCTGCTGCTCTCAAAATGACACAAAAAGGGAAGTTTGAAGCGCTGCTGGTTAGCTTGATTTGAACACTGTTGTTGCATGCCACCTTTAGAAAAGATGAGTCTGTAGTTTAAGTACAAAAAGAGTCAGAAAATGTGCCAAACAGGCAATGCAGAATTACAGACCGAGACAAAAGGCAACACAGGGGAACAAAAAAAGAGGACAGTCATCGCGCGTTAATTCTGACGAATCTGTTTTTTCTTCTCTGACATTTAGCGGATGTTAAGTTTAACCACAGATAAAATAGAACAATTCTTTTTTTACCCAAGGTCATCCTCTGAGCTTTAAACAGGCTGCATCACAGCCTGTTAATTATGTATCCAGTGAAACAAAGTTCTGAGGCTGACATTTTTGAGGACAGTAAAAATGGATCTCGGAAGAAATATCACCTCTGATCATAACTCACCTGTTATTGCCCTGATTTTAAAGCTTTGCAATATTTTTCTCAGATCAGACAATATTAGCTCAGTAACTTCACATGCCTCATTTAGCAAACTCCAGACTCATGAGTGTCTTCAAAACATGAATGATTGGCCGCTGCAGAGATGGCTGAAAAGAAGAGAGTTTTCTTCTCTTTGAGTTCTTTTTCACACTTGACAACTCTCATAAAAGCTCTTCTTATATTACAGCTGTCCATGATGTCCACATTATGTCTGCCAATATTTGCTTCTCTAAATTCTGTCTTGCCTTCAAAATTTTGCACAGATGGAGACATGACAAAGTCAAGAATGATTAAGGAAACACAAATCACTAAGTTCTGAATATATTTTTACACTTGTAAGTATTTCATATTTAACAGATTTGTCTATGCACAGGTTTTGAGAACTGATGTTAAAATGATGTTAAAATAAGAACGCTGATCTGGTAAAGAAGATGATTAATCATGAGAAAAATCTGCACCACTATCGGAAAGAAACTTACATCTTTGTGGATTCTCACATTCTGCTGTTTAGCACATTGCTTACTGTGGCTTTCGACCAGCTGATGCTGGCTGATTTATTTTTCTATTTCCACATTTCAATTCAGTAAAAATGTGTTTGACTAAATGAGGTTTGACTCTCTCTGTGTCCTAAAGTCGTTTATGTTCTTTAGAAATGCTTAACAACAGCAAAAACACACATATAAAACAGAAAAACCAAAACACATGAATGATATTTTAATGTAACACAGCAGTTAGCATCATTTAGTAAAAGCACAGATACCACTGTATCATCTCTAGCTGCACCACTCTGTGTTTTACCACATGGTATCGCATTGTGTCCTCTCACCTGATCTCCCCGTTTGAGCCCCGCCTCGGCAGCCTTCGTCCCTACTTCCACCGACTCAACAAAGATGCCGAACCCTCTCTCGCTGCCGCCCTGCACGCTGAAGAAGAGCGGCGACTCCCTGGACGCCTTCTGCAGAGTGATCTGTCTGCACTTTGCCTTGGCTGCACATGCGATGTTAAGCAGCCGTAAGTGGCCCTTCATTTTCTGATGAGCGAAAAATTTGAAAATGAGAAGCCTGAACAATTTTGCATTTGAATTACCTTTTTTGTTTCTTGCAGATCTGCAAAGAAAAAACCTACTTGCAAATGTTGTTATGCAAATGCTTTGAGCTAATTTCAAACCAGCTGCTTAAAATGAGAATAAAAGGGACAACACAATAATCATTTGATCTGAACTGCTATTCTTTTCAGACATGGATTGCTGGAAAGTCCTTAGGGACTTTCTGACTGAACTGTTTAAAATCTGAATTCCAGTTCAAATTCACCAAACCTAAAACTAGATGTGTGCTCTTACTGTCGCTTCTAGATTTTTCTCAAAGTCCTCCAGGAAGTGTGTCATGGCTGGGTCGCCCTCAAAGTCATTGAAGTGGTTGTTGACCCACAGCAACACTATTCTTGTTACCTGTGAGAGACAATGAGAACTTTAAAATGAGGTCCCATTACAATAACCCTAAATCCACCAGTTCTTGTTTTATTTTACTATTACAAGAATTTGCTCTTGTAGGATGTTTACTGTAGGTGTTAGAAGTCAGAGATCATATTTAACTACTCTGCAGGACCTCTGGAGGAGGCAGTTGGCTCAAGGACACTTTAGCAGGTTAAAAGCTTAGCAACAGAGGCGCTTTGAGTGCAGTCTGAGTAATGTTACCTAATGCTGTCAAAACTGCCCATGTTGATTATTTCTTTTTTTTTTAATGGTTAAACGCACAATATTTAATTTGTGCTGATAGTCTCTATCAAAACAACGAAAACAAAAGACGTAGTTTGATGAGGTTATGAAGTTTTGTTTATGTTACTGTTTAACAGTCACCATTGCAGATTAAAAAAAATCAATCCGACTGATAGGTTGGAATGTTTACCCACGGGTATGTATTTAAGTTTTTTTTTTTTTTTCATTTTACATTTAGTCATGTTGAATTTTCACTCTCTGACTGGTGTTACCTCAAAAGTTAGCAACAAGTTAATTTAAAGCAAGTTAAAGTCAGTGAAACACAAAAGAAAAACTACAACAACAAAAGTTACTCTAACTGAATTTAGCACCAATGGTCAGATCTGGTTTTGTTCAGTCCAGTTATTGTTTCATCTGTCTTAACTTGGAAAAAAGTTTTAAATAGCTAGTAAAACATTGGAAATTGTGGCTGCAGCAAAAATGGCACTGCTTGACTTCCTAATTTTGCCCCACAATTAGAAAAACCAACAGCAAAGGGCATCCGGAAACAATTATTTCTGCAAATTTACACTGGCTGCAACATTGTTCTAACCTTTGCAAAAGGTCACAGCGGCAACCGATAAATCAACACAGAGCATCGATCAACGTCCGCTGTCTACTCTCGCCTTTGTTTCTCGTGCTGTACCTCCTTCTCTCTTTCAACATTTTGTTACTTTCTCCCTGCTCATTCTGCGAAGGATTAGATCCTGTTTAACGGAGCAGACGATATTAAGCTTGAATGACAACCACGTAAAAATTATTGACAGTACAAGACTAATCTTAGGTTAAAGCAGTTATGGACAAACGGCTGCTGTGCTCAAGGACAGCTGAGCTGGCTGAACTTGTATTGATCAGCACGTAAGCGGTGCGACACACGAACTTCAATCAACATGCATGAATACAAAACATTAGAAGTGCTGATAGGAGCATAAGGAATGCCATTATGTTATTTACCTCATATGTGGACGCTATACTTATACTCTGCACCATTTACTTACATTCCTATCCCAGCCAACTGACCCATTTGACCTCTACTTTACACGATGTGCACAAACTCAAAAATGCAGACATGTATATGAATCTTGCTGGTCCACATACACAAATTTTCCAAGCTCTTTCAAACTTCTCTTATTACTTTATACCTACATAGATGGACACCCAAAACTTCCAAAACACAAACTCACAGTATCCCGGAGGTTGTCCACCTGAAACCATTCCAGCAGTTTCTTGCCGACCTCCATGGGATTTGACAAGAAGGTCCTGTAGGTCAGCAGGAAGTCTTCGATGTAGGTGGGGTCGACCACCGATGGTTCCTCCACCAGGTGCATGATCAGGCGTTCAGGGGTTCCCTGGGGTGAAAAATACACACACACACACAAAAGAACATATGAAGAAAAACATACGGCACACATGTACGAGCAGACAGCTGTAGTGACACAAGGGCACGTATAATCGATACAAACACTGGCACGTGACACAAGCGCACACGCACACACATACTGAAGCAAGCCGGCACAAGAGCACCAGCGCACCAACTTGAATAAATAATGTCAACATTAATCATAAAAGTGACAAGGACATAAACTGCAAAGATGCAGCTATTGAACTCAGCTGTCAGTCACCCATCTATTTAACAAAAGACACACACGCACACACACAAACAACTCGCACACACACGCACACACACACATGACTTGCACACATGAGCTCTACTTGATGGGGTATGCCGTCTTTTCTGGTTTGTGTAAGACTGAAACTAAATGTAAATTTCTTGTGTGATCTTTTCATTTATATTCATTAGCAGAAGATACAAAACTCAACTCCTCCGGTTTAATGAGTGAGTTTGTAAATGTTATCAGAGCAGAGGTTTCTGGGGGGAAATGATTCTTTTGACAGGGAACAGAAACTAGAGAGGCATCCACTTTTGTCTGACACAAAAAAGAACAAAGCCAAAACAGAAGCGGAAACGCTAACACTTGTGAATTGACTCATCTCCACTGGATGTGTGTTTGGAGCCAACAGCCTTCCTTCCTCGGAGAGGTGGCCAAGAGTATCATTCAGGCCCATTATCCGATCGATACCTGGCTGCCTCCGGAGGCTCGGGAGAAGAATCAAAAGGCCTCGGAGCGCTTTGCAATGCAGCGTACAAGAAAATGCTCCGGCAAACACTTTAAGTGCTAACGGTGCCTCTAAACAATCAACAAGGAGTCGCGAGAAGCTGCATTGATGTTTCTGCAAGTTACTCTCTGTGAGGGCATGGTCGATTCATAATGAGGTGGTACACGAATCAATCCAAGGCATTTCGGTATATTTAGTGCATCATAATGAAGAAAAAAATAAAGGGTGATGACTTCATTTTCTTATTTAAGAAGTGAGATAATGCTAACCCGGGCTTAGGGTGAGATTAAACATGCTTAGTAACTTGCTGGCATGCAGCTTAACCTTGGAGATTAAACATTACACCTTCCCTGTCTTGTCTTGTTTAAAATGTGTCCTTAAACAAGGTTAAATGTATTTCTATACTGAGTCAGTTAACATACATTGAGCTCTGAGAGCACCACCTTATGTTTAACCTAAAGCAGTCCTGCATTCCGGCCTTTCTATCCACAGTGGATTCACTTCATAGAAAATCTAATAGTGGGTGACTTTGTTGATCTTTGTCAGACATCAAGGCCTGATAAAAAAAAAAGATAAACCTTTGGCATAAGCAGAATTTCAGAACAGCAAAATTTAGATTAAAAATCACTTACCTTGATGACAATGTGTCCCTTCCTGGTTCCACTGCGGTCAAGCTCGCGGTGCTCCTTCACCATCACGATCTCCCCCTCCTCCTCCACCTTGTGCGTGTTCTTCTCCACATGGTTAAGGATACGCCAGTAGTCCTCCTGGGCAATGCAGACGAACTGGTCGAGGATGACATGAGGGAAGCGGATGAACTTGTAGTAGAGCAAAACATTGCTCTGCACCACAGTCGGGTACTCAAACAACAGCACAGAAGACGCATGATGCCAGGTAGAGGCAGGCATGGGAAGGATGAAGAGACGAAGGAAGACCGGTCCAAAAATAATGTCTCTCAAACAAACTAAACTACATAAATAAGTACCTCTGTTGGTCCAAAATCCTCTCAATTAGCCATTTTGAAGCATCTTTCACTTCAATTCTGACTCTGGAGCTAAACTAATGTCCCATTATATCAAACCGAACAAAAAGCGGCACACATGACTTGTCACTGCTCTACAGCGCTGTCACTCGCTATGCTTCCCTTCATCAAACCGTTAATTTCTGCATTTGCCTCACTGAGCCCTACCTCTACAAGTTCCTCTCTATCTAAAACAGGAAATGATGCGTGCAGTGGAGAAACTGGGCAGCGTGAACAGAGGTCACAGCAAGCACAAGCTCTGCCTTTTTTACCTTTATGAACTCATTCACATCACGTGCCAGCGCTATTAAAAGACTTTGTTTCTGAGAGAAACCTGCAAGGCTATTTGTGAACTTTTGTGAGATAAACAACCCTCTGTAAAAATGTAAAGGATGCCTGCACGAGCCAAGGTTCTGTATTTTAAAAGTGAACTTTTGTGATAACTCAAAGAGAGCTGAAATTAAAAATCTCTGTATTCGGTTGTGCCATTTGTTAGTTGTGACCTAAACTAGCGCACATTTTGTGACAAATTATTGCAAAAACAACTGAAGCAGTGCCAAGATTAAAAATTTCCCTCAGATCATGCAAATTGATTTAACAAATACGCAAGAAATTGTAAAAACTTTTTGATTCATGGTTAAATGTTCTAAATCATAATTATCAGTTGTAATTATCAATGCATGACTGTTCTGTTCATGCTTACTAATAAATTAATTAAACTTTTATTTTGTAATTCCACACTGACAAACAAATGTTAGTTTTAAGGTTAAAGGCAGAGTCAATAGCATTGTTCTTGCAGACTGTAAACAAAACATTCAGATTGGGCCCCTCTTCCTTGGCTCAATGCCACCAGAAGTATCGTAGCTTTAGTTATACTGCTTGTGTCTACACAGCAAGCTATGAAGGAAAATTACATTTGTTTTAATGGAAAAGTTGATCATTTAGTAATGCAGCACAAGCCAACTGCTGGTGTTTGGCACCTAAGTGGGCAAACTCCGCATCGCTTTCCTTTTCTTTGCCTCTACGCCCACATCTGCAATTTTCTCCGGTCCACGTTAGCGTCCAGTTGCTTTGTTTTATCCACTCTCACCTGCATGGTGTCATTTCCTGGGGGAAACGCACCTACTCCCCACCCAAAAGTTTCCCAACTAAACCAAAACATCAAACTACAGGCAGAGAGCGGAGCTCTGCAGACACAGTCACCATCACACACGTCTAGGGGCCCATAAGTGATGATTGAGCTGGATTAACTTCAAGTTTATATTTTGTTTTTCAGGAAAATGCTACTGACTCTATCTTTAAACGCTTTCAACAGGCTAACACACTGTTCTTTTGTTAGGCTGTAAGTATAAATCAATTCCTTGCAGCTTAATAGTGCTAAAATGTTTTCCTTTTCTTTTCATTCTTTTTTACCTGACAGTCGTCTCCCTTGGTGCGGACTTCTCCGTTCATGTACTGTTTGTCCAATGAGGGCGAGATGCCGAAACTGTTGCCCATGCACAGAGTCTCCACTCTGCCCTCTGGATGGCTGATCTCCACGGCACCATTCAGGATCACATACCAAAGGTCCAGCTGCAGACATGAAACATCATCGTATTTTTTAACTGCACAACTCACCATTGCTGGCTTGTGGTTCTACTTATTGCTTTTCATGCATGCTTTACAAAGCCAATTTTCTGTAAAAAAAATGTGCAATTAATATGTTGTAGTGTTAAAAATACTCTTAACTATCTATTATGGTTTTACTTGGAACCGGCGAAACTCATCAATAACCACACATACAGCAGTTTTACATTAAATCATTAGATATTTAAAGAGCACAATGGATATCACTGCATCGCTGCACAAGAATGACTGTTAAAGTGGCGATACATTACTAGCTGACATTTATTATATTGTGAGCATAATGTGGGTTGTGTGAGGGATGAGTGTAGTGCTGAAGAGGTATTGTGTCTCCAGTGCTGGCTTCTGAAAAAGGAAATGCTAGCAGGCATAATATAACAAGCCATTCATCCCCGGTGTGAGCGGGTGGAGGGGGGGGGGCCAACGAGCCTTGGGCTCCCTCCGAAAACTAAAACTGATATTTCCTCTTCATCGCCTTTTCATTCTCTCGCAGTCTCTCGCCCAGCAAATCTCCAGTTCTCTCAGTGCTTCTCACTTTGTCTCCCTTAGCGGCAGCCTCCCACTCTGCTTATTTCTCAGCAATGATGAAATGTTAATAAGTGAGGTGAGGTGAGGTTAGGCAACGCACCACAAATATACCGAAGATAACATCTGCATGAATCCAACACTCATTACACACATGCCATGAATTTATAGTACAGAGAGAAGGATCATATCTTATTCCTTGAATAAAATGTCAAGTTAAGAGACTTTAGCAGGTTTCACTCGTCACTGTGACACAGTCGGTCCTTTTTGTCTCCCTGTACTTCCACTTTCTCTTCCTTCCTGAACTCTGAGGCACTTTACCTCTCTTTTTACTTCTGTCACACCACTTTAGAATCATTTTATTTTGTTTTCCTTTCCCTCTTTCAGTCACTTAGCAGAGTTGTGTTCACTCAGGAGAGGAGCCGAGTGCTTCTCTTTGACCTTCAGCACGGAGTCCGCAGAGAGACTGGCAGAGCGGAGGAGCCCCGTCCATCAAGCAGACTCGACACAGATGGTATGGAAGCACAGATACCAATATGATCCACTCCTCCTATTTGTGTACAAGTGTATGTGTGTATATGTGGATGGTTTTGTCATGCTGATGTGGATTTCTGTCCTCCCTGAGCTTGGCCACTGGCAGTTCATTGCCATTTATCACCCTGTCGGTTCCAATGCTGCTGTATGCAACCAAGCAGCCATGACAGAGCTCCTGTTTCTCAGGCATGTAACTTAATTAATTAGCTTTGTAACAGCTCAGGTGATTGACAGGGCTTTTACTCTGCGGTGACTCTGCACATACCGGTTTTCTCTATGTGAATTAGCTTTGGATAGACTGGAGGATGGTGGGGATGAGTGTGTCTGTACACACGGAAACGTGTCAACACCTCTATGCACTCTTTGTAACCCCAGTGTGTTTGCGTACACATGCCGTTCAAAGTACCTGTGTGAGTTTTTGGGTGCTCTTTTATTCTTCTCACTCTTCTATAATTTCGGCTTACTACTGCATGTTCACAAAATCTGACTCACGACAACTACCTTCATGCTTGTGCGTATTTTTGTGTGCTTTTTGGTGGGTTACTCGCCAATTTTCTGGCCGTATAAAGACAAATTTAAGATCTTTAAAAACTAATTACATTAATGAACCAATTAAAAATCAGCAAGCCAGCGAACACATCTTTTTTCTTACAAACACTAATCTAAGTGTTAAGGGAATTAAGTGTAATTGTGTTAATGAAGGATTTACCACAAAAAACAAATCATAACTTGCATTTTATAATTACTGTTTTTTTGGTTTATCTACATGGCACATGCACCAAATCAAGCAATGACATGTGTAATAATAATAATAATAACTTAATAAAAACAATAACTTCAAGAAATATTTATTATTATATTTGAGCGACGTATTAACGCGTGTAGTCAAGTTTCATTTTTTAGAAACCAGGTCATTAATTTTAAAACTTCCTCAGACGTTTAAGGGTCCCTGTGATTCACTTCTTTGATTCACTTCTGTTCCCAGGTTTCTGTGTGTGTGATGAGTTTATTCGTACCTCCTGTTTGTTGTGCAGTACGACCGTGCTGGCCTGCTCCACCACCTCGAACACCATGACGCTGCACAAGTCTCTGCGCACAGACATGGTCATGTTGGCGAAGGCAGGCAGCTGGTGCATGAACTCCAGTAGTTGTTCTAAGGAAGGAAAAAACATAAACTCTGGTACAACATGTAAAGAGCATTTGTTAAAGCAACTTGTGTATTTAAAGCAGTTCTTCTCAGGTGAGCATGTGTTGAATTTTCTGCTGACAAACAGCAACATATCCAAAACAAACTGTGGACTTTTAAATTATCTCTTCTGCAAGAAAACCTGACTCAGAAATCAAACATCACAAGTACACACGGATTACAGTAAACCTTGTTTGTTTCATCCAGTGAACTCAAGCTAATAACCAGACTGTTTTAAACAAATTGTTTTGATCAGACTTTTCAATTAATGCTTGAGATTTCCAGGCCCTAATGAAAGTTTCACACCATGTTTTTCCCCTCTGATCATCAGTATGCAGCCAGGCTTCTTGGCTCCCTTTTATCCCCTCTGCTCTTATCGCCTCATTCATTTCCTCTCACCGTCTTAATCTTTGTACCTCATTCCTTCGGTCTTTAAAAATCTGGGGTAAACAGTCACAGTTCTTCAAGCAATTATCAAGTTTTTTTTAAAGTGTCAGATAGTTGAAGGTTTGTCAGGAGGAAAAAATTAAGTTCAGATTAAACTGACGTTGATTATTGTCGATATAAACTACCCTCATGTGGACAACCAACAGTCTGGTCAGCTATGCAGAATACGGCGACACCAGACAAGCATATACATGTAAAAATAAACTTCTCATCAGACTAAAGGCTCTCATTTAACTACAT
>JAQLOL010000006.1:19754194-19773496 GCA_029783665.1 Naso thynnoides | reverse complement strand
GAGATTGTGAGAGAGTGGGAGGGTGAGACTGAGAGGGAGAGGGAGAGGGAGAGAGAGAGAGAAAGAGAGAGAAAGAGAGAGAGAGAGGGGAAGAGAGAGAGAGAGGGGAAGAGGGAGAGAGAGACAGAGAGTGTGAGATGGAAAAAGCGGAGATGTAATGAATTGAAGTTCAAATTGGAGGTGACAACTGCAAAGGCAGACATGCTATAGAGAAAGGCAAGGAGAGAGAGGAGGGGGGTGTGTGTGGAGTTTTCAATGGACCACATAAGGAGATGACGACTCAAATACTGTCGAGCAGAGCAGACTACATGTGCAGACACACAAACAAAAATTCAAAAACATCAAAGACATTGATTCCCTCTCTCTCTCTCTGTTGAACGAATATGCAACAGAAAGCCTGTGTCACATTTCCCTGGCAGGGAGATCTGTTGCATTATGGGAAGTGTAGGATCCAGAGTTTTGCATGACAACTAGGGACAAATATTCTGGATATCTCAGCCTCTGCTGCTTTGATTTTGACAACTGACATTTCGCTAAGCTTTGCCCTATAACGTAAACGGGCCAATCAGAGCATAGCATCTGCCAGCTCTTTGACCACGGTCTGACAACTACACAGCTGTGCTTCATTGAAACTCATTAAATCTTTTCAGATTTTATACATTTTCAGGCTGGCTCTGTGGATTCTGAGCTTGTCGTGGTTAATCGTTGAGTCTGGGGCACTTTTAAACGTGATGCTCGTCATTCGGTGAGGCTCAGAGGAGATATATATTCCATACCCTATCCAAAATCAAACGCTGAAAAGTTGAAGTTATGCTCTGGGCAAAACTGTTCGGGCATCCTTATTCCCCGTTGAATCTCTCACAGCCGAACAAGTACAGCTAATGGTACATCTGCCATAGCTATTATTACACAGTTATTAATAGATAATGGCTGGTTAGTTTTAGTTACTTATAGCTATTTAGAGAGGAAGCAAGCCTAGCCAGCTACACTAAAGTCTATGGCTAGAGTCTTGAAATAGCAGATCTCGACAGTTTGCAGTGTTTAACTTGAACTCGAACCTGTCAAAAAAGCTTAACTTCACTTTTAACATTAATTTACAAAGAGACACGTCCTCCCTTTGTCTTAAATGGGTCCTAAGTCAATACGAGAGTCCTTGTTTGTTTTATTAATGAAGTGAAACACAAGGTGAAGCCTCTACACTGTGAGCTGTAGGCTGTAGAAGGTATCTTTAGGTCAATTCTCCTTAAATTCTGTTCCTCACAAGCCCTGCTAACTTTAAGGAGGTGAAACACTGAATCAGTGAAGTATCCATTTAAGAGCTACAGCAAGCACGTAAAATGTCAAAGTCATCTCAAAATAAAGGGACAAATGATACTGTTTGCTTGCTGCATTTATTTTTTGCGTGTGCATTTTCCTCTTTTTTCAGGAACATATGCTCAAAAATATTTTGGAAGAGAAAATGAGACACCAATGGTTGGAACCTGAGTGTGGCAGCTTGAAACAAAAAACTTTTGTACAACATAAGGTGGGGATTCTGCATAGTAACACATTGCCGAGGAAATCTGTCTGAAACACATTTTACTGTCATTTAAGGAGAAAACGGCGTACTGTGATTTGGCAGGCATTGGTTTGTGAGGTACAGGGTTCAACAATCATTGGTTGGCAAGTTTTAAGCCTGGATAGAAAGTGGCTGGCAAGCTTCTGTGGAGGATAAACAGCCATTAGTTGGCAGTATCCACATTTTGTTGTGCCAGTATTGTGACAGACGGGATGCTGAATGGTACTGTCACCAACACTGCCAAGGGCCGATGACTTTTGCCCCAGTTGTCTGAAAGTGATGAAGTAGAGAGAAAGAGGGAGACACAGAGGAAGAAGAGGGAGGAAGAATAAACAGAGTAGGGATATGGAAGGAAAGTGGATGGCTTAATGATTCATTCACACATTCTAAAATCCTTGACATGTTACTGGTACTGTAAGATTAAGCGCAGGGAATAACCCACAAACAATGGACACTTTCCTGAATCATCCATGAATCTGAACTGCATCGTCACTCAAATATTTCATTAAAAATTAAAACTGAAAGTATACATTTCCACAGAAGAATAACAAATCTTTTTATTAGTATGGGTGGGAAAAAAAATATTGTGCAGGTAACAATTAAATCTCAAGTCTTGGCGATTAAGTCCTAAGTAAAGTCAAGACAATCAAGAAGGCTAATCTGTTCCAAGCAAAGTCCAAGCTGCAACAAATACTAAATAAACAACTATTATTTGTTCTTCTGCTGGTGTAAAACCTTAAAATGTACCTTTCTGTTTTCTGTTTGAGTATTAAGCCAATAGACAAGTGTCAAAGTGTGACTTGAGTCAAACTTTACATGTGTGGAAATTAAATTTTGTAGATTCTCTGCCATAGTTTAATGAATATTACAGAAACAATGAAACTGATTTAATAAGGAACTATAAAAGCAAAGTATTTAAACTGTTAAAGTTCCCCTCCAGACATGTTTTAAAGTATGTCTGATAATTTATATTTTCTTTAATATTGGTTTCTGCATAAAAAGCAAAAAAAATCTCTTAAGAGTGGTTGGAAGTACCTCTGCTATTTCTTTCTTACTGTAAACTTCTGGATATCGAAATCACAATCCTGGGACTCCACCCACCACCTCTGCTTTTGTTAGGTTAACTTGTGGGAGAGCGCCATGCATCAGAAATGGCTAAATTGAGGAAAATCTGGAGAAAATCTGCCACAGGCTTCATGATTAAAGCTCAGATTGAAACTCCAACATATATGGGACTGTCTTGACATACACAATTGAACTTGTGCGGGTTACGTTTGAATTCACGATTTTAGGAAACAGACATCTCCCCTTTCAATAAAAGAATGTGAAAATACCTCACGGCTGATGAAGCTGCATGGATACAAGTATACGTTGATTAGTTTTGAAAACCACATTTTTGAATGGAGGTGGACTTTACTGCAATAACAACATGAAACATCAAATCATGTCTCAGCCCAAGTCGTTTCATTACAATAAGCTACGCCAGTCTGGATTTTCTGGTAAGTAATGGCTCTAAATTAGCTGCACGCTCATTTGTCCCACATAGTCTTCACCACTCATTCAGTTTTCTGGCGGCTTACAGAGTGAAAAAGGTAATTATCATAGGTCGACACCCCTGCAAAGTCAAGTATTCTTCTCTGGAGGACTGAGGGTATTACAACCAGGCTTAAGTGGAAATTCCTTCCAGTTTGTATCCAGAGAGTGTTCGTGCGTGTGGCGGCAGGCAGCAGACGGTAGATGCTGCCAAACAGAGTAAGATGTTTCTGTAAGGAATAAACAACCTGACGCAGGCCGTCTGCCCTCCTCCCCTATTCACTTCAATGCCTGGGTGAGGGAAATTCCATGGGAAAAAGAAGAGGGAGTGTGGGATTTAAGCCTGCTAGTAGCTCGAAGTTGAATGTATCAGGAAAGTTCAGACTAGCAGCGGAGTAACTGTCTTCCACTGAAAATGTGAATGTCTCATTGTAAAAGCTTCTGTATGCTGCACTTTTCTCACTGGCTTAAATATGCAACATTTCAGCATGGTTTGAATTCATATGAATGTTTACTATCGTCTCTTTTGTTCTGTGTGTGCTTGTGTGAGCGTGTGTGTACAACAGGAAGATGCAAGGCGTCTACGTCTGGGCCCCTGAGGAGGGGGGGGGGCATGGCCAGGTCTGCCGGATACAGGAGGGAAGGCTAAACACTTGGCTTCTGCTGACAAAACTATTTGTGCATGCACACACACACATACACACACATGCACAGATACATACAAACGCATACACCTTAGTACCTTCTGGCTCCCCTCTGTTAACAGATGCTTCCTGCCCTGCGGCCCAACCCACACACACATACAAACACACACACACACACACACACACACACACTGCTTCCCTGGCACTCGTACAGGTTGACCCAGGGGCCAGGTGGAGGGGCAGCCCCACCCTTTGGTTCTCCTGTGGTGTTTTTGTTAATGTTGGATCTTGTTCCACTCTCTGGGCCCACTCACCACAGCCCAGACAGAGCTGACTACGATTTTGGTACCAGTGCAGACGGAGCAGGAAATTAACTTTGTTTGCGTGCTGACCGAAACCCTCATCCTGAATTCCGACTTATCATACATTTTATTATTCAACTGACAAAAACTAGTCTTGAAAACAAAAGGAAGTTGGAGTGACTGAGCAATATGATCTGAACGGGTGACGATATGGTTGAAAAAAAGCATCTCTGTCCGTTATGGTTTTGATTTATACTCATTTGGCTGCTTTTTGTGTAATTGTTCCATACTGCTATTAACGTGTCTCAAAGATGACAGTCTACGGATGTGCGTAACAAGTTAAATGTGTTAATGAATATTCAGTGTGATCCCTCTTCTGTGGTCATATTAATAGTTGATAGCAGAGGAAAAACCTACAATTGCAAAAATGTAGTTGAATGTTTCCTATATTGCCAAAGTGACCTTTCTCCTGCCTGATCAAATTTGTTTTCATACAGGTACAAAAAAAATGTCTGATTCCCCTACTCTCTCTCTTTCAAAAAAATTCACAAACACCCACAGAGCAATCACCCATCCATCCCATCTTGTGTTTATAAATGCCCTTGAAAATTATCCAGTAAAGGCTCTCTGGCTGTGCCGGCAGAGGAGGGGATGTGGATCAATAACACAGAGATAATGGGAGCAAGGGAAATGGGGGGTGGGGGGGCATGGCTGGTTCAAAATATCTGCACAAAGATATGTGTGTGTGTGTGTGTGTGTGTGTGGCAGTGGGTTGGGGGTAGCAGCGTATGACTGACAGAGCTCTGGAGGGCGGAGTCTGCATACGTAAAATGAGGGGGATGTGTATGTGTGGATGTATTGTATGCATTTCTGTATTATGTTGCGAGCATTGTAAGTATTTGTGTGTGTGTGTGTGTGTGTGTGTGCAAGTGTGGGTTTAAACTGTGTCTGAGTGAGATGCCAGCGAGGACAGGGGTCACATGAATACAGACAATAACTGTGTGTGAGTGCGTGTCTGTGTACACAAAGACTGGAGTGCATCTCCACATGAGCAGCCTCACTTTCAGTCCATTTAACCCAATAACGTTGACTGGCTCGGGTATTTTAATGCACATAGGGCCTGAATGGGCTTTTTCCCCATAGATTTCCGCCTATCATAGCTAATGGACAATAATTATACCATTCATGACACAAGACCAGCCCTTACATGCCACTATACTTCCTGAAACAAACGAAGAGCGCTGCTTTTTTTCATTTGTTTAACAAGAATGGTGGCCAGCCTTGTCTAACGTCTACTGCCAAATGCTGCCAAATGATGTTCAATAAAAGAGATAAAATGTACTTGCAGCAGTCATTAGACTTATTGAAAAAAACAATATGACACAAAGAAACCACCAAACTGACTGTGATGGAAGTGAAGCAGGGTGATAGAATTTTAGGGCAGCGCAACTCCAGTATGTTGGCCTCGTCAACGCTCTCTGCTCCAGTGACGGACGTTAGAAAAGCCGGCTAAACTAATTTTGAACCAGACAACTGTGCAACCTGACTGACTCTTTGGCTCACAGAGATGTCAGCAGCTTGGCAGAAGAGACACTCTGTGGTACACTGGGATTTATGAGCTATGAGCAGGCGGTACACACTTACGTCTTCTGATTGCTTATGCAGCTAATGTCATCAGTTGGGCGTTATGGCAAGCAACCCTGCATGTTTTTTTTGTTGTAACATTACAATGTGAAGATGTTTTTGTTTGATTTTTTTAATGTAAATTTCCAAACGTACAATGAAACTTCAGAGATGGACAAAAGATTTAGCAACATCTACTGTTTTTGTTTAGAATGACTGAAGAGTAATTCATGAGTTATGGGTGAGGGGTGAGTTGGGCCTGGCCTGGCCTAATGCAACCCATATCGATCTTTATCACCCCTACTTCCTGTGTATATGATATCCAAGACCTCCCTCAGCTTGCTAAAAGCTCTCTCTCTCTCTATTTTGTGTGTTTGTCTCTCAGTCAGTTACTCTCTCAACTCTCGTGCTCTTATCTGAACCTCCCATCCCATCTCTCTGGGCTCAAAGGCCAAATTAACTTGACACCATGCACGAGTTCTGCCAGTCCGTCAATCAGTCGGTCTATGGGATCAATGTCACTATAAAACTGTTGAGAAAGATGTAAAGAGGCTGTAGCGCTGCGTAACCTGACAAAGGTCATGTTCTTAGGACACAAAAATGGATCTGTCAACACATTCAGGTACCAGGGGAGCAAGTACTGTGGAAGTATATAATACTCCTTTGGCAGTGCCTGCAGTTTCCATCTGAAGATCTGATGATGCAGAGGATAACAGTACAAGCTGCACTTCATGATCAACAGCTTATTTCAACCTGTTGACCGCAGCATTTAAAAAAAAAAGCAAATATTAACAAGATTCAGGTCAGCAGAAGTCTTTCCAAACATTACGAACCAAATGAAACCACTCACGTGTTCGATATGACCAACATTTCTTGGTCCAGGTTTCAAGGCACTCTGTTTCCCCAATCAGACTTGTAACACTGTCTGGCCGTGAAGCCACAGTACGCAGAAAAAGGGTCAATAGATTATACTGACAAATAATTAATCTCCTTATTCCACTCAATAGAGGTTCAGCCGTTTAACGTAGCTATCTATCCTGTTTGATCTGATGGTGAATGGTAGGCCAGTAACTAAAGTGGTTGTTTTTGGTCTTCTTTATAATTTCTACACCCATTTAGATCTAATTTGTTTCCTATAAAATGATTTGTTAAAGCTACAAACAACTAGACCATGATATATATTATGCTGATTTGTGCTCTTCGAATATCTCAGGTGCTTCCAACTATGTTCAAACCCAGAGAGACCTGCAACTGTATTTAAGGTAAATTTTATTTTGTTGCCTGTTGCAGTAATGGCTGGACTAACACCAGATAATAGGCTAAGGAACTTAGGAAGTTGGGTCACGTGACAGAACTCAACAGAAATAAAACTTTACATGAACATTTCTGAGTCACGTCATACGGATTTTCAATGGAAATGGGTCGATGAAGAGAGCGACTCCCATGATTCTAAGCTACTGTACGATATCATGAATTACATCTCTCGTTTTTGCAAGTTACTGTGCAATTAACTTCACTGGTTCCATCTTGTATGATAATAAACAGTGTTTTCCTGTTAATATTCGTAGATTCATTCTGCTCCATGTTTCCATGGATGCTGCGGCATAAGAGTGGCACCTACTTTCATATGCCAGACGCTTTGACTGTCTACCTGTCCATCTATCTGACCTACCTCGCCTTGCCCTTCCTGCCTTGGCATCAAATCCATCAACCCACTGAAACTCTCCACTGCCAACACCTCAATAGCCCCATTTTTATTCAGCACAGCACGAGCCCACACAAACTGATTATGCCAATGTTCAGCAAGGCCCACTGAACCTGAGTCCGGACCTGCTGCCCTCTGCCAGGGAAGTCTGCAGCCAAGAAGGGGGAATTATCAAAATTAATTATTTCCAGTTAGGAGCTTGTGTTGAGCACAAATCCTCCTATCAGCAAAGCATGACACTTCCTGTTTTCTCAAGCCAAGCTTATCTGGTTAGAAATGACTGATGAAGTCTTCAGAGAAAAAAGAAACAAAGAAACATTTCTTAAGACTTTTAATCTAGCAGCAAAGAAAAGAAATGTTAGATCGAGCAGCAAAGAATAAACAGAAGCTATGTTCTCTCACGTTTATACATAAGTTTATACATTTTGTCCACAAGGCAGTGTCACTTTTCCTACCTGGCAGGCAAAGCTGAAAAATATTTGTCAATACTGATTTAAGTGAACTATGAGTAAATAGGCTTATAACAGGTGAGATATTCATGTGGTGTCACCATCATGCAAAGCTGTCAACAATAAACAAACTTTTCAATGTAATTTGTAGTTAAAAAGTTACATGACACCATTATTAGGTCACAAAGAAAGTAGTTCAAAGAAAATGCACCAGTGCTGGAAGTGCAGTTAAGTCATAAGTGCCATTTGGAACAGAAACAGCAAAGGTTAGTCATGTGAGGATGCAGATGGTTTTGGAAGGAGTTGGTGTGATTTATAAGACAGGAAACAGCAGATGAATGAGGATACAGCCCAGCAGGGCAGCAACAACGGCAGCACCAGGCTGGCAACAACAACAGGCCCCATTATTGATGCTTAAATAATAGATATGGGTAGAGAGAAAGAGAGGGTGACGGAGAAGAAGTGATGAACAAGTAGTATAGGATAAAAAAGTCCCTTCCTTAAAAACAGATGATACTGAAAAGAAAGGGTTATGAGGAAGACAGTGGGAAGTCAAAGTAACAGCAGAGGGAAGGGAGAGACAAAGATAAAGAAAGAGTGAGAGAAAGCAGGAGTGAGGCACCAAAGAACAGAAGCCCAGAAAGCTCGGCAGAGAACAGGTCCCATGCTGGCAGCGGGGAGGGTCAAAGAGTTCGGCAGCAGAACATTTTGACAAGTCTTGCAGCAGTGGGAGGACGTGGACTGGGGTTGTGTTCCACGGGGATGAGCAAGATGTAATTTAAAGGAACAGTTCATCCATAAACACATCACAATAAAACAATAAAATGGAGGCAAAATGTTCAAAACCTCTTAAAGACAAGAACTTAATAGAGACTCTTAAGAAGAGGCAATTGTGACCAAAGCTTTTAAAGATCTGTATTGTTTATTGGAGATCTTGTAGATAAATCCAAGCCTCATAACCACACCATGCCTCTGAAAAAAAAGGCCCTGCTGGCCCTCCAGAGCAGCCCCATTGGCCTACATTTCGTTGTCTGTCATCTGATGCCAAATTTCCAGCCACACAGTCAATACTTCAATAACTATCGTCTGACGTTAGAAATTAGAGCAAGCGAGCATGACATGCTATACGGTAAGAACTGCAGTTTTAACCAACAAAAGTGCCCAAATGTCAAAATAAACTGTTTGCTTTCTATAGCAGTTCAGCCTACAGGGCTTATTCTTCAAGTCTGTAAACAAGGGTGTAGAAAAGACTGTAAAAGCCTGTTGGCAGCTGCAGATTCCCTGTAGAGAAGTAAAACTAAGCGATTCGTATGAAACAACAGCCTGCTCACTAGTAATAAGTCGACTGGTTCAGGTTTCAGATCCAAATTTCATTTAAGCTAATGAAGCCTCTGATTGGTTGTTAATGCAATAAATTCAAAACTGCCATTACCTGCATGGGGTTTCATTGGCTGATGAACCATTCAAGATGGCTCAGGATCATTTCGGCAAGGAATATTACCAATCCAAGCCAGTGCAGGCCAGCCAAAACTATGAAAAGAGGCAGACTTCTAGAGGAAATAATTGGCTGCCATTCTGAGAAGGCAGTCAGAGATAAAATTGTGAAAAACCTCTTGTGGAATAAAAATCACTGCTTCAGAGGCGTCCTCTTTCTCAGTGATGTATTTTTCTGTATGTTTCTTTCTGTTCTCTCTGTCTTTCTCTTCCCTCAAATTCCAAATCACGCTCCGGCATGGCGCAACATCTTTCTTCCATTCCTCATCCCTCCTTCCATGAGATCCCAGAAAGAACATACAAAACCTTTTCAGGGAATTTAAATCCCTTCACAGACCACCCTCACACTCTTCTCTCCAACTCCACTGCACTGTTTCTGATTGCTTCTGTATCTCCACGTTTCCAAATGGGAGGAAAAGGGAAACTTAATTAACCTTTACAGAAGGTGGGCTCATCACAGACGCCGACCAATTAACTATGGACATCAAGCAGAGTGAGGTAGATACAAAAAAAGAAACCCTCAATGGTTCTAAACTAGGGATGAATTAGTAAGACTCATGCAGCGTAAATGGGCCAGTAATAACATACATTTAAAATAGACAGAGTACAAAGATAGTAATTAAAACAAATCCTAAACTAGCAACACTTAACAAGTGATTGGGAGTTGGAATTACCCTGCAACAGTTGTGGGTAGGCTGTTCAGGTGTAAACAGAGCTGGATCGGAAAATCAGCTGGTGTTGGCTTATCACAAATAATAAGAAACATTAGGAGTGGGGAAAAATTGATGCAGCACAATATTGCAATATTTTGTGTGACGATGTAGTAACGATTCATTGACACTGAGAATTAATATTTCATTACATAAATTCTTAATGTTGCAAATAAAAATTAAATTTACTGGTGATAGAATAATAAAAATCAATTGTTTTTTTTTTAGTCCACTAGATGGTGGTAAGTGCTCATTGTCACGTGAGGTGATAAAAAATGCAATAAAAATCATTGACAGGACAGAAATAGACTGAAAACTTTATCCTAGATGAAACAGATGATGTTGGCAAAGTTTGCATTTGGAAAAATGATTTACCACTGAAAAAGGTGAAAAAATTGCAATACATGTAATTGTAATACTAGACAGATCACAATATCTTGATAATATCGCATCGTGAGTTAAGTATTGCCATAACATCATATCACGGGCCTCCAGTGATTCCTACCCCTAAGAAATCTCTCTGTATATAGTCTCTATCTCCATAATGACAATAATTTAAACCACATTATGAGTTCAGCTTTTTTAAACTAAAATTTCGACATCGTCATCACCTCAAAAATCCACCATCAGTCAGGCTTTAGTCGTGAAAATATCAAAATCCTAAGTGAACCATACCAGAAGGAGCAAAAATCAAATCTTAAGACAATACTTAGAAAGTCATGTACAATGACACTTGTAGAAACTACAGTGAACATGTTTAAAAGGAAAACTTAGTATTGGATTAACAAGGTTTTCGTTAATCGGCAGAGACATTAGACCTTTGCAAGCAATAAGAGATCTATGTATAACTAGAGCACCCAAGAGACGGGAAGCAAAGAAGATGAGTAATAAGGTATTTAAGTTCTGTAGCTGTGTGCATTACACATTTAATGTGTTTTCTTAAACTAAACATCTTCTCACTTAATCCCCTTTCATCTCCATCGACCTAATTATTCTGTATTGAACTGACAGCAAGTGCGCACACACACACACACACAACACACACAAACATATAATGAAGACAAACATCCCCGAGGCTTTCGGCATCCTGACAGACACTCCCAAAGAGAGAGGCAGGTAGGCATCTATCTGACACTCATTCTGCCGGGACAGCCGATGAGGAGCGGCCCTGGCATGTTGCCAGTTGATTGTTTTAGTAATATATGAACAACAAAACAATAATCCATAACAGACACAAGTCACGTCTCATGCATGATACTTGCTTTTCTTGCATCACGGAGAGGTTCACCAGGGGGTAGGCTAAGTCTGGCAAATTATTCTGAGCAACTAAAACTAGGACATCAAACTGTTAATTATACACACAGCTACATCATCACCAGACTGCTGCTGACTACTGGAGGCCAATGACAGATTAGACAGATCAGATGAATACGTGAGACTGATCGATTTCGAGAAAAACAAGGACAATAGACACACAAGCACATCACTGATTGTGATGGTCACTACTTTATCAGCAGAGTTCGGTAAAAATAACTTCAATCATTTATTCCACTTGGTTTGTGTTAATGATTATTAATTAACAAACTGTTGCTTACATTTATCAGTTCACGTCTTGTATCACTGTCTTTTTAACTACGAGCATTCAAATTAGAGGGACGCTGCCTTTAGTGACAACGGTTTCGGGTGACAAAGTGCTGATCTGAGTCTAAAAGCTTGGGACAAAATGACTTCTACGCAGCTTCTGTTAAACGAGTTGCTTAAAGCAATCAAGTAGTCTGCTTACAGTTTTCATTTTGGGTCTTCTTCATGATGAAGCACAGGATGAAAAAATTTATTAATTTTGTTTAAATATGCACCCTAGTGGCTGCCCGTCTGCTTCCAGCTGACTACCTAAAGCTGGTGCTGCATGCACACATGAAATTCATGATGGTTAAAGGAAAGTACTAAAAGATGCAGCAATGAAAATTGGTGTTCCTCAGGCTGCCTTTCGCAGTCCACTCAAAAAAACAAAAAACAGTCACAGCTGCTAGTGATGAGGACATTAAATGGAAAGAAATTAATGTGCACAAAGGGTAAAGCTTTAGAAAATATAATCAGTCGAAGGTACTGCAGCTTCCAGAGATTATTTTTGGAAACTATCAAATCAGTTCTCCCTTTGGAGAGAGAGGACTGTTGCAGCTGCCAGGAGTCTTAATAAAACATTGGTGCAAAGACACAAAAACCCTCCAATGTCTTCATTACATCAAAGCTCTTCAGTGTCACACAGAGTACAGTGTGATGCTTTGATACGCAGGCTGCCATCAGGTTTACCCTCTCACATGATTAAACACTGTACAAACATGAGGACACCTGATATATATGACAGACTTTAATACAGTTCTATATGTCGTCTTGTCCGTGGGGTCATTGGACACCTCTTGTCTGTGTACCCAGCAGATGAATTTTATTTTATTTTTTTTTAGTTTTTAAATTCAACCTCCCTTCACAGTGAAGGGGGTTGGAAAAAGCTTGGGCAGGGTAGCAGCTGTTGGTGATATCAGTATTTCTCAGGACACAACCGTTAAAATTCAAATTAAAGGCAGAAGCAAAGCATGAATGCGTTTATAAACAGACAGTAAATACTCATCATATGCATATGAATTAAGTCTATTTTTCTCTCATCCACACCCTATCGCTCCTCAGTGAGACACGCACATACAAACAATCACACACACACACACACACACACACACACACACACACACACAGAGGCAGCAGCATCCTAAGCCAGAGGCACTGGCCAGAAAAGGGATTACGACATCGCTTACTTTAGAGGACCACGGCTGCAAGCAGTTGGCATAGCAACGGACCAGGAAAGCCATTTCCACAGGAGGGAGGGTGCGAGGGGAAGTTTCCCCTCGTTCACCAAAAGATGATAAAAAAGAAAAAAAGAACTAAATAAGTAAAAGAGGAGGGCGAAGGCTGAAACCGATGTCTTTGCGACAAGAAGGAAAATATCCGGAAAAATCCTCAGAGTTGATTTGGCAGTAAAAGGTAGAAGACTGGCTGGATAACTCTCAGATGTTGCTGTAGAAGGGGACTTGAAGTCAAGGCAGATCCCTCTATTTATCAAGCTTGCCCTCTTTTATTAAAGCATGCAAAGGAACTGCAACAAGAAAGCTTCAGTAGTGCCTGAAATCTGCAGAATATTCAAAACTAATCCCAGAGGTTGCATGGTCTAAGGTAAAGCCATCCACCTTAACATCCAAATTGAGTAGATTTTGCAGTTGAAAGTCAAATGTAGAAAGTCATCCAGTTGCCTTCTTCTAGATCCACTTTCGTTCTTTAAAGAAGCAGAGGTTCCTCTGAATAGACAAGCCAGTGCTGGATGCAAAGAGGGGCTTGTCTGTGCATCTGCAGCCCCCTGGGAAGAAGCCTCTTGCCTGGCTTAAAGTCATCCAAACAGTCCCCTTTCACCTCCCAAAAGCACAGATCCTTTGCCTGCAGTTCTCCTCTCCTCCTCATTCACTGTCTACATCTGTCAAACTCCTTTCTCCGTCTCTTTGCAACTCTTTATCTCTCTACAGAGCTCCAGTGGCGCTGCTCCATGGCAGGGGCCAGTGATCCTGCTCCCTTACCCCTATCTTCAAGCACTCTTCCCCTGGTTAGCGCACACACCTCACACCGGCATTCCTCCTCCCCCTCCCTCCCCTGGAGAGATGGTACGGCGGATAGGATGCTGCGCTGTGGAGAACCAGCCGCTAATGGGAAGCGGAGGAGAGAGTGAGAGCTAGGGAGGAGGGAGGAGAATCCAGCTGAAAAAGAATGACATCACCTGTGCAGTGCAAGTGAGAGAGAGAGAGCGAGAGCGAGAGAGAGCGAGGGGATGGGAGGTAGCGTGAATGAAGCGAGAGCAAGCCGGGGAGAAACTGCATTAGATGGATTGGCTGCTGAGCAGATGTGGATGAGAGAGGGAGAGATGTGCAGAGAGAGAGAAAGGAAAAGACACAGAGATAGAGAGGAAAGAGAGTAGAGCATCTTTATTGATCGTCTGGTAACATAAAGCTGAGTGTATTGAGGCAACCCCCTCCCCTTTGTGAGCATAAATTACAAAAAAAAAGGAAAGGGGAGGGGGGTATAAATCAAGAGCCCCTATCAGATACAAAGACAGACGCTGGCTGCATTTTGGCGGCTGTGAACACGCGACACAAAAGCACAAGCTGATAATGGGTTTACCCCTCAGAGAGCCCAGCGTCTGGAGGATTTGTGACACAGCAGACAGGATTTAATATATAAGAAATGTGCATTACAATCACAGATAAATCACCATGATACAGTGCATTACTAAACAAAATACTGAGGCAATAAAGACATTAGGCTGTGGAGCCTGTAGCTGTAAACTACTGGGAGCTGACAAGCAACTCCAAATAATTACTGAGTGTGGTTTATCCCACTTAAAGAATTAGATGTGCCACAGTGTAGGGCTGCACAATAATGAGAAAAAATCTAATTGGGATTATTTGCAGATATATATATAGTGATTGTGATATGATTTGCGTTACTAGAAGGAATGATCATTTTTACATCATTACTCTCTTTTTTATTGATAAACATATTAAAATGATTATGGTGTGGTTTTTGCAGGGATGTGAAAACAAAGATGTTTCCTGAAGTCTGTAGAATATGATGCGCAGGCCAGCACGAATCTGCAGCGCGGCAATATTTGAATTAATCAGTATTTTGAGACACTTTTCACCTGCAACAAATATTGCACCTCCCTACGATTTAAAAATTGCAGTGGGTAATTGCGAAATTGCAATTTAGATTCAATTTCAATTAATTGTGCGGTCCTACTACAGTGTACCCCAAAAGAAAGTTTTTATAACCTTTAAGCCTGAAATCCCCAAAAACAAAAACAAGCCCAGTGTGCATTGATTAGGAGATTTTAAAGGACCACACTGGTCTATTTTTGACTTCTCACCACTTGCAGAGATCGCCCCTATCTTCTACAAATGTTAAAATTTGACCATGTGTGCACTTTAGTAGATCTCAGGCTGCATTTTTAAACCCCGTTCGTTGCCATTCATGTTGAAACTGGGTACGGAAACACTGTGGGACACATTACAGTTGCTAGCTATGGGTAATTCACCCTTCTGAGGAGAACGTCTGCATTTATTTGGTCAAAACTCGCTGAGCAAGACAGAGAGAGGGGAGCCGGGAGCTGTTGAGACAAAAGTTACTATGCTTAGAAAAATACTTACTTACAAGTGTTGCCTTCCTAGCCTGAAGATCAGCGTGAAGAAGGAATTTGTTTGGCAACCTTCCTTTTAACTAATGTTACATGTTCTCAGGTACTTTCTATAAAGTTTATTGAATATGGACAAAATAAAACAAGCATGATTTCTTAAAGATAAAACTATTTTGGGAAAAATGGGCAGGGTTTATGTATTTCATGTGGCCAAAGCTGACGAAGAACAATGACATGTAGTAAAACTGGTATGGTCCTTTAGGGGCCAGAAGACGTCTAATCATCTTGAGTGAAAACCAAACTAAATATAGTTGAAAGGTTTAAAGCTTTAAATGTCTCAAAGCATTTAAAAGGACTGAAGCAGGTCATGACAAAGTGTTCAAAAATAGTCACTGAAACGCACTTGAAGCAAGGCTTATTTTTAACCTTGACAACAAAAACTTTTTTTTTATCAAATCACTAAATTAGTACTTAATGGGATCCGCAGCCTCTTTAATGAAAACGAATGAAGCAAAAAGGCAGCAGTAACAAATAAAAAAATCGTGACTTGAAACAATGATTTTATTTCCCTTTCCGGTCTGTTTTACTCCTGAAGGCTATTTTCACCCAGGAAAAAACAGTACTTCCCTTAAAGTTAAAGCTGAGCATAAAGCTTTTTTTTAAAAATGTATATCCGTGACCACAGAAACACAGGTGTGCAATTTTTTTCAGGGATAACTCCTCTGATGTAATGCGATCTGACACTACATGCAATCCAAATAACATGAAAGAAACTCTTACATTACTGTGAAGTACTGTGTTTCCTCACATGTCGCAACACAGAGCAGCTACATGAGTTGAAGTTTCTTTTTTAAGCATCTGTCACAACCACTTCTGTGTAAAATTGAATTATTTACTGCGTTAATGCAGCAGCTGCACGTTCTCCTTCACTTCCTGAGGAGGCAAAAGAGTTAAAGTTGGCAACCAGCTAACAACCCTTGAAAAATGTCCTCTGTTAAGATTCGATTTGATTCAAATAATGAAATAATTGAATTCAATTTTGGTGTCAATTATTACGACACTCCATTCCCGCTTTCTTTCTGTCTTTCTGTTGTGTTCCGTGTGTGTTGATGAGAAAAAGATGAGAGGGGGATGAACTGAAAGCACAGACAATAGGGGCTGTCGGCTTGTTTGGGCGGCTGATTCTCCTCCAGCAGAGGAGAGATGCCAGCTCCTATTACCAGACGCTTTGGAGAGGGAGGATCTTTCTCACCCTCTCCCTTTCTCTCTTCCTGACCTCCCTCCATTCCTCTGTCTCATTCGGTGTATTTCTCCTCTGACTCCTCATCCTCCTTTCTCCTCTCTGTCTTACTTAAAAATCTCCATGTTTCCAAACTCCGCCTTCATCATTTTTGCCTCAGATTAGCAGGTTCTTGTATTCCTCCCTCAACATTGCTCTGCTGTTGATCGTTGTCTTTTTCAGCCCTTCAGATCCCCTCTCCTTTTTATCAGCTGGCCATGTGTCCATCTCTCTTTTTCCATAAACCCATTTTCTTTCTCTGTCTGCTTGCTGCTATAAACCAGGATCTCTACCCTCAATTCTCTGTCCTCTGTGTGTGTATGCGAAACGATACGCACCACCCGGCTAAGAATGACATCATCTTTTTACTCTGCAGCCAATCAGATGGAAGCACATGGAGCCCTGCTTTCAGAGGAGTGTTATGTACACAAGAGAGACAGAGAGACACGGATATAGATAGGAAGGCAGACAGATAGATAGATGGCAGATAGAACAATAGATTTATAGATAGAACAGGCCGACGAATTGAAAAGGAAGAAGAAGAGGGGTGAAATAAGGATGGGTGTCACATAATGTTGTGTTCAGACTGTGTGTGCGTGTAGTGTGTACCAACTGCAGTCTTCTCTCCTTACCATACTAGTGTGCGCAGCACTACATCATTCCCGTACTCTGCTGTCAAAGCCCAAACCCTAATATGAGCACACACACGCACACACACACACACACACACACACACACACACACACACACACTGCAGTGTCTCCTTTCTCAAAGAAGTGAAGAAGTATAACAATGCCTAAATTGGAGAGAGAAAAATTACATAGAAAATCCCTTTTTTTTTAAATTCCGGAGCTTTGTTTCAAAAATTCAGTTTTTGTTAAAAAGAAATTATTCTGATTATACACTAGAGTCGGGAACTGAAAATCTAGTCCAGTTGAGAACAGGCTCCTAATCATTTAACCTACTGGAATCGAAGGCCTCCAACGTTATCAATCCTCCTTACGAATGTCGCCACATTTTTCTGTTGGTCCTCTGTTAAAAAAAAAATTGTGCATCATAACGTCAACATTTTTTGTTTGTCCTCCTGAAGTGTGAGTATTTGCATTATTATTTTACAAATTATACCCTTTAAATTACAGGAGCATTTTATTTTAACATGTTAATTTTTTTTGCAGGATTCAGACAATTCAGATAATAAAACTGTGGTGGCACTAAAAAACCTGTGGAGCACTACAGAAAACTGATCAGAAGTCATCAAGGGAATTGAAAAAGAATCGGACTTATCAGCAGAATTGATAAAAGCATTGGTATCAATTACATCTTATCAATTCCCCATCCCTATACACAATGATTAATTAATAACTATTAATTAAGTTTTCAGTCTTCACACAGTTAGAGCAAATGTTTTGCATTACTTTATCAATGATTGATGACTCACATTAATCATTCAGCCCATCCTTTTAAAAGACCTTTGAGTTTCTCGAATCTCTGCTGCGTACTGATGAGTTTTTACACGTCAGGTGGTGGAAATGGCCGCGTGTCTCTTAAATTTAAGTGCTGAATACTAGACATTAACATAGAACATGACATGAACTAAAGTGCTGGCAAAATCGCTAACTCAAAGTTTTTCATGACACCTGCAAAGTGTCAAAGGGTTAAAGATGTGGCCGGCTTCCTGATGGGTCTGAGATAGAAAATAACTCAAAGTAAAGCACCTCCAACAAAGACCCAGAAAATAAACAGATACAATTCAAACAAAGAAAAGATTAAAAAAGACATAAGAAAAGAACAGATAGAGTCCACGTGGCACTAATAAATACCAGATAAAGAAAATATCTCCAGACATCAGTGTATTGTGGCAGTTTAGGGGTGATTATCTAAATTAATTTCCATTTGAGAGGCGGAATTAAGGGAATTAAAGTCAAACTATCACAAGAAATACTAAGTAGTACACTCATCGCTATGAATGTTCTGCACAGAAAAGTGCAGCAGCACATCGTGATGTGGTTTCAAAACATGCAAGTTCAGACGATTCAAGCCTCTCCGTGCGACAGCCCTGATTCTCACAAAGTCAAAACACGTGCTAATCTGCATATCGTGCTTCAGCGGCCTGCTCAATGCAGAACTCAGCACACGATGATGTGGGATCTGTCTGCAAAACACGGAGCAGGATACACGTCACGCAGGAAACGCTTCCTGGAACAGTGTGTCTGCGACTGGCTGTTTGAAAACATGTGTCGGGGTAGAGTCAAGTGATTACGGACAAAAGGGAGAAAAAAAGAGTTGACACTCACAAAAGAAGGAACTTGGGAGAAAGTCCGAAAATGAAAGAGCAGGAATCAGACAATAGAAGTGAAGAAAAAAGGGAATCAGGGAGTGTGAGAGAAACGTAAATGATTTTTGGAAAACATGACAACCTCAGGCACCAAAAGACAGGAAATGTGACCTGCTTAATGGCAAGCTGTCAGACAGACAGACTCACACATACCAGGCAGCTTGCACTGACTAGACATACACATAGCACCCTGTGTGTGTGTGTGTGTGTGTGTTGCTCACTGAGGCGTGGTATGGCTCAGTGATTTCTGAGGGGATCCTGTCTCCCTTTTGTCACTTGGTCTGATGCTGCTGGGAAAACTGCCCCCCTGGGACACCACACACAATAATCTGTAAACCCTGACATGCCTTCACAAAGTGGCCAAGTGCATAGTGTGTGTGTGTGTGTGTGTGTGTGTGTGTGTGTGTGTGTGTGTGGCTCCTGCTCAAAGCTAATCAGTTCTG
>JAQLOL010000006.1:19734005-19745815 GCA_029783665.1 Naso thynnoides | reverse complement strand
ATTATATTTAATTACGTACTTAAAAAATGATAGATGATTGTATTCTTATTTCGATTTCACCACCATATCAAGACATAAACCACAGTTAAGCTTCTTAATGGTTCTCTTTAGCAACAACGACATTGTGGGCAAATTCACTTCAGCCATTATGTGTCAGCCAACCACCGAGATCGTACTTGATCATCAGAGAGATATTGGTTCTGATATAACACAAAGCATGAAATCACAACACAAATCACAATTTTCCTTTCTAAAGGATAAGATTATGTTCAAAATATGCAAAAAAGACTGACACCGTTTTTGATGGTTGTCTCAAACCTGTCTCAGTCCCACCAGGTTAAAATGTCAGAACAAAATGCTTCATCCTCCATTTGTGAACCAGTCAGCTGTTGTTCCCAGCATGCATCTGTTTACTCCACAGTTAGCTCCCCTCCTATCTGCCACCCACAGTGTTATGTGCATGTGTGTGGCAGCCTCAAAAAAACTCAGCTTTTTTTTTTCCCTCAACACTGCCTGTTACTAAACAACAGGTGTCTGTACCAGGAGTTACACACAAACACATATGCGCGCCAGACATATCAACAGAAAAAATTTAATGGGTGTGGAAGGACGCAGCAGAGATACACATGACTGTAAGGAAAGATTCTGTTTGTATTTTCTCCTACCTGGTTGTTGACATAATCCTGAGGACAAGAGACATCAGCAGAAACATGAAAAGAGAAAAAGAATAAAGGATACGGTCAAAAGTGACGGTATGTAGTGAGCCTAACATGAGTACAGGCAAACATATTATATTGTTCTAATCCATTTTCTCAGTTATTAAGAGGAAAGTGAGCATGTCAAGGGCGCCATTGAGTCAATTAACAAAGACCAGAGTGTAATGCATGTCACAGGACTATGATCTCTTATATTCAAGATGTTTTATTTTTCTCTCTGGCTCATCCTGCCCTCCAATCTTGCTCACATTTAATACTTTAATGTGATTCTCTTCATTTCGAGTACATTCACATTTTTGTCCTGCTGCTTTAGAACAGCATTGCGCTAGCTGGCACATCAGAACTATTAACCTTTCCAAGGCAAATGCAGTAAAAAAAAAAAAAAAACCCCAAATACGGTGGGATTCTGCAACACTGAAGGCTACAAAATCTAATTTTTAAAAGTGGAACAATCACCAAGAGACCAAACGAGGCACATGGGGTAGACAGAGGACATGTTAAGCTCTCCATTAAGCCCCTTTGTAATGCTCCAGGGGGCTTAGCATGAGCTGAGAAAAGTGTGTGTGTGAGCTAAGTAATGACAGTTGTGTGTGTGTGTGTGTGTGTGTGTGTGTGTGTGTGTATGTGTGTGTGCGCGCGCGCTTTTGTGACTGTGTGTGGCCAAGCGTGGCTTCTGGTGATTAGTCAAAACTGTAACTGACACATTGCTAGTCTAGCGATCCTATCAAAAGGAGGGAAACTCAACCTCATACAAATGGAGACAAACATGCACACAATTAGTTCTGATAGTTTTCTTACACAAAATTTGTTATTAAAGAAAACTTGAGCAAAAATCCCGCCAAAGCGTCAGGATTTCTGCTTTGATTTTCACTAAAAATGTTTTTAGCGTGACATTGTAATGCTTTCAGCATTAGTATTATCTGTGAGCTCTAACTGACAACAATGTTCAGTGCCAGTGGGGGCAAAAATATTAAATCTCAAAAATATAAACACAGAAGCAGGCTTTGACTAACTGAGTACTCTTACTTGACAGTCTATTAATATTAAAACAAGTTATGTTCAGTAAGAGAAATCAGATGTGAGTGCATCACGTTTTTGTTTTTCATAACTTCATACTATGAGGGTTTCTTACTGTTTACACTGATTAAAAGTTAAAAAGCGGAGCAAAAAAGCAGCAATACCTCTCACAGCTGGATTTAACATAAATACCAAAGAGGGTTTTGCTCAGTCTTTTGCTGATAGTCATGGTGTCACTCCTACCGTGTTGTAGCTGGCAGGTTCTTGGCCGTCAGTGATAAGTTCCCGCTCTCCCCTGGGGTTGACCCTCCTGAAGCGTCTCCTGGACCTCCGTTGTGACCCCTCTCTCTGCAGAAAACCGTCGTCCCCCTCGCTGCCGTTATCCACCTGCAACACAAAGTCAACACCCTCCTCAGAATAACAGCTTCTACGGGACCTGCACCCACAACTTTCAGGTGTGTGGGGACAGCCGGAGGACTGATCCTCACTGTTTGAGAACTGAGCGTCCGGCTCAGAGATGCTGCGTTTTACTAGTTCAGACTTTTGGATCTTAGGATCCAAGTTTAGATTTGTAAATTCCAAGTTCTGGTTCTTATAATCCAAGTTTTGGGACTGACGTCCTGTTATGTTTTGGAGGTCTGAATTGTGATCCTTGAATGTGCTTCCTTCCTTTTCCCATGGCTCTGCTTCTTGCCCCGCAGCTTCTGAGACCTGGCCCTGCTCTTCTGCTGGCTCCTGGTTGAACATCCAGTTCTTCCAGAGCGCAGAGAGCCGGTGCCAGCGGAGAACACTCATCCGGACTCAAGGACGCGATCAGAACAACACATAAAAGCAGGAAATACCACAGGAGCGGAGACAAAACAGCAAGGAAACTCTTCTCCACAACGGATGAATTGGAGTTTTGCAATTCAGTTTTAAAAGAAGGTTTAAAAATCCTGATGGGTCCCGCAAGATTACATCCACCGGCCGGGGAGAACATCCAAAGCCAAGTACAAGAAAGAACCCATTCAAATAAACAAACAGACGGATTGTCGCTCTTTCTGCCTCAGATCTGGAGAGAGTTGTCCTCTTCTGAGGGCAGGAGGGTTCAAGATAGAGTTCAGCTGCTCAAGACGTTGCATACTGACAGTCCTCCACATGCTTGCTCACTCGCTCTCTGCCTCGTTGTCTGACACGCGCACAGAGCTCACACTGAGCCCTCAGTTTCCTCAAGGAAACCGTAAATACACAGATATCCTCGCCATGCAGAGGGGGAAAAAAACAAAACAAAAACAGCACAGCACACAGATTCCAGCCTTACAATTTGTTCCCCGTAGGCTTTTTGTGTCGGCCTGTTGTTGCTGGAGGAATTTGTTTTCTTTCTCCTCTGATTAATGTTAAGTAAGTCAATAGAGTTATTATGCCAGTAATGATGATATTTTAAAAAAATTCCAGATACGTTTCCCAAGCTTGAGAGGACATGCTTTGTTTCTGAGTAAGCCGGCCGGTTTTGTTTTTCATCTTGTTTCAACTTGTCTTTTAATATTCTATTTATAAGACTGATAGCTTGCTTATTGGTTTTACGCAGATAAATTAGGTAGTCAAACTGGAACTGTTCCTGTGGTGTGCTTTTCCACAGAATTATTTTTTTCCAAACAAGTCAATTAAATGGAAAACTGCATCAGCATTTCACTCTGTTAACAATGTCCAGCTAACAATCGACAGTTTATAAAAGTGTTTATCAGTGCAGCACGATCCATTTTGTTGTTTTTTTATTCTAAACATTCTTCTTTCTTGTCACACACCACCGAGTTTTTCCTCTTCAGATTAATCATGTGTACTCACAGAAGCCTTCAATATACAGACCAAAGATCAGCCACAAATAATTACGAGGATTTATGACTACCGCCTTTGTTTGCTTGTGTTGGGAGAAAAGTTGAAGAACATCACAGGATTAAAATTTGTGCTTTTTTCCTTTCTGTATTCCCGAGTTACGTATACAACAGGACCTATTATACCTAAAAAACCATGAAAAGACGAGGGTTATATTTGATCACACAGTTGTTTGGTTGAAGAAAACCTTGTACATCGATCACACAACAGCCTCAAAAATAAAACATAAGAGGGGAGACGGAGCCAAAGATTTTCTGTCACAGTTGAAGCGGCGCTTAAATGCTGCTGTTGGTTTAAAATACACAGAGGACAAAGCTTATGTGAGGCTGTTCAGCTGCAATGTACTGAAAAACTACTGTGTTTTGGGTAGTTTAGCTATAATGGACTCTGAAACAACTGAATGAGGGACAGGTCAGCTATAAAATAACAAATAACGTCGTAAAAGGGGCCAGTTTTGGAACTGACGTGTCATCTTGCCTGGTTTAAACAAGCCTTGTGATGCCATCCTGAGGTAATACACCTAAAATTCTGAGGGAAGAGGTTAGACGTGTGCTACACTTTAATATTCATCCAGTAACCATATAACCCTGTCTTGCTGCGTACGTGTCTCTCTGGCCGTAACCCCCATCAATCTTGTGACCACCGCTTCTGCCAGCCATTGAGAATTCTTGCTTGTCTGTTTCTGACTGACTGTCACGGCCATAATGTGACCACATTTCCTGTTTCCTCTGTTCATTTGAATATGTGTGTTTTGTGTGTGTTTTGTGTGTGTTTTGTGTGTGTTTTGTGTGTGCGCGACTAACATCTCCTCTGTCAGTTTACATTCCAATCCGTCTATCTGATGATTTGGTTTTCGTTTTGCTTCATTCATTTCATTTCTTACTCATTTTCCTGCTCGGCCATTCCTTCCCACTTACTTTTCTTTCATTCCTCACCATTACCACTACACACACACACACACACACACACACACACACAAACAACTCCACCCTGTCAACCTATGAATGTCACTCCTGTCCATCCTGTGACCAGAGTCATGACGACAGCCACAAATAACACTCCCTTTACTATTCCCATGGCCCTAATTAGCTGATTGGCTGCAATGCAGTGTGACCAGACCGCAGTTCCTCCGCTCTTGTGTGTTTTTGCATTTATCTGGAAGTGAGTGTTCTTGTGTGCGTATTCGTGTGCGTGCGTGCGCGCGCGCGTGTGTGTGTGAGTGTTACTCATCAGTCAACCAGCGCTGTGGTGTCTTTTTATGGATTTGGGAAAAGCCTCTGCTTTCTTTGTTCAGCTATTACCATCCAAGCTGACAACCTCAGTTTTTCCTCCTATTTATTCCAAACAAGCCCTTTCGCCGCCTGAAGCCTCACATGCATCAACTGCTGTACGACACCCGGAAAGTCTCGTCTGACAGTGAATGTAAAAGCTCTCTTTCACTGGAGAAATGTTCACCGGTTGATTGGTGACTGCGGCAGACGTGGGATCTTACTTTATCTCGAAATGTTAAAGATTGATACCCAAAGATCATCAAGACACAGGCGGCACTTAATCTGATAAAACATCATAGTTCTCGCCTAAGTTAACCTTAAAGAGGGAAAAACATGACCAAGTGGATCTCTTAACCTGAGATTAGGCTGAGAAGAGAAGCCAGAATCTGTGGGAAAAGTTCTGGATTTCTTGACACAAAATATATTAAAGAAGCAGCTTAATTTTAGTCACACACTTTAGTCAGGTATAAAATAATCTACTAAATTACCTTTAAATAATAAGAAGTTATAAGTGACTTAAAATTACTCTATAAAGCTACAGTGTGTTAAATAAGTCTCTGATACACAGTATCATTCTCCAAGAGGCTTCATTCGTTGGCAAGTCATATTCTAGGCTAAGTGGATATCTTCACAAAGATTGACAAACTGTGGTTTTATAGCAGTAAATAACATTTTCCATTAATCTCAGACAGAGATGAGCTGCCAAAGCCTAATGGGAGAAACTGGCACAGCAGTTTATAACTACAGGATGTGAAAGATTTTGCTTTTAAAAACTGGAACACCGTCTTTTGCTCAAATGTGCGTAATGCGCGGATCCGTCCGAATTCAGTCACAGTCTACCTGTTGCAAAGATGACATAAATTATTTACCTGACTTTGTTACAGCACGGCGTACTTTGTGTTCAACAAGAGCTCGCGGTGACAAGTATCATTTTATTATTATGTTGTGGAGGGAGACAGACTGATGAAATTGTTCCAGCTGTTTCATCAACAAAGCCGCAACCTGGACATGATCTCTTATCAAATCGCACACGTGTTTCTTTGAACCCTTCACCTCTAACTTGCTCTATTATTACTAAAGCAGTGGTATTGAAGTAAATTTGAGTTTTGGATTATTTTTCGTGGAATTTGTATTTTTTCCTGCTTATTCTCCTATAGTTTGACCATTATACATCACATCACTATGGAAATTTCTACAAAACCTATAGCTGATTCTGACTTCTAACTCAAAGTCCATATACCTCAGACTGTGGCTCTATAGTTTATAAGAACTTTATTATTTACTTCCTGTAAATCTGATGCTTCAGATCTCGTCCTGTCCTTCTGTGCTGCAGCTGCTTGAATCATCACAGAAAGCTGGACTAGACAAGGACGGTCTTGGATATTAATAACAATAACACAACATAATATCATTTCCTACTTCTCAGACAAAAATGCAAATACTTAGCGAAGAAAACAGACATGTCTGTATGTGTTGACGCAGACTCAGAGAAACACCTGACGTTCTTCCCCCCAGGCTCTCATCAGCTGCTCCACTTTGTCTAATTCAATCCCCCGCTCCTTTCCTCCTCCCCTAACCCCGTATCACCACCAGCATCTATCTACTCTTCCAGAATGACGCACAGCCACGGACGGTTAAATACAAACAAGTCCATTTTATTCCTTCAGCTACAAACTCTTGTCTTCTATTTGTTAGAATTGAGTTCATCCTTTGCTCCTGAAGCAACTTGACATTCAAACTGTGTCATATAATCATACCTGGAAAATTAGCAGTACCAGCACTCTCTTTCACTGTAGCAAAAGCCCTTGAAATGGACCCACAGGGGTACTTTAGGATTAAGTGGCTCACTGAAAGGGCACCTCACTATTACAACCCTTCTCGTTGGGACAATTATGCTCTGATGTCTCTGGAACCACTGAAGCCGAGTTTGCAGCTCTGACCTCAGACACAAGGTCAAACACGAGCCTGAAGGCCACTGCACTACAGTGTGACATCACAGTCAAGCAACATTAAAAACTCTGTATCTATGTAATTTCAGTCACAGTTCCTTTAAAGTGGTACTTATGCAAGAAGGAAAAGGGACTCTTAGTTCCAGTGTTTCCCTTACCACTCATTTGGAGGGGCGGCCGCCCCCTCAATTCAACCTGACACCCACCAAAAAGAAAGGAACAATGTGTTTATTTATTGCGTTAACATGTAATAGGTGAGCTCGTTTTATCCCAGCAATGTTTTGCTGTCCTGAACACTGACTCTGCTCTGCTCTTGTGTTCCTGCTGAGGGCGGGGCTTATTCATACTTCACAGAAACACAGAGCGAAGAAGTGAAGACAGGTTGATTCACTCAGCAACCCGAGTTGAGAACGAAGTCGGTCTGTTCTGTGCAATGAAAACTTCCCCAAAACTAAAGAAGAACGAAAGTCAACCCCAAGGAAAAAAACAGGCCAAAATACCGACGTTTTTTTAAACGCCTCGCTGCTCCGTCCGCCTTCATCCGACCTGAACGTGGAAGCTGTGGTGAGGATGCTATTAGCAACTCTGCTTGTGAGGGGAGCTCTACACCCCGACAGGCACAAACAGACAGATAACATGCATAATATTAACATATAACTGTTATATTACGATTAACATTATTATTCTCCTCATTATTCTCATTTTCACTGAAACATATTTAAATGATTATGCTGTATAGCTGAATTTAAATGAAATTTTGACACACACATCTCTTTCATCATAATTACGACTCGATTCATTCCATTGGTTGCACAAGACCCCCTTTGTGCCTGTAAAGAAAATTATGAATCTACCACCAGCAGCTGAAAACTTAACAAAACTACGGTTAAACTACATTTTTACAAATAATTCATACAGCCAGTGGTAATTTAAAAAAAAAAGATTTCAAGATTCTGCAAGAGATAATCCAATTTTGTTTTGGTTTTTTTTTCAGTTAAGCGCACACGACTTCCTGTGAATCAGGGGGATTTTTCCCAGTAAAAAACTGCCTAAAGCTCTAAATATAAATATTTTTGGAGAAAACTAGCTAAATCATTTTTCTCTGACATGATACGTTAACACAAAAAATGATAAAACTGAAATTAATTTGCATGACAATCTTGCAAATTATTGCCTCAGTTTTACTAAGTAAAAAGAGTGACAGTCTGTCTATGGATAATAGGCTGCATCATTGTTTCCCTGGCCACAATAATGACAGTTCTGTAATTCTGTACAGTCATAGCAACAGTGCAGATATTAGTGATGTTGGTTTCTCAGAAGTTTCCTCGCAAAACATTGCAGGGAATTTCCTGTAACATTTGAGAGTCCTTTCAACTCACTGTTAACATCAAGAAGTCACAAGGTCAAATCTGTTCGGGGTTTTACAGAATATCCCTGATTCAATAACATCAGTGTCACAGGAGCTACCTGCTGCTTTTTATGTAAAACTTCATCTTGTCTTATCCCACCTGATCCCTCCAGTCCCTCAGAGATGAAGACTCAGGAGAGAAGACATGAGAGCAGGAAGGACATTTAGAGGAGGAGACGAGACAGACTTTGTAAGCACTGCGACCTTGTGGAGGCAGACAGAAACACAGGACGTTTGCATATGACAAGCACGCTATTGTAAAACTGAAACTGTGTCTTTAGATATTCTCCAAAGTTTAAGAAAAAGCTTCGTTTTCCCCAGTAATCAAACTGATGTCTAGTCTGCGCTGGTGGTCTGTTTGCTGGTACAACGGCACTTGAAGAGGAAAGTTTTAGACGTGACAAGACACTGCTATGACTCATTGTGAGGGTTTGAAAACCAGCCAACAGTTCCCTTGCGACCTCTTTAACAAAAGCTGCCATTATAGTGAAGCAAAGATGAGCTGTCACAGATCTTTTTGGCTTAACGGGAGAGAACCTTCTCTGAGTTCTACAAAAAGACAGAGATGCTGTCAACTAGTTTTCACACGTCAGTGATTAAAAAAGGAAAAATACAGAAAACAAAAGTACATCATCAGTTAAACAAACTGAAAGTGGAGTTTCTACATTTAGCTTCAGATTTGTTTCACTCCAGAGACCATGCACCATGGTATCGAGTACAAATCTAAAAAAACAGCAACAATATGGTAAACAGATATTTAGCACAGACTTTAAGTTCATCAGAACTGGGCAGAACATTATTTAAGCAGGCACCTGCTTACAGAGTCTTCTTAGATGTCTGTCGGATATAATTAATACATATTTTAACATGGACAAGTGGTTTATAAAGTATTTTAGCAGATACTTCTTGTCTTTTCCAAACACTTTAAGGACTCACTAATTCAATTTTCTAATTCTAAAGGACAGCTCATAAAAGGACTGAAGAAACTTGACACAGGAAGAAAAAAACTGTCACACTGTATCCATCACAAACATGTCGCTACCAGAACAAACAGAAGCTGATCTTACACAGTTACTCTCCCAAAAAAAAAAAAAAAAAAAAAAAAGAGCACAGAATTGTCTGTTTCTCAAATCCCCATTTTTCAAACATAATTTTCATTTTAAGGTACCATCTTTGGTGCATAAATACAAATCATATGTTTAATTCCATTGTGTTCTTTCTGTTTCTGGGCTTTTTTAAATGGGTACTTAAGGTTGCCTATTTTGTTTCATACATAGAAAATGATTTGGCAACACGTCCGCCAATAAAGCTCATTTGAATTTGAATTTGAGGACAGAGATAGAGCGTACACAGAGAGGGGGGGCCACAGAGAGAAAAGGGAGACACATGAAAGAGAGGGAGAAAAAAAGATGGACGACAGAAGAGCATGGGGGAGGTGACACAGACATCAAAAAATCATGGGGAAAAAAAGGAATGATATCAAAGGATCGCGATGGGGGGAGGAGGGAGCACAAAAAGGGGAGGTGCTTGGGGAAGAGACAAAGGGAGACGGATGCCGTGTTTCTGCTTACCACGATCATTTCTGACGGCTCCAAAGTGATGCATTCACAGCCTCGTCTGCCTCCCAGCTGCTTGCCAAAACTGTACAGAGGAGAGAAGCACAGAATAAGTGCTGGAAAGCAAAGAAACCAAAGGCAAAGAAAAGGCAACTCTCACACCGATGATGGCAACAGATGCAGCCCACCCACAGATAAAATGTGCTTGGATTAAAAAAATGTGATAAAAACGGGTTCATGTAGAAAATGTAGGTCTTTCTATGGGCACATTAAAGCATCTGTTGACCTGAGGATTGACTACATTCAAACATTAACATGTGGTTAAGACTCCCTAATGCCTGCGATGTTTTGGCCAGTTGTTTCACTTTACATATGAATAATGTTAAAAATGGCTGAATAAATATGAGTCAGGGCAGGGGAAACATAAACAACTCTGATTTGTGCGTCATCTGTTATATAGCTGCATATAGTTCAGGCTCACATCACTCCAACGCCTCTATAACGACACTGGATAGTGAATGTGTATTTAACTTTTATACTGCACTGGAGGACCACGTTGGTCATACAGAGAATCAGTTATAACTCAAGTCAATCTCTATCAAGTCAACTTGTGTCAATCAACAGAAACAAGTCCTGTTATCATTCACGAGCACGTGACCCGTTAAAAGACGACGAGCTTTAAACAAACTCCTGCAGGTCAGTACACACTTTTAAAAGACATTTCAAAAAAAAAAAAGAGTACTGCCTCCAGTTCTTTTTTCTTTTCACATGAGAGGGACAAAAGATTTAAAGTGGCTGCTGCAGCATTCAGTAGTCTGTTGGTATAAGGGGAGCAGAGCTGGGCCATGAGTCTGTGGTGACAGTCTAACCGCTGAAAGAGAAAAGTGTCGATCAATAAGCCTTGACGGTCGACACCTCGACGTCACAGCACACTGTGTGCAGACACTCCGTAGCAATCAGCACTGAACTAAATGTGACTACCGCAAAAATACCATCCTACGAAGTTACACATTTATACATGACCTCATTATCTGTTCGAAGTTAACTGATGTCGTCTGTTACCATTAAAATCATCTCATGACTGCAGACATTTCAGTTTGCGTGCTTGAAACCACTCATATGCATTTTCTTGAACAATGTGAAATGAGCTAGGATTAGAAACTTTGACACATGCCTGTTACCATATCGTACAATAACATAACGGACACTGATTGTAAATCAACGTTTTGCTTAATTTAACTATCAGCAAAGCGAATTTCTGCAACTTCTGTCATCACACATTACAGAGGAATAAAAAAAAGAGAAAAATGTCACCGTGTAAACTAACTTCACTGCGCCTCCTAACTGCTGCAACACACTGAACTTATAAATGTCAAGCAGCCTCATTCATGAGGATCATTTTAAACGGGGCAAGATCAGGATCAACCCACTGTGTTACCAGTAAACAGTTGCACAATGTGAGTCTTTGTGTGCGGGCCTCACAGGTCTAACCCCAGCCAGCTGGGCTGTTGTGTCCTCTGATAAGCGGGAGGAGAGCAGCTGATGCTGTGGTGGAGCCACGTGGGTCGGTCTGCTCTCAACTTGTCACATGGTGATACTGCATGATGTCTAAGTTCACTTTGGTGATATTAAAAAAAATAAAATAAAAAAATACTATTTTCCCCACTCTGAGGGATACAGAAGCAAAGAGTTTTGGGGTAGAACTTAAAATAGTTGATTTGCAGCAGTGCATTCTTAAACTTTCCCAACTTGTAAAAACAAAACACATAATGGTTGAAAAGGGTTCATTCTGTCTATTCAGATTATACCGAAGTGAGTTTTTCTTTTGTTCAGACAGATATGTTTAAGGAGACGTTACTTTACCTTGACAGGTTTCGACTGACAGCTGCAGTCTTCCTCAGAAGCGTCATCTGATCTGTCTTTATCAGCCGGTGTTTCCCTGAGGGCGTGACCGGCTCGGCGATCTGACCGATCTGCCAGGCCGGTCACGCCCCCACACCGCCCCAAGGGTTCTGGAGGAG
>JAQLOL010000006.1:19709847-19721294 GCA_029783665.1 Naso thynnoides | reverse complement strand
TCCAGTCGTAGTGCAGGGAACCAACATTCCCCCACCACACCCTAAACTAGGTTATCAACTGACCTGCACTGGAATGAACACACATACTAAAATAATCAGTGCTAGCTGCCCTGAGGTTATTGATAATTGGCAGTCAGTTGGTGCTCTGAGTCGCTGATGTTGTTGGTGAACTGCCTGCACATCACACCAGCTACTTTTGTCTGTGTGTTACTTCAAGATGTCTGACTTCACAACAAACAACTGCTTCAACATTTACATTAAGGTTTTTTTCACATTTCATTTACTTTTGTCTTTTTATCCGACTCTTCTTTCAGAAGTAACTTAGCATGACAGGTAGGTGACCAGCATTTTGGAGATCAGGAGATAAATACAGAGTAACAAAAAGTAAAAGTAATGAAAAAATGGGAAAATGAAATTTGCTGATGCTATCGCTCACACTTTTATTTAAATTAAATCCAACTTGGATCTTTTATGATTTGCTCCTGTTATCACTAGTAATAACTGGAAGGAATCATGAGTTGGTGGGCTAAACTCTTTTTGCCAGAAAAATCTTAAGAATCACTACCGTAAAGTGATTTATAATATTCCCAAAAAAAGATCCCTTAAGGATTTGGCAAACCATCTTTCTTTGGAAAATAACTCATCAAAAGCTGCTTTTTATTTCTTTCTTTTTTCTTTCTATTTTTTTTAAAGCAGAGATTGGTTGGAACCCTCCTAGTATGAACATTTGCTGTTAACTGAGATCATAATTCAGTCTTCATCCTCAATAAATGACCGGTATCCTTCAGCAAGTGATGCTGCTCTGGTATTTTGTGTATGTGTGTGTGTGTGTGTGTGTTGATGATAGTTACGTACCAGCACCTTGCCAGGTACATGTGCTCCTTGACGAAGACTGATCCAGAGAGCAGGATGTACCAACAGGTAGCGATGCTGTCTGGGCTGAGAGAAAGACGGAGAGAAAGAACAAACTGAGCAAGAAGAACAAACACATTTTCAGAATAAGGATAAAAATCAAATAATGTGAAATTAAAACAGACTTGGCGATGTATTTTCTCGTTAATCTCCACTGGGTTGCTCTAAACTGACCAATTCTTGTGATTTTTCCACCATCTCTGCTGCAGCCTCATTTCAGTTGCTATAGCTAGCTTTTACTTGGTGGTTAAAGACAACTTGTATACCTGAGGCTGTTCTATTCATCATTTATACCCGTACACTTACGGCTGAAATGGCTTGTAAGGGCATTTTAATACAATCTTGGATGACATTTTTTCCAGCGTTTTGAGAAATGTGGGAGTTTTGTAAAGAAAACTGAAAACCGAGCTGTCTCAAAAGAAATATAAAGCGCTTTGAATCCCAAAGTTCTGCATTCTGCATTACAAATGTATTCTTAGATGCCAGGCACTATAGAGCCATGTGCATCACAGCAAGAAGTGGAGAATCCATTAAAGAAAAGCAGCCACGCCAAAGCTTGGAACAGGCAGCACTGAAAGAGTCACGTAATCTGGTCTGTTTCTCACCACAGCTGCAACATTAAAATGTCTTATCTGAAAATACACAAATCCAAAACACGGTCTAAGCGATTGTCCACGTTTCTTCAAGTACACACTGTAATCTAACAGCCTCTACAAAGAGTCTAATCGCCTCATAATTAGCTGTGAGCTCAAGGAAGCAGCAAGTTGAGACACATCATACATGAAGAATTTGGAACCTGGACTGAGTAATAAGGAGAGTTGAAAGAGTGGAGATAAGACGTACGCCATAGTGGGTAAAGCAACACCTTATGGTGTGATGTTAATGTGGGCGGATGCTAATCACTCAGAAATCAAACCGCACCTTTTAAAAAAAATATCACGAACTCTGAAAATTGGATAGAATACGAAGATTATTTATTAGGTGACACAGTTTGACAGCTTGACAAATACACAGAAGGGAATATAATTTAAGGAAAAAATAACTATGAATAACCTACGTCATCAGTAAAGGGGTTTTCTCCCACAAATTTTAACTTGTTTAACCTTATGAGACGGATTTACAACTTCAAAATTAATCACAAGCTATTTAAAAACTTGTGCCATCTTTCGTCCGTGATAAATCATTTATACACAGGCTGGCTCTGCAGGATGACAGGGCAAATATCACACTGCAAAAAAGCGACCCTTTGTTTTTTTTGGTTCAAGGTCGATTTTTTTCAAGCATCTTTTGCGTTGCAAACAAAGGCATCAACCAATCACGATGGCTGTGCGAAACGAACATCACGTCTATCTTACACCGTAGAGCGGAAGTTCACATGGTCAGCGCCATATTTTTAGAGAAATTTCAGTCTCTGACAGACCAAATACCAATTGCTATTGAAATAATGCAATATTACATAAAGGGAACATTCCAGCAAGATGGATGATAACCTTGGCAACCCAGCAAATACTAGGTTTTGTGATTATGACACATAGGGAAGAACAGGAGCCTCTTGTAGAAGTCTTTCTACCGCTGTGTGTGGTGTTGACCAGATATTCTTTGCTACTCATTGCTATGCATGGCAAGCCGAGTCTCACATTCTCTCTTCAAAGTGAGCTGTCAAAACCATTGCGCCATGTTTTTTCTGTTGTTTTTGTTTTGTTTGTACTCCACACCACAACGACGTGGTCAGGAGTAAAATGAATGAATAAATCTAAAAATCCAAAGAAAAAAAAAGAGAAAAATTCATTCACAAATCCGTATTCCTGTTTCTGTGGCAAATTCTTGTTGCTGCTGGTCTGAATAGTTTTAATGTGAAATAATCGCTGACGAGTATTTGGCATTTTCATGTTCACGCGTGTCGCTCTGTGTGTGTGTGTAACGGCCTTTAACAGGAAAAAAATCGCCTGGTGAATAATAATGCTGCAGACCATCGTTCAACATTCATCCTGGTGCAGATGAAACTCTAGATCTCAGAGTTTATTTACTTTGTTGGGGGGGGATAATTTATTTAATATTTTATGCTATTAAGGAAAACTGAATTTTAACCAGTTTCTTAAATATTAACTCAGAGAACTACAGGTGTAAATCTTGAGGCACAATAAGGTAAAAACCAGCTCTTTATTTATTTGTCATGTCACTGCACATTTTTGAGCTATTCTTGTATCTAACTTGCAAACAAAGATTTTATAAGATGATAAATGCATCCATACTGGGACTGAAAGTTATGATCATTACTGAGCATTACATCCATTACTGTATCTGCTGTTATATTCAGTCAGCATTATTTTTTCTCACCACTATCCATTCTTTAGTTCCACTGGGGTGCATTTCACCGCAAAGCAGCAGTCAAACAATGTGTAAGTATTTTAATGACAACACAAACCTGAACCATTCCATAAATGACTTTGGAAATGGGACAGAAAAATGTGCAAAGTCTTTTAACTTCCTGTATTTGATGCGACTGTGTGATAAATGTTGTAAACTGGTGATTTCAGTCACGGTGGTTTCGGGATTCAGCCTGTAATTTTTATGACTTGTGCTACAGAGGAGAGGCTATAATGGCCACTGTTTTAAAAAAAACAAACAAACAGACAGGCAAATAAAACAGGGACATTTATAGACACTCATGTTTCATTTATAGAAATCTGAAAAATTCACAACACTGACACATTGCTAAAAAAAGTGATCCCCAAGAAGCCCTGACAGAAAGTCAATCAGCTCACGGTTTGTCTTGCAAAAATGTCAACAGACACACAAGTGTCTCACAAAAGTGAGACTTTGCAGCTTTTTGCAGTTTAAAGATATTTTTTGGTACTGTGAAATGAAATCATGAAAGAACATTTCAAAGATAAAACAATAAATCATTTGGATCGTCGTGGATCATTTATTCTGCCGTCGTTTGGTTGCTTGCGCTGTTGTAAAATTGAATGTTGTGTAGTAAATAAACAGGTTCATATTTTTGTTTGTGGGGGAAAAAAAAAAAAAGAAAAAAAGTTTAGTTTCTTGTTGTTTATGTATTGTTGGGGTTTTTAAAAAAAAGCCAACATGATTAACTACTATTTTGGTTTAATTGGAGAGTCCATGATTGCTTTCATCTGCCACCTCTTGTGTGTGCGCTGACTAATGGGACATGGCAGCTGCTTTGCTCTGAGTTAAGGTTCTTCAGACTCACTCCTGTGAGGCAGGAGAGTCTATGGGAGAGAGAGAGAGTGTGTGTGTGTGTGTGTGCGTGTTTATTCGATGGCAAATTAGAGCACCGAGTGTCTAATGTGATTCCAGCGAGCATGACAATACGTCAGCAGCATGTGAAGCTTCTCTCTCATGCCTTCATCCGTCCCTGTCCTCCCTCTGCCTCTTACACTTCCTCCACACCCTCACCTCATTCCTCTTCTGCCCTGCTTCCAATTCCTCCTTTCTCTCTTTGCTTCATTTATTTCTCTTTCCCCCAACTAGACATCACTTTACTCTTTTTTTCTCTTTAGCATATTTTCCAGGTTTAATCCCTTCATCTGCAGTCATCTCATCTCATGTCCTCTTTTTTAAGATACCTCCTTACATCTGTCATTTGCCACCACTTCCTCCCTTCTCCTCTCATCATCTGCCCACTCTTATCAATCAGTCTTCCCCCTCACTTGTTTTCCTCCATATCAACGCTGCGCATGATGCTAAAATGACTTATTTTTACCATTTTTACATTTCAGCATCTATTTGTTCAAACACCCTGACAGGCAGGCAGGCCATCAGTGAATCTGTCAACATCACCATTAACTTTAGATCGCTGATCTCACTTGGACAACGGTGTCTCAATCCTCGAAAGGAAATTAGAGAAAGACAATCAAATGCAAAAACTGCTCCAAAAGAAAAGTTTTACTAGGCTGTGTGTGAAGTGAGTGTGTGAGGCTGAGTATTGAGGGAGGCCGATGCCGCCAGCAGCTGAAAGAAAAAAAAAAAAAAAAAAGCTAAAACGAGATTCTTGTGGGCAATATTTGCACCGTCAAAGTTCCTCCACTGAAAGTGTCTGTGTTCACCACTGATTGGCTCAAATCTACAGTGTAAAGGCCTCAACATACTGTCTGCATTGCGCGTCCGCGGACTTGCCTGCTGATGTGGACTGGGACAGCAGTTTCACTCGTACTAAAAACATGATCCACATTAGTCCCAGTCTGGCCATACATGATATTCAGTGCGTAGTTTGCAGCAGAAGTTAAGTGGCTACACTTGTTCTCTTTTATTTATTTTCGCCAGACTACTAATGTTGCACCTACAACTAAATCTGTGTCAGCCAGGCAGGGAGCACAGGAGAAAAAAAAATAAAGGTTCTGCAGACCTGAAGGAGAGCACATTTTTATCTCAATGGGACATATTCTTTTTTTTGTTGTTGTTGTTGTTGAACGAAATGAGAAATCTTGTGAGCGATAGTTCGTCTTGGCTGCAGCAAAGTGTGAATGTTCAGGATACTGTTAATGGAAGCAGGATGTGTCCTGTAAAACTGGGTAAATACAGGTTAAAAAAAAAAAGAAGTATTTTTTCAATAAAAAGATTCTTTGGTCAGCAGACATTCAATAAAAAGAGGCAGTAAGTGCAGCAAAACATAGCAAAGTGCTTCCTGCTCAGTGTGAGAGCTCGTACTTACTAGAACAGGATGTGGTTTGCTTCATGTCTCTCATATCTGGCAGAGGTACACATTGACCTGAGACAGAAAGGCAGAGAATGTTAACTTTTCATCTCAAAAAAGCATCTCTGATACATTTCTAAGTCTCAGAATCCATCACGTATGTATTCTAAACTTTTTCTCAGAAGGCACCACGCTCTCCCATTTTACACACCATCATTACTGTCTGTCAGCTCAGTGTTAAAGTGACCCGCTACCTGATTTCTGAATGCGGCGCAACTTCAATTTTTTCTTTTTCTTTAGTGTAAGTTAGACAGTGTATTTCTGTCTCTGGTCGACTGAACCCAATTCCACGAAAACCAGGTTTTGCATTCACAAGTCAAATGGACTCACAAATATTTTAGCTTGATGGCTTGTTCGCACTTTGGTTCATTTACTATTCCAAACTCAATTTAATACGACGAGGTCTGGATTGTTTCATAATTGTTCGCCAAGCATGACAAACTGCTGTCAGTCACGTGTTCACATCTTTACATGTGCTCCTCCACTGTGGAATAATTTCTTGTAAACAGTTAAAAGTTTTCAGATAATTTCACATCTTCGCTACCTGCTATTCTGCTATCAGATAGAATGAAACATACAGAAACAGAAATACAAATCAAAATTTCTCTTACGGACTTAAAAAGCAGTTATCATTTGTACTGATGACAGCTCAGAGATCATACTTTAACGTGAACCCTCTTCAAATACCATTGTCGTCATATGCTCCGACTGAATCAAACTAGCAAAGAAATATTTCAATCATGCTTGTTATGAATGTAGGCGTGAACGTCTGAAAGGCAACTCAGTCCAAACAACCTGTGAGGGATAAAGTCTGTGCAGAAAACCAGCCTTGGCTGAAGGGAGTTTTCAAAAAACATTCTGAGCCTCTTAATCCTGTTGGGGCAGGGTGTGCCACATATGACGGCACGTGCAGAAAGTTTGCCTAAAGGCTATGACGAGGTCAAGTTTTTGCTAATGTGGAGAATCAAAACTCTTCGGGAGGAAAAATCTAAGTTAGGGTAAAACAGAACTTTGGGGTAAGTAAAATAAAAATGGCTCACCTGAGCTGATGTTCCCTCAGGTGAGAGAGGACATCCATGTAGTAGAGGTGGCAGTAGATGGTGTGCAGGTCCTGCAGGGCAGAGAGACAATGAAGTCGACATAAGTGAACGTGTCACCATCCAGCAAGAAAATATAACAACACAGAAACTCTCACGCCCCGAGACATGTCGCGCACTCATACTGGAGCTATTTCGGAAACAATGCTCATGGTGATTTCAAACAACATACTGCATATTTACACACAAGTTTGCAAAATCTGCACACTGCTGAAAGTGTGTTTAGCGTTTAAAAAGAGAAACCTTTTAAAGGATTAGCTCATTGTTTAGAGTGTGCAGGAAGTCTCAGCAACGTGTAAATCACATCTTGTGCAGTACTTTGACACGGGCCACTCAGACGAAGCCAAGCGCTGCCTATCAACCTGACACCCTCAAACCAGACAGACAGGCACACCACTTACGCACGCACATGACAGCAGCGAGACGAGCACAGATATATTCACCCACAGCCCTTAAAATAGAACTCTATCAGGGCCAGCTGTCAAAACATTAAGAGGCTGACAGAGTGTGTGTGCATGTGTGTGAATGTGTGTGTGTGTGTGTGTGTGAAGAGAACAGCTTCATATAAGCATCTGTAGGATGAAACAAACACAGTGGCTGTTGAGGCCACAGGGCAACTACTTTTTAACAGGTGGACTGCGTGGCTGACTAGTTGTGTACACACAGGTTCTCACACACAAAGACAAAGACACACACACACACACAGGCAATTCTTCACAGAGATGAACCCATGATTTATTTGCTTTAGGCAATCTGCTTTATTTTTTTATTTTAGACTGAAATGTGTAAGAGTTTGGAATAAATAAGCAGGTTTAAGGAATATTTTGACATGTGGGGAGACGTGCTGATTCGCCTCTTTGCCATTAGTTGAATAAAAGAGTTGCCACCATCCTCTAGTCTGTGCTGCAAATATAGCGCTACCACCAGCAGACAGCTTCCTTAGCTTAGCACAAAAACCGAAACGGTGGAGGCAACCAAACTGGCTCTGTCAAAAGTAAACAAAAGGAGCACTCCCGTATCTAAATAACTTGCTGTACCTTGTTTGTTTTTCTCTGTGTGTAAAACAAAGAATAAATAGAAAAATTCACCTTTTCACCGTGACAAACTGTTTCTTGGTCAGGACCAGTAACATTCCACAGGTTACCTGGCAAGTTGTCCTCGCTTTTGGACAGAGACAAGTCAGCCGTTTCCCCCTGTTTCTGGTCTCTATGCTTCGCTAAGTTAGAAGGCTGTTGACAGGAGCTTTATAATTAGCATATAGAACGTGGAAGGCGGTAACAAAGATTTTAACTAACTCCTAAACCATGTGAATAATCATATATTTTCAAAATGCTGAACTTTTCCTTGAAAATCACAGCCCCTACTTTGTGTGGACCCAAATAGATCCATCTTCTTTTCCTCCTTTCACTCATTCCACCAGAATACACCAGACAGTTTGCAGTCCTCAGCACACTGGTGCAGCGTCATGCATATGCATATTTTCCTGAGCGGAGGGAACTGTCTACTTAAGGTAAAGAATTAAACCAAGTGAGCACATTTAAACCAGAAGTTAAGTTTACACAGTCATCTAGACGCTGCACCATTTATTAAAACTTCTGACAGCTGAGGCAAGAAAAAATGCTTCACTTCAAATCATTCCACTTAAGAATAACCAAAGCGCAGCCACAGTTTCACGGCAACAATGCCCCAAACTGAAACTAGTATATTAGAAAATTCCTGACACACAAATTCATATTTGGAGTGTGTTGATTTGTTGGAACGGCTCCTCACCACTGGCTTTGTTTGAATAGAGCTTCAGGATTTGTTTGAATTTATTGTCAAGCATTTTACACAAACACTGACAGCCAGACACAATCTTTATGTTCTTTAAAACGTGCGTGACTTCAAGTCTTATCAGCTAAGATTTTTGTACAAATATACAGAAATCAGGACGATGCACTGCACGTATAAACAAGTAACAGCAACCATGTTTTCTCTTTTAAATGATAAAACCCTTTGATGAGGTTAACACACTGTGGCGAAATGCAAAACTTTCAGCAACCCTCCGCAGATCTGATCAGCGGTGTCTGAGATAATATCACAGATTGGCGAAGTTTAAACATAATTAAAAATAGATAAATGAAACACAGTTGTACTCGCAGGGTTTTACAGCTTATAAGCGTGATACAACAGGAGAGAGAGAGCGAGCGAGAGAGAGAGAGACCCAAAGACAAATGAGCATGCTTTTGTGAAAGTATCATGCGGTTTCTTGTGTGTGTGTGTGTGTGTGTGTGTGCTGGTAAAGTGAGCAAAGCAGCGGGAGCCGGCGGAAGCAGACATCAATGGATGAACACTGGGGACGGAGGAGCCTTTAACGCAACAGACCAACACACCAACACACCTCTGATGTGTTGCTGCTTCCGCTTGACACAGGAAGGAAGGACGAGAGAACAAGTGAGCACAAGCGCGAGAGAGAGAGAGAGAAGGAAAGAAAGCAGGGAGTGAACGGGGCAGCCAGCGGCCTGACAGAAGAAAGTACCAGGAGAAGAAGACAGACACAGGAAAGAGACGAGGATTAAACATTTGAAATAAACGATTAAGGTGACAAAATATTAGGGCTGTGTATTGGCAAGAATACGTATCAAGATTCAAGGCAATACATTACTTATTTTTTCACTTTAATTTTAGGATTACTGTCATTAAGAATACACCATAACATCCATAATATCTGAAAAAGAAAACTACTACTTTTGATGCAATACGACTATCAAAGCAATACTTTCTGTGCAATGGCTGTTGGGATTTAAAAAAGAAGAAAAAAAGAACCACTACCACAAATCTTTGCATGTAAACTAGTCTTGTACAGTACACCGGTACAGAAAAAGTACTGCGGTACTAAATATTCAAAAAGGTACTTTACTGCGTAAGGAAAAAATAGTAGCTATTTTTTATTTTTAAGCGAATGCTTGTTACAATTGGAGCAAAATGCTGTTAGCAGTGAGGTTGCCACAATCAACCTTTTGTATGAGGACAACATTAAAACTCCACTTCCTTTTTGTTAAATATTAGCCTATCATATGACATGACCTAGTTCTAGATGGTGATGTGATGATTAGGTTATATCTAATCAGTCTCATCAATATATTTTCTAGGTCATGGTATCTCAAACTAATAATGGCTTCTGCTAGTATGGCAAATGTATCGCTATAATTTTTCTGACAATTTTTTTTGTTCTTATTTTGTTTGTTTTGTTTTGGTTTGGTTTTACAATAAAGACCATTGATGACATTTAAGAGTGCTTTTCTTTTTTATGGAAAAGTATTGAAATTGGCACTGGTATCAAAACAAACATTTTGGCATCTTGACAACATAATATAGGCTATTGATAAAAAAAAATCCATACTGTGTTTTTGAGACTTGATTTAATATCACAAAAGATTATACTGCATTCTTGAAATGCATGATTTTCTCACACCCCTACAAAATATATAAGCCTCATATGGGTCGACCCTTTTCCAAAGGACAGTAGTAGGAAATTTTGTTGTACCAAAATACAAAAAAAATACATCTCGTCTCTGGTTACTTCTGTTGAAACATAGGTTTTATTGTTAAGTTCCACAAATGCTCTTGGTCCCTGTAAGTTCCTGTGATTTAAACACATGGTACTGGACTCCTTTACGACATTTTAAAATGGGTACATTTCTCCTTTCATTATTGGTATAATGCTAATAAGTGCTCACTGGCTAATTATTTCATGAAATTCACAGTTTCCTCCAAAAAAAAAAGGGACAGCAAGCTCCGACACTGACTACTGGGCGCTCTGTCTGAGCCATTTAAATGAGTTGAACACTGAAGGACAGAGAACTTGACCTGGCCTTCCGCTTAACAACCGGAGTCGTACCCTCCATTTACTGATCCTGAGGCAGAGACCGCGAGCAGAGAGAGAGAGAGAGAGAGAGCAGGCATGGAAAAGCCTGGTTCACTGATGCAAGCAAGCAGAACAGTATTGACTTTAAACTGCAGTTAACTGGGTTAGTGAGCACAACAAACTGCTGCAGCAAGCACTCCTGTCATGTTGCTGAGCATGCATGTGTATATGTGTGTGTGCATGTACAGTAAGTGTGTGTATGTCAGGACACGCAGGCCTGAGGCAACTAGATAGCAGGAGGTTTAGATTTGGCGAGACATCCCCCCAGAAAGTTTAGTGTGTTCCGGCGTTACGTTAAAAACTGCCTGCGCCTGATTTGACTTTACTTCTGCTGACATTACTTCACCGGTGAACTGTTCATACAGCCCCTGTGGGGTGTTAAAGGCAATAATACAGAAGTGTCACACATCACTACAGAGGACACAGATCTCTTTTTGCATAAGGGCCATTTCAGAACAAATCAGGCATTGCAGTGATCACTGCAGGTTCGTGCAGAGTGTGGGCGGGAGTGTCGGCCCACTCGCAAATGCAAATTAAGTCGCTGTACTTCCTCGTACCTTGGCGCTGCTCAGTCTGATCGGCCGATTAGCCACCGCAGCATGATCGGGTTGCCTTCCTCTAAAAGTGAACTCTGCTTCAGGTTTGCTGCAGTAGGCGAGCTGCGTTTTTTAGCGCAACCCCCTGCAGTCCGCGCCACCCCGGCCTAGATTGACTGCTCACGTTAAAACGAATGGGAGAAGCTGTTTTCGCTGCGACACCTGATTGGTCTAAAACAGCTTTTAAAGGACCATACCAGTCATTGTCCTTTGTCAAC
>JAQLOL010000006.1:19698879-19709747 GCA_029783665.1 Naso thynnoides | reverse complement strand
ATACCAGTCATTGTCCTTTGTCAACATCAGCCACATCATTTACATGAACCTAATTTTTCCAAAAATTTTTGTAATATTCAGCTAGGGAGGCAGTACTTGTAAGGAACTATTTTTCAAGGCGTAAGAACTTTTGTCTCGTCAGCTCTCGGCTCCCCTCTCTCTCTCACTCAGGGATTTTTGATCGAATAAACGCAGACGTTCTCTTTACAAGACTGAACGACCTACACCTAGCAACTTTCCTATAGTGTTTCTAAAAGGTCACGTGTGATTTAGAAAAATAAAATATCCGATGTACTCTGAGAAAAGACTTCTCCAGTGGTTCAGTGTTCATATAAAACACTGGATACAAAACAACAACAGCACCAGGAGGATTTCTGATAACCCATAGAAAGGTTAACCTGTACAGTGGCACAGTTCTCCAACAACACACAAGGTGCTTCTGCGACTATAGCGCACATCCATGTTCCCATTTCATGTATCGATTAGTGTAAAGCAGGTCATCAATGGGCTCAGACAGACAGACAGCAGGATGTGAGGAGGGGATCTCTGCTTTGTCGTTTCAGTGTCACAGAGAGAGGGCGGTCACGTGACCTGTACACCGCCCAGGCCAATATCACTCTTGCTTGAACTGATTGTGTGGTGGCGGCTGTGGGTTTTTTTATGGCCCTACACTAAAAAAAAAACAATCCCCGTATTTAAATGTGGTATGTCAATGTGCATATCTTTTCCGCAGCAGTGCCTCCACTCAGAACCTACATGGAAAACCTGACCACAATATAAATCTTCATTGTTAAATATGCACATGATAGAAGATTAGAGGCTGTCTTTTGCAGAAAGTAATCCCATTATGTCTATGTAACAGGGATTGCCGATCATAACATACCAACACAACTTGAGTGAGTCTGCTACGAAACATCTCCGATGCTCCTGATTTAAAATATCAGAAAGTCAAATCTTGTCCCTTTTTTTCATTCTGAAATGACAAGATCTGAGAATTTTGTGTAAGAAATATAAATAGCCAGGCATATTTTTTAAAACTGTTCAGATCTGGGTTAACATGTTTACATCTGTTATATCTATCGAAGCCTTCATGACTTTAGAATCAAGCCCACGTGCAGGACATCGTTGTATCGTTGTCCTCCCTCAGGACAGCAAAGGGCAGCGGAGCAACCCTCCTCAGTGACTTCTGACCTTTGGCCTGTCCTCCCTGGAGGCTTGTACTGTGGCCTGATGACCCCATCTGTGATTAGGACATTACAACCTCTGGAGAAACATCTATTAACTCACCAGCTGAGGACACAGCATTAAGGTAGTGTAGAATTTTAAAGTTGTATACCAGACCAAAAACAGCTGGAAAAAAACATAATGTGGGTCCCTTTTTTTTTAATGCATTTTTTTTTCCCCGACAGAAATCATTCACCGCACGCTGAAGGGCTCAAGCCATGAGAGGAGAAAAAATGATGCTGCACATTATTGAAGACTCATTATATTTAAACAGAAGCAAAAACAGTTTTTGCATTATAAAAATTTATATTTCAGCAGTACTGACCAATGCCTTAGGGCAGTGAAATTTTATTTCGGGGAGAGAGAGAGAGAGAAAAAAAGAGAGAAAAAGAAAGGCGAAGCAAGGGTGTTTAACACATAATAACTGCGTAATAATTTTTAAGGAGATTTAAAGGTGGAGAAATGTGGAGGGAAAGGCAAAATGGGCAGATTCAAGTAGTCTGTAAGGGAACACTAAAATAAGGAGGATAATAAAGTCTAATTAAAATGCTGAACTGATATATTATCAGCTAGAAATGAGGTTATGGTGTGGGCAGGATTGGACACACATAATGTGGGTGCACACACACATTCCGGTAGCAGGTGGTAATGGTCCCGCGCAGTGCTCTATTGTACATGGCTCTGAGCACATGAGCAGAATCAAACCAGATGAAAGTTTTTTTGTTTGTTTTTTTTTTAAATTCGAGAGAGAAATGCTGTCACTCCAAGTCTTAAAAAAGCCTACTCTTTGTAGGCGGAAGGTTTGCAACTACCTGCAGAATAATCTTAAAAATCAAGTCTAATCTCATCCTCGGACGTGAGGCTGTCAAACTCGATGGAAGACAAATGCTCTGAGCCTGGTGTGTGTGCTGACAGACGGCATGTGTGTGACTCAGGTGGACAAAGCGCTGCTGCTGCTGCCACCTCCTGGCATAAACACGACTCATCACTGACACAAGACTTAGTCCATCAAGCGCTGCATATCCGCATACACACTAACATATTTAACTAATCTAAGGAAGATTAGAGGAGGAAGATGTCTTCCATTAGGGCAACTATCCAGGGAGCAAGAGCCCATTAAAAGAAAAATACATGAAATGTTTGTTAGCATTTCTGGTTTGTTTGTTTACTGCAGTAGAAAAGTGATATGAAACCAGTTTAAACCTTCCATCAGAGCTGTCACATGACCCGACCACAGTCTTTGAATCCCACCATCTTAATATGGTGAAGCTATTTCATCCGAATCTTACAGTAACAGTAGATCTGTGTGTGTTTGTTTCTAGCACCCCTCACCCTGACAGGATACTGACATTGTTGACACGGGGCCCTGCGAAAGTATGTGTGTTACTCATACATAAACAAGCTGTGGCAGCACAGAACCAGGACCAGTCAAACAAAAAGCAAGTTGTTGCAGTACAGAGGTTGCTGTCCCACCCACAGCATTTCTCCCTTTCCCATCAAGAGGCGGCTCTTTAAACGCAGAATCCGTGATATGTCGAGGCACTCCCACATGACTAAGAAACAGAGCCGGACACTCTTGTGCAAAAACCTGAAAATTCCAACTCTAAGACTCAGAGTTTTCATTTCAAATTGGTTTAAATTTAAGCAGTTCTTTATATATCAGCCATGTTTAATGTCCCTAAGGCTACTAAATCCTACTTAAGCCTTTGTTGACTTACAGAAAAGCATGGGAGTCATTTTTTAAATACATACTGTCAAGAGTGGTGTTTTAATTTGCTGGTTTGAACATAAAAGTAATGTACAATAGGGATAGGACAATCAGCGCTTTTAACGTTAATCGCAATAAAAACACTAAAAATCATTTATTTGTGGTGAATTTGAATTAATCGCGTAATAGTCATAATCGTGAATTAAAGTGTCTGCTCTGTATAAAGTAATGTAATCCTCACCATTCATGCTTACGAGTAGTGAATAGTCCACGCTACAATGCAAGTTGGACTTATAGAATGGAGTAGACTTACTAATAAAGTCTTCAATTTATACAGGGGTACCTTATAGTTTATCATTAGCTCATTTATTTAATTTCTTTTATTTTGTAAGACGTGTCCCCTATGAACGTGATTCAATAAAGGCTGTAAGGTAAAGCCATTGCAGTATGTTTGATTTCCATTCTCTGTTTTTTCAATTTCTTAGTATATCTGTATATATTTATTTTTTTCATTTTTTAAAAAGAATCTCTAAGTGTTTTTTTAAATAATTAATAATAATATCATGCATCATAAATAATTTGGCCACAAAGATCGTGACATGAATTTTTTTTTTTTATATATGACACCCCTTATATATACTAGCTAATGACCCCCTGATGGCAGAAAACATTTAAACCTCTTGCAGAGTTAAAAATTCTTTATCTGAATCTCTGTGACGGATGGACTTTTCCAGTCGCTTCCAGCTGAGCCTGCCTTTGTAGATAATTCACCCCCTCGGCCCACAGCCACCCCCACCAGAATGTACAGTATGCCAGTCAAGTCTGTCAGCGATACAGAGAGGATCCTGTGGCCAGACGATACAACAAGTCCATTCAGGCCAGCAGAACAAACCGCTTGGCTGACATCCTGCCTTCATAGCGAGCCTTTAACATTTACATTACCGAAACTAGTGATTCCTCTCTGTCAACATTGTGCTGGGGCGGATAACATAACAGGGCTGACGGCCCACGGACCACAATCCCTTACTGTACAACATATTAAGAATGCACATATTAAAATACTCACAAAAAGGTTTCAAAATTCTATATTGTGATTTACCAGAATATCAGAAAACAGTAAATAAACAACAGTTTGAATAAGAGGATTAAAAGCTTAAAGAGAAATGCATCTTTAAATACAGCCACAGGTGATTACATCCTCAAAAATCAAGTTTGCTTTCTATACATTGCACATATAAGTAATGAAGGACTGGAACTGTGCGGTAAAATACAGAACATCATCAGAATCTAGCAATAGTTAAAGCTTGTGGATCAATGAGGGTGAATTCTTCAGTAACATGTGGAACTATTTGGACAAAGGCCTTACGTAAAAACCACACAGGACTGCATGCATAAAACAGGATATGTTACATCAAGTGTCTCTGCAGGAAACCCCTGAAGTTACAGCATCTTACAAAAAAAAAAAAAAAACTCAGCCTGTGTGTTTAAAAACAGGTCAGCTGTAGTCTATAAACTGCACCGCTGAAAGCCCCTGTCAGACCTGAATGGGGATTCTCTGTTTTAGTTCCAGTAATGGACACAGAGGCGGTAAATAGGCCTCAACAAAAATGTCACTTTGTCAGAGGTTGCATGAGACGGGAATTCAACATGAGTGCTCTCCGCTGCCCCATAACCTCGATGTAAGCCAGTGGTTTCAGAGGAGTCAGATGGAGAAGGAGCAGAAGTAGCCGTCCATGTTCGCCATTTAAAGTCTCAACAAGCACTTTACGGTACGAACGCATGATACTGGATTTTTGTCAGTGTGCCGTATGCCGATATTTCCAAACTCATTTAAGCCAATGCTGATCATTTTATTTTCATTGTAAAGAACACCGAGTCTCTCCTGCACTAGAATGACCTATTACTCTTTTTGTGGACAGTGGTATATATGTATTTTTCTTTAACAGACATAAAATAAGACAAACAACATTGGATTCTACCATAAATGATAGATTCATTCTTTTTCAAATACAGAAATTCAGTAACGAAAAACTGAAAGTAATTTCTATGGATTACAAGTAGGCTACATAACATGCAAGGTGTATTTTTAGCAGTAAAAACAAGCCTCATATGTCTTTTTGAGAGTAATAATCAGTAGAGCTGCAACGTTTAATCGAACAATCAATTAATCGATCGATAGAAAATTAATTACTAACTATTTTGATTATCGGTTAATCATTTAAGTTATTTTTTAAACAAAAAAGTAAAAAGAATTGCTAGTTCGGCCTCTTAAATGTGAGGATTTGCTGCTTCTCTGTGTTGTGTCTTTGTGTTTTGGGCTGTCGTTTGGACAAAAGAAGTATGGAACAAATGATTAACCGATAATCAGCAGATAAATCGATTATGAAAATAATCGTTAGCTGCAGCCCTAATAAACAGCACTGCAACAACCTGGTGACAGACAGTGAGCTCTGGAGTGCATCAAATGTTCCCCTTTTTTAATTGAGCTTATACTTTCAAATCAAAATTAATTCTCCTAACAACAGGTTTGCAGGGAGGTTCCCCTATATTTATAGCCAATATATCAGCCATACCTATCAGCAGAAATTTAAACATCTGCTGATACTGATATCATGCCGATAATATCGTGCATCCCTTAAGCTCCACCAGTTCAATTTGAGAAAATCTACAATATCACGACAATGCTGACGAGACACACTAATAACAAACTGACATCTTTGTGCTTTATTCATTGACTCTATGTCCTGCAGCCTCGTTAGCAAAGTAAAAGTGAACTTCCGACTCAACACCACCTGGTGTGTCTTAAAGAAGAGGTGATGTGATTAGATTCTGGGGAACCTTCATGTGTTAAAACTGCTATACTTTTGTTTTGAGACACGGAATTAAAACGAGAGTGCCAACAGGGAGACCATTTGCTAATCAAAGAATTGAATAAGTTGACTGCGTTACAGTGATTGATACTGATGCAATGATTCTCGGAAAAAAGCTGCACATTTATTCTTGATAAAACATCATGTTTGAATCAAAGACTGCAGCAGCAAAGAAAAAAATAACCACATGGTCATTACTCATGGCTGCTCAAGCTCCTTAGCAGACATTTAGATGCTAAAGCTTAAGCTTCGGCTTAACATCAAGCACGATATACTGTTAATATTCCTAAAGCCTTAATGGTTTAAGCCTCTAAGGGCCTACAGGGTCAGCTATGATCCCGTGGTGTAACAACTTCAGACAGGATCATTATCCATACAACACAGAAGCTCACTGACAATCCCCTGCTCCACTGTGCAGCACGGCCTTATCACTGTCAGCATCAGTGTGAGGTTTCAAGTACACTAGCAGCACTTAAATCCTAAATCCCCTCTTTTTGCTCACATTTCAGCTTCTTTTCCACTCAACAAAGAAATCATTTTCAGGAACAAACCCAGGTCGAGGAGAGGGGCCTAGAAGCATCAAAGACCCTTTGTCAAGCTTTCACCACAATGTGATCCTGCAGAATTAAACACACATGGGTCTGATCATTCGGCAAATCATTTAAAGCACAGAAGGACACTAGCCAATGTGTGCTAAGAGAAAAAGCTGAAAACAAATACAGTGCAAGTCCTGGATCCTAAGAGTTTCCAAGCTAAAAAAAAAAACCTAAGGAGCTGGGTTCATAAAAAGCCCAGTGACGACAGTCGTGGTGGTGGAGCGGGTGATGGAAACAGCGAGAAGGCGGGAGGGAGAGCAAGGGGAGGCGTCGGCCATGACCATAAAAGAGACTTGTACTTGACTCAGACTGACACATGGACTGGACATCTACATTTACAGAGTGTGCCTGCCCAATCACCAGCAAACACGTGGAGTTAAACAAAATAACAACAGCCGAAAACTCAATGAAACAGAAGATGAAGAGCCCAAATTTATGTGAATGACACTTGATAAATCACTACTTCCTCCTGGGAAGAATGTCGGCCCTGCAGCAGTGCAAGTTTTTGCCACTTATTGCAAAAAAAAAACCTTCCAATTTGCAAATGCTGTACTATAATTTCTGAGTTTGTACTGGGAAGGACTGCTTATTAGCTTCTTCTTTACTCCTACTAGAAAAGAGGTTGAAGAGCGAGTCTGGCCCAAAATGCACCGCACCAGCTGCCCTCTCTCCACCAGCCAAACCAAACAGCCACACACATACGCACAAAAACACTGCCACACACAGAAATGGAAAACCTGACCAATAATCTAATCCAAACAGCAGTTTTAGACTGAAATGAATGAAGAAGGCGTACAAATCTTTTTTGACTGCAATGAACTTCCTGTGGCAGCAGGAAAAGGTGCGTACTCACGTTCATTGTTTTTGCATTTTAAGGGAGTTTTAGATGAGCCCAATTTACGTGAAATCTTTGGGGCAGCTGCCAATACTAGTGTTAGGGAGCAAGAAACTTCTGGTACCTGATATATCAACAATGTGGTTGTCTAATACTTGTGACAAAGATGTGTAACGGAGGGAGGATATCGCACATTTTGACAAACTTGATTCAAAACATCAGTGCACTGAACAGTAAACACTTAGTTAATAAATAACGGGCCGCTCTCCGATGGACAAACAATGTAATTACAGCACCTTAAATCACTAGTCCAAGCATTTTTTCCAGCCTTAAAAAACAGTTTAAATATCTGTGTATTATTGGAGAATATACATATTGATACTATTACTTCTGGGATAGGCCAATAATGGAGGTTTAACAGTACAAAAGACAAGGTTTGGTTCACATCTCGGTTTAGACATCGCAGTTCGGTACGAGTTCAATACGAAAACTTCCCCATAGCATCATCCTCCTTTCCCGTCTTTATTTTACGCTCTCTGACTCAGGTGAGAAAAACACATGTGCTTGCGTCACAACTCGCTATAGGTGATTTAGAAAAACCAAAAAATCTGCACACTGTGTTTTACTTTGAAAATTGACCGGATTTGCTGCCATCTCTGTGACTTCCTGCGTGCAGCTTGGTGTCTCTCACTCGCTTGTTGCAGATTCAGCCCGTGATTACTGCGCTAAAACTACATAAATTGTTTTGAGCATCGCAGAACCTCCACGAAATGACTTGTGTCACCGTTAGAGTTTAATCCACACGCTTTGGAAAGTTTACAGAAGTCTCATGAATACAAGATTTAAAAGGAGCAGGCGGGTCTACTATGTTAGCTCAATCAGCATGTGTTAGATTTGCTTAAGGTTTAAGGAACTCGCGTATGGGAATTTGTGCACCATAACACCACGAGTGTACTGTACGGTTCAATACATATTGATGTATTGCTACACCCCAAGCCAATAACATCGACAAATCTGTCAAGTGCTAGTTTTAGTTTCAGCATTTATGTATTTTTAAATGTCTTCACTGCCCAATGACATCAAATGGATATAAATCATTACTGTCAATGTGTCTCATTCAACAATTTTGTTGTTTTGGCTAAAAACTACATTGCATTAAAAAATCCATATCGAAAATGTTTCATTGATGAAAACCGATATCACTACTCGAAAAAGCTATGCTGCCCATCATCAGCTCCAGCCTCACTGTTGGCCTTTGACTCACAGAGAGATTAGATTTTGTTATTTTTGTGACTGCTTATTATGTTCCACAAACATAAAATATGCTATAAGCCGTGGACATTTTAATGTTTCATCTGCTCTAATTACAATGTGCTTTTTTTTCCCCCAAACCAGCTGTTTGGCTTCACAGAGTTCAAAAACATCTTAAGGACCCTTGAAACGATTTCATAAGTGTTCCGGACTCTGTCCTGCTTTCTTTTATTACCAATTTATTTTACAGTCATCTATCATTTCCCTGTGCCTGGCAAGAATACAGTCTGCACCTCTGTTACATGCTCCAATTTACTCATGTTAATATTATTCCATAGTTAATCCTTTTTTTCCAGCTGTAAGTATTGGGTGTTCAACACTTCGCTGCAGTACTTAGCTTTTCATCACCTGCGGTTTAAAAACTCATTTATCTTTCATTCTTCTGCCTCTCTAATTTCTCCCCCAGTACCGCTTAACATCTCTGTTGGTCTGAGCAGTGGAGACATTTATGTATGTTTCTGGCGGCAGATGTGAAAGACCGGACTGAAAGAGCAAGGCTGAGCTGAACTTACTGCAGGTTCTTGCCAGAGAGCGCTCAGCTGACGGGCAAAGGGTGGGCTGCTAAGTTTAGGCAGGCTCACAAACAGAAATGTGCAAACACCGACATGAAGGAGCATGCGAATGAATACTCCGGCTCCGGTTCTCTGCAGGAGTTAAATTAAAGTAGCTGAGGCACGCACCCACTTGGCTTATGCATAGCTGTCGTCTGCGTGGCCCTACAGCCGCAGGCAGGCTGTCAGATAGCCAAGATATGGAACAGATAGCTGATCCCTTTCACCATTCTGTTCAGACAGGCAGCTCTGCTCTGCTTCTCACACTCTCACTGCAGCGCCAGAAATCCAAAACAGAACGAGCAGCGTAGCTCCACACTTTCAAACTATTTTGGAGTTTACATAGGACAGGATAACACTAAAAAGACAAAGTACAGCAGCTGGGCTTGTAGCTCTAGCAGGTCCGTGGAGCCTGAAGAATGAATCTGTTTTTGTTTGGTTTGGTTTGAGGTGAACCTGGAATGGTTTCTCTGGTAAAAGCCATAGAAACATCAGCGAAATTCAACCACTACTGAAACTAAAGATATGGGACTCACATGTACACTTCATTATTCTAGGCTGGATGAAACAGCAGCAGTCATCCTGTAAAGGTTTCCTGTTAGGGCCGAAAAGCCACCATTACGCAGGGGGTGGGGGCACAGGGGCTGATGAGGGATTTAGTGCAGATAGTAAGAAGTTAAGCCAAAGCCTCGCAAATGTATACTCACTACAGATGCTTATATAAAATAAATGTCATAGATGCAGGGAAGAAATGACAGTGTGTATGCAATAGTTTTTTATAAAAGTATTAAAGCAAAGAAACTACTTTATAAAAAGAGATTAAGCAACACTCTTACATAAATCAAGTTTTTTTCTGGCTGTCTTTCCCCGACAAATTAACAACCCTGTGCATGAACATGTGCTAACATTCCCGTATAGTTTGCATATGTTTGCATGGAAAATCCCATGTGTCATGCTGAATCACAACATCAAAAGGCAACACACCATAATATTACTGAAGTTACACAGCCAGACAATCAGCAAACATACACACACACACCTTACACACACAAATCCTGGTCAGTGAATGGCATCTTATCTGCATAGATATGGCCTAAAGTAATTAATAGTGGACTGAACAGGTGGAGGACTACTGACTGAGCTCACCAACAGCAGTTTAGGCCACAAAGGCTGCGAAAAAAAAACAGTTCTCTCACCTACTCAACTCTAGGCAGGCTGACCCGAAACACTCTCAACTTTTAAGTAAGATTAGTTTTTGCCTTAAAAAGGGATAATGGAGTCCAGAACAGCCCAATGAAAAACAACGGTGCATCTGGCCTTGGTGGAATCAAAATCAAGAAAAGACAGGGGAAAAAAAAAGGAATTTAAAAAGCATTCAACACAAAGACTCACTGTATGTAAGACTGTTTTCACGTATTAACACACTGTGGCAGATGGATGAAAATCTTTTTTCAGGCCTGCGCAGCAGTGTAAACATTAGAGAGAAAAGCCATAAGACAATATCTAGGGCTGTCCCGATCCGATACTGATATCGGATAATGGTCCGATATCAGCCAAAAAAAGAATAACGGATTATATCGGACTGCATCTAAAATCTCCAATATAAACGCTCCGATAAAAGCAGTCCATTTTGCTCCAGCGCTTCAATTCAGTTGTTTTGTTAATAATAAATGGGTCAGTTTTCTCAAACTACTGTTGACTATTGTTCTCTGTTTGAGTAATATCACTTGATGCAGCCTTTTCTAACATTCCACACTACAAAATAAGTAATGA
>JAQLOL010000006.1:19679663-19692534 GCA_029783665.1 Naso thynnoides | reverse complement strand
ATGTGAGCTTCTTCTGCAACATGCAGGTACATACAAATGTCCTAAAATACGAGAAGAATCCTCGAACTAGTGCCACCAGCACAAGTTCCGACATATTCTGTCATTTTGTATTGAACGTCTAAAGCGCGCCAGCACTGAACAATGACGAGCTGGAAGAAAGAGCATCCGTCTTTTCCAGTCTGGCTTCATTCTTGTGAAATGTCTGAGAAGGGGAAGTCAAATTGGCTTGTAATCATTCCCTCAGACAGGAACGCTGTCAGCACAAGCTCTTGTAGCAAGTCTCGTGTTTTCACTTTGCAAAACACAGTGATCTCATCACTTATCTGCGGGTCCAGAGTTAGCTCCAGCTGCAACAGATTAGGGTATCTCTAGTTTTGAATATTTAAATAACAGGTAACCAGAAGCACTCATGTGAGAGTGAGGCATGAGTTGAAATGGAAGATTTATAACACAGTAAATGAAAAAAGAGGATGGTTTAAAAAAAATCAGATTTGAGGATAAAATTTTCCTCTGATATATTCAAACTTGAGAAATAATAGGTAAAAAGCATGCTTAAACATTACTGTAACTGTTGCCTTTTTTTCTTTTCTTGCATTACTTTGGAATTTTCTAAATTCATATTTTTTGCAACATACATTTTAAAAAAAATTTTAAAAAATCATTTCACAAAGTGGGTTAAAAATCTGGTTTTGTCTAGAAAGAGGAGCGGTGCTGGAGCACAGATTGATAGAAAAGGGAGATCAGACGGTGTTCGCAGCTCGCGGTTACTGTTGTGATATGACTCAGTGTTTCCACAGTGGCATCTGTGGGCCTCCCACAGCACTGCCTCTGCCAACACTCCAGACCCCATCAGCAGTTGGCACTCTCATTTTCAAGTGGATACGATGAGACAGCTGACGTATTCTGTCAAAATCTCAAACTTTCAAATTCAGATTGTGGGTTTGGGCAGAGATTGGGCAGAAACAACTAGACAACATTAGAAAAAGACCAACGAGCGCCATTAGAATTTGAGTCAAACACTGCCAAAATGTCATCCGAGTTTTTTCCAACCGAGCCCTGCCTAATACTACTACTACTTAACTCCCTAAAACCAGAGAAAAAAGCTCCCAAAACTCTTCCAGTTGTACACACAAGCATTCTGGTCCCCCAGAGAGACACAGTATCTGCCCCCTCCAAAAGTTGATGCTATGGATCAAGGTGAGAAACAGGTCACCGTCTAATAATGTGCGACCACATACAGGAATAACAGTAACTGAGCCTGGATCCCCTGGTGAGACTACATTTCTACGGTCCCATGATGGAGAAGTTAAAGAACATATACAAAGTCTTAAAGGATGTGGAGCAGGTGTGCCTCTTTGTAAAACCCTCTACCTGTGCACTCTGCCAAGAATTACAAAGTGGCTTCCAAAAAGTCCATGAAAAGTATGCGAGAGGCGGAGCTTCAAATAACTAGATGAGGACTCAAACCAAGTAAAAGCTTTTTTTTTTTTTTACATCGACTTGTTAAGTCAGGAGTGGTGGCCTCATCAGGGAAATACCCTATAAAAGAATTTTTATGCTAAAATTAGCACGTTTGCTTATATGGAGGGGGTTTTTTTCAGCCCAGGAGGGGCTGCCTAAAATAAGTAATGACTTCTTTCATATTGGCAGTAACTGAGTTTGCCTTCCTGTTTATTTTGTTTGGGTTTTTTTTTTTTGTTTTTTTTTTTTGTTCTGGTGTGTCAAAGTCGCAAACGTCCCAAAAAACAGGCAGATGTAGCATGGGCGCCAAGTAGCCATCTAACAATGTTCTTCACTTTGCACGATACAGAGTTCAAAACAGCTGCGGTAAAAAATCTGATTCAAAAAATATCAAAGCATCTCACTGGAGGAGGGGCAAAAATTTGCGTGTTCACCCGGGCGTCGTGTTTCCATTCGGACAGATCAGAGCTGGAGGCGATAAATACTGTGACTGCAGCAGATTCAATTGAGCCGGGAATAAATGCCAAACCACAGAGGAACAAAGCCAGATGAGAGGTGGCGTTGTGGGTTTATTTGTCCGGTATAAAAGGGGTATTGAAGTCCTCGAGCTGACAGCGCCAGTATGGAAAAGACATTTTGATTCTATTCTATTCCACTGGATTACAAATCCCAAAGCTGACTCATTTATTCATTTCCCTTTCGTCAAGAAACGGTTTTAGAGCTACAACGAATTGGAATCAACTACTTTGATAATCAATTATTTGTTTTAGTCATTTTTCAAATAAAAAAGGTTTAAAAAACTGCTGGTTTGCTTGTTTTCAGTGTCATTTATGATAATAAATGGCAGGTCTTTGTGCTTTGGGCTGTTGTTTGGACAAAAGACGGAATCTGAAGACGTCACACCGGGCTCTGGAAAATTGAGATGAGCGGTAAATCGTGAAAAAAATATCGGCAGATTAATCGATGATGAAAATAATGTTTAGTTGCAGCCCTAATCAGTTTGTAAAACAAATTATAAACTAGCGAAGGCAATCCAAATCACCATACAGAAAATAGAAAACAGCTGCTCAGGGAGCTTTACGTGCTCTAGATCATTTTCTCACAGTATCAATGCGTAACACTTCTTTACGTAATTCAGCTCACAGAGCGGTCACATATGCAGAGGAAATTACACAAGTTAACCAGACAGACAAACACACAGATTTAAACTCTTTCAGTCCTCTAAAGTATGATTCATCTCATGCCTCACTGTCACTAGCTCTGCCCTCTGGAGAGAGTTTCTTCATGGGTGAAACAAAGAGGCAGGTACACGTTTAAAATAAGAAAGTCCATCAGTTCTTTTTCCAGGGTGCGTTCCCTCGTGCATCAGCACTGCTTGGCTACCGCGAGGAATGCTGCTGCTGTTGACTAGCGGCCAGTCTCTGAGGGATTTACAGGGCAGGATGTTTGAAACCTACATACTGCCTTCCTCCCCACATAGGAAACACGCTTTATTGCTGTGGCAACAAACAAAAGTATTTTCAAAAAACTGAAGGTTGAAAAACGTCAGAACGAGAAGCCACATGAGTATCACTTCTTTGCATTTTTGTAACCTGTTATTTTGTGGCTTTTAGAAATTGTTGGACCAGGAGCAGGTTCATTCCAGTGTTTCGTATAAATCTTGACGGTGGCAGACTCACACCGACCTTGAGCGTGATGTGGGATAAGATACTCTCAGCTCTGCGCTTTAACTAAAACCAAAAAGGATCGGACAAAGACGAAAAACTGCAAAAGAATATTTCAATCACTTGTATAAGTGAAGCTACTGTAAGAGTGGGGCCTCCTTTGGCCATAAACCAACACAAACACAGGTTTTATATTTTAAGTGAAAAGCAAGAGTAACTTTCTCCTGTTTAGACAAGCTTACACATATATTGCTTTGGGATATATATTTTTTTTGTTTCTGTCTTTTGTGATATAACCACAGCTGAATGAAGGATAATCAGGAAAACATTTATAAATGCTTGAATATGTTAAGTTACTCACAGACAAGTTTTAGTTTTCTTTCCAAATAAGTTCTGCACACATTTTCTACATGTCAGCACACTACACTTTATTTACTACAAATCTCACTCAGGCCATTGCTGACATTAGCCAGGTTCCTGTGGGGTCAGTGCTCTAATGATCCGCAGATGGTTTGAATATCCAGCTCCACTCTTCCTTTAAAATGCGCTCACGGATGACATGTTCACCACACATCAAACTGGGAATGGAAAAGCTTTTGTGACGTCCTGACATGCTAGCAATTTAACAATAATTAGATAATACTAACAATGATATTAGACTTCATGAAATTATATATTTTTGTCTTTTACACACCAAAATTATGACAAGGATATTCTTTTTGTCAATTAAACCTTTACTTCAATGCACTTCAAACACAATCAGTACAGCACACACACACACACACACACAAACACACACACACTGCTAAACGTACCTGTTTTTTTTTTTCTGACACACATTCCAGACCAGTTTTGCAAGGTGATAAAACTGCTTTAACAAGAGTACTGTGGCAACACGTTTTAACATAGACTGCTTCCTGGCCTACTTCTGCCCAGAGAGACAGAGATCCAAAACCGTAAAGGGCCAGGACTGAATGAACTCTGGTATCAATCCATTTAAATGCAGAAATAATTGGACTGACAGTTGGTCAACAGTGTTTTTGATAATCGATTCACTTTGCTCATAATCGGACATGAAGCTGTCATTGCATTTGTTGAAAGCCATGTGAATATTTTTGTTATTAAATTATTAAAATGTTATTCATCCTTTAAAAAAAAAAAAATCAACCACCACTTAATGAGATCGTCTATCTGATTATGTTTTTTTTAAAAAGAAACTAGGAAAACTGATTGAACTGATTTCATGCCCTACTTGTGAAAAGAGCAAATGATTAACTAGCTGATGCTCGACATGCCAAGGTAACGCTCTCTGTTACTGGTTGACTTAACTATGCAAGGTGAGTCCACCTGTAACTTCACTCCGCATTCCCCACGAAGTGAACAGGTCAGAGCTGACGGTATCTGCCCGTTCACGCCTGCTGTCACGCGTGGAATGTAGCCACACTTCCCACAACAACATACAAGCGCACAGTAGCACTTATACGCTCTCACTGTTTGCATGTGCATGCGCAGGCAAACGTGCGCGCACACCAGGAAGCCCGCTGTGCAGTGAGGTCGGCGGTGCCCACAGGAAAAGCTGACGTGTTTACATTCAAACAATGCCCGGTGAGACAAAGCTCGGCTCTTGTTTTGGTCCCGCTGTGCGAATGAGGGACTTCAAAACAAGTTTTAAAAGCCACATGGCATGACGAGGGGTTCTGCTTTACCGACGAGCTGTTAATTGAATAAGTGGAGTAAGCAGTGTGGATTAACGCATCATTACATTTCCCTCTTGCAAGAATTAAGTAATTAAACACACCTGACCATGAGTTCGAAGACTGTGGTATTTTGTAATTGTGCACATAAAAGTCTTAATAAATAAATATTCCTGTCTAAGTTTAAGTAAATTGATGGAACCACAATGTAAACTAGTTAAAGTTGTGTTACAAAAAAAAGTTAAACGCAGTTGTTCTGCGGATGATTTAAAGGTCCTACTGAGAACTTCAAACCATCACCACAGAGAATCTTGATCACCGGCAACTCAGACGCCACACGGTGCCGACGTCATCATACCATTGAATCACAAGCCTTTGGTCAACTGACACGGGGAAACAAAACAATCATTTCGGAAACATAAATTTACAAACATAAATTAGTGCTGCTGCTGAATCAGTGGGCCGCATGTAATATAATCTCTTGGGCAACTCATATAATGTTAGTCTGTCCTGCCAAGCAGTGCATTAAAACCAACTTAAAAGACCTTTGCTCCTGTGCAAATGTGTGTGTAATGTATTATTGAACAGAAGAGATGGGTCATCACTGAAAGCCTTTTTGTGAGCAGGTTTCAGACTGCTCACAAAAACGTGCTGTTTTCTTTTAATACGATAATACACGACGCAGTGGTAAGTTCATATTTTAAAAGGTTTGTAGGTTGGCAAATGTGTCTTTAAAGTAGTGTAACGTTGCCCTTGTGCTTTACAAGGCAGCTGAAACATATACACTGTATATAGAGGGGAACTGGTGTCACAGATCTTTGAAAGTAACAGCCACAAACCGCAGAGCAGAGACGACCAAGAGCTTGCTCACAAAACTCGAGTCGGCGCAGTTTGTCGGCCTCTGTGTGCCCTCGAGTCCACAGGCCCTTCAGCTTGTTTGGAGGGGCCTTTATTGGTTCCACAAGGGAAGCTTTCAGTGCCCTGGGTCAGAGGAAGGCTGTGTTTATTCACACATTTAAACACAAACACACACACGCACACAAACACACTGTCTTCCACTGGCTTCCCCCTCTCTGTCTGTTCCACACACTGACTCCTCTGTATCCTTTTTAATTTCGGGCTCCCTCTCAAACCAAAGGCTTGCTGGCGCATTCGGGTTTGTTGATGTTGTTGCTGGCATATGTGTGTGTGTGTGTGTGTGTGTGTGTTTTGACTGTGGGTGTGTGTGCTGTAGGTGAGTGTGAAGTTGCGCTGCATTTACGTCATGCTGGATTTACTGTAACTTAACTTGGAAAATTCTGCCTCAGCCTGTCTGCATCTCCTTCTATTTCCTTACGATTTCCTGCCAAAGTTTTGGTTTCTTTTGCATTTCTCTTTCATGTCTGTGCTTTTCTCACTAGTTTGAGGGGGGGGTTAAGTAAGAGAAAAGTGATGTAATGTTCTACATTGCACCAATCAGGATTCAGGAATACTTGAGGCAGAATCCGAGTGGTGAGTAGTTTGGTCGGTGTCAGTCAAATCTCATTAAATCACACCCACGCAGTTTGCTTAAAACCCAGTTTTCAGGGGCTTTGAAGGAGTCAACGATCCAATCCACAGACCCGCAACCAGAGTTTGAAAAGGCAATGTTCCGACCAACATCAAGAGTCATAAAATTAAGACCCCTTGGGTCGTCTGGCATCCATTCTTTAATTCACAGTTGCCAAAACAAAAGATAAATGATTATCGCCGTGATCTTTCCTCACAGCTCTTTACAGGGAAACTCCACAAAATTGACACTTAAAAGTCTGCATGCAGGTCTGACTGCACATGTGAAACAAGTTGTATAAAGTGTTTTGTGGCTTCGGAGGAAGCTGTCTGAAATCTGATAAACTGCCTCACGTGATGTCGCTTGAGTCTGCCCCAGCCGGGGCTGAAGACGCTGTCAATCAATGCTCGACACTCGCGCCAGTCGTGTCACACCCACAGACAAACCTCATCCTGTACTGTCATTATCATTGTTATAAACATCCACAGCTGTATACATCAAGGTGTATACAGCTGTTTGAAAGCTGGACATAACTTTGGATTTAAAAAAAAAAAACAAACTAAGAACTTGTCAAATTTCTTTAGCTTTCCTCGAATTCACTTTTACCCCATGACGTAATTTTGTTATGAGGTGAATTTGAAACTATAGGAGCATCTCTCCCTTGCTTTCTGTGTTGCAACCACTTTCTTTTACTTCAAACTTTGTTTCTGTCTCCCACCACCTTGGTTACAACACTCCTAACCTTTCACCGTCTTCCACCTGTCTGATTACATGTTGGTCTAAGTAAATTATCGGCTGTGAAATGTGGCTAAAAGAATGCCACTGCGACAGGAGATGTCAGCAGCACCAGTTTCATATCAACAGCTGCCTTACCCACAAGTCCACCAACAGGATGAAAAACTAGCGTGAAACCAGACCCGCCAACCCTGGGAAAATGTTTTGAAAGCCACAACCGTCTAACACTTGGTTCACACGCTCTCGCACCACTCCTGGTTATGGCCCCCGCTCACCTTCGTCGAGTTATGCGCTGCCTTTGAGGAAAACAATACAATCATGTTAGTTTCTGTTCAGAATTCCTATTGTACACACAATCTGTAACAGTCTAATCGGTACACGTTACAAAGGCCGCAAGAAAACATGAAGGCGTGTTCTCTTCTTTTCAGTCAGTCTGCTGCTCTCTCTCTCACTGTCAGTATCCTTGTCATCTGATGTCATGATTATTTCCTCACAGCAGGGCTGGTTAGGACACACACACACTCACACACACACACAGATGCACGCCACTTTCCTGATGACTTTCTAGCAACAATACTTCTTACTCCTTTGTTTTGTTCTTTCATTCTGCCGTAACCTACTCCCCGCATTACGGTTACGGATTTGGCTGCAATAATAACTATGAATACAGCATTGTTAAAAGTCACATTTACCACTCTGCAACACACAGACACGTATAATGACTTAATGTTACTCTGGCAACCTCAGTGACGAAGAACAAGAAAGCTAGTTTGCACATTAAGTAACGCTGGGCTAATGTTAAATGCTTAAGTTCGGCAGGTCTGCCTTAAGTCCATCGCAGACTTCTCGCGTCCCCTCCAGTACGTTTCGTTAACCACGATCATGATTTCGGCAGGGAAATGAATCTGACACTCTAAGCGATCAATATCTTCTTCTTCTTTGCCTTTTCAGCAGGTTACACGCTGCTGCTGTCAAGACTTGAGCAATGTACTCATTACTTGTGCAGCAAAGTAGTGTGAGAAATCACAGCGGTGTACTTTAATGCTAAAGTGCGTACAAGTATCCATCTGCAAAACACCAACCAAAGACTGACGAGTAATTCTGACTGAAGCGGAACTCAGCTCTGGGCATGTATCATTTTGTAAAACTGCACTTATAGCATTTCATGTGTGCTCTCAAAAACACTTATTACCTCTTCAGGCTTAATCACTTCTAAAACACTGTGTCTTATTTATCCACATTAAGCAATTTGTCCTCAGGGTGAAATCCAGGCAAAGCAACAAAATTCCAGCATGACCCAATTACCAAACATGTCGCAACAAACATTAGAAGTACTTTTAATCCTGCTGCAGTCATCACTGACCTTACTGGTGCCAAGCTACACATGAGCAAAAAGAAATAACAATTAGATGCATCACAATGTCACCCTGGTTTATCAGTCTGAACAACCGACATTCATGATCTGCTTGACTGACATTTAATTGAGTTTAACTGGGTGAAAAAAACTGTTTATAGGCTAATTAAAAATAACTATAGAAAGGGTAAGTAATTAAGATTTAGACTGCTCAGCTGCAAAAAATAATATGCAGAATATTCGGACATTACTTTGGGCTGACGCTGCTCACTGTTCAATGTCGAATCATCACAAAAAAATCCCACTCACACTGGTTAAGACGCCATGTCAGAGAAAAACGACTAACTTTAAATTGTGATCAATATATTCATGCGTCTCGATTTAAAAAAAAAAACACAATGAGATTGAACCTACACCTCCAAACTTCGAGGACGAGCCCTCAGGCTTCAGTCAGGATGACGCTGGTGTCCAGCTGGTTTCAGCTTGGCTGTGTGTGTTGACACGCATGTTTGCTAACATTTCTGGGAGCATTTATTTGAATGGAGTATTTTACACACTGAACTACCCCAAAGGGTCGCCCTCATTTTAAAACCAAATCAGGCCTTGAGGCCAAAAATGCAAATGTTCTTCCACTCATTTTAATGTTAGCAGTCGGTTTGGGCTACGCAAAGTCAACTTAAGGAGGAAAGTAAAGCGACATCACACTGAAGTGGCCAATCAGCTGTTCGGCCTATCAGAGCGGAGGACTTTATTTGCATTTGCAAATGGACAGACACACGGTATATACACTTTATGAAGTGAATGTTATGCAGAAACACATTTAACGAACATCATACTGCTATTCCATATGTTATTTTTTCTTTGCTAAGTTTCATCCTTATTGAAAGTCTTCGAACTTCAACATTTTCCCTCCTTTTTGCCTTTTTTCCCTCCCATCATGGTTTCTTTAAAGTCTACCTGCAACGAAAAATGTCTTTTTTTTATCCTTTAAGATCACATTCCTGGGCATATTGTTCACTTCTTTTACTATGTGAGCCAAAACAAATACAAAAATTTTTATTTATATAGCCTATTTTTTATATTAAATGTGTGTGTGTAACACCCAGTGTGTGAAAGTTGGCACCCCAGATTACAGGCTAAAGTTAGGCGAGGCTAATGATAGCCTCTATCACAGTTGTTCCAATACTGATACCCACATCAGAAAATGCCTCCCATACCACCGAAAATGCTGATATCTGTATCGGATTTATTAGCCTCTAAAACGGTCCCAGGCTACTTCCCAGTTAGCTCTGCTAATATAGGGAAGGAGTTAGATTTTCCCAGATTTTATTTTGGAAGTTTCTGTTGCACTACTGTTTCATAGTGTCCTATTTAAATCTTTTTATTTCAATTACACCTTACAGTTTAAAGGAATTTTTATTTTAAGCACTTGTGTCAGATCAGACCACTACCCAAGTTTGGGCGTTAGAATCGGTATCGGAAAGGAAAAAGTGGTATTGAAACATCTCGAACCACAGTAATCCTTCATGTTTGTTGCGATACCTCCCACTCTTCAATGGTCCAGTCAAACTCCTCCCAACATTTTGTATATCCTGTTTATATGTGAAAGACAACACAATACTTATGTTACATTTTCGCAAAATGCCCTTTCAGTTGGACTCTAAGCGCAGGACACTCAGCAGGTTTGCTTCTGCGCAACTGTCAAGGGTGTCACCCTCTAATCAAAGGACAAAAATAAAAACCTTAGAGAAGACCTTAGTCTTAACTGATCTGAACACGTACACATGGCATCCTCGTTCATCATATAGGAATTTAGCACCGCAAGCTCCTACTGCTAGCCCTAGTTTCGTGTAGATTTCCAGTAATGTATCAGCGACCGATCATATACTAAAACTAAAAACACCTGTTTTGTAATCACTAGTGTCAGGCAGTACTGTGTCTTCATGTAGGCAGGCCTTGCTTTTGTATATGAAGTTAATTCAGGTGGGAAGAGATTTGAGGAATCCTGCAGCAGCAACACAATGATGCCCTGGGCAACTTTGTCAGGCGAAAAAAATACCAACAAAATGAAGTCAGGAAGCAGGAGACAAGCAGACGGAGTGGTAGCGCTGAAGTATGTTAAGACGGATAACTGAATAATAAAACAATCTAAACTACAGTAAGCGCCTCCGCTGTGCAGATAATCACATATATCCAGCTACAAATACACACACAGAAAGTGAGGCCTACGAAAGCACATTCACGTGCACGGTTCTACTTATTGTTGTTTCTCACAGCCCCTTTTACCTACATCTACTTCTTTAAACAGTCAGAGTGAAACATGGCAAACCCAAAGGTGTCAAATTTCACATTCTAACCTCAGAATACGTACTTTACACCTCTGGCTTCTCTTTTTCAAAAAAAGAGGAACACAGACTTTAGGCTTAGCCAAATTGTTTTGAAGAATATGTTAGAAAATGTGAATTTTATGCATGCCGCCTTCATACAGCTAACTGCAAATCCTGCACAGAAAAATGGCTGAACCCTGAAAATACTGATTGCAAGTTGATGTGACGTCTTCTTCTGTTGAGATTATTTCTTGGCGGAGCCTCGCAGTTTCTTTTGCAGGTGTGAACGACTGGCCGTTCGACTTTAACATAATGTGCACATTAAAGTACAACTCAACGGAATGATGAATCATCCTGCTGGGCAATTTCCAGATGTGTGGCAGCTGTTCTGTGCAAGAAGGAGTGTGAGCCAAAGGCCTCTAAAGTGAGGAGGAAAACAAATAATGACATCTCTGTGCTGACTGTGTGCAGATGGCGCACGGTTTTGGTCAAACAAGATGTGCAACCTGGCACAAACTTAAAAAACAAAAATACACCCATACTGTCCTTTAATTTGTTAAGCTGTGTCAGCGCTGAGAAAACCGCCCTCGTTGGTAAGTTCTGCTGAAACACACACAGCCTCTTTTTTTGAAATGGGTTTCTTTGCAGACACTCCGAGGAGCATCGACCACACACTGCGCTGCATCTCCTCCTCTGTTCTGTTCATTCTGGCTCCGCTGCTTGCTTAGAAAGCAAGAAGTCGCCACTTAAGTCTGCGTTTCTCTTCCCCTCGTTCACTTGCACCTTCCCCGGGGAGTCTGTGGCTTTGTGATGGTTGGAATTCCCATAAATGTCCGATGTGTACTGGGCGCAGCTGAAACCGCTATAAATCACCAGACATGATTTGCTGTCTGTGTGCATGGCACTGAGAAAGGTGGGCAGGGAGGGAGACGAGCTGGACGGAAAACCCAGGAAAGTGGCAAAAGGTTGACGAGGCGTTAAACCTGCGGTAGAAGAGATTCACCTCTGAGCCAGGCATCTGCACAGGAGACAGACGTACCTACAGCACGTCTGAAAATTTCATATGCAAGAAAATCAGCAGACAGTCTCAACCGGGACGGCTTTCAGTGAAGGAGAACTGTGGAAACAGTCCACCTGATTTGACCAAACATCAGAACTAAGTTGGACTTCATGAAATATTAAAGTGACTATGAGGAACTTTCAGTTTTTGTTGATTCTAGCGGCCACTTTGGACAAAAGCGGTGCTGACAAAGATCTTTGCAGGCAGAACTTGGGCATGACTTGTTGCGTGTGCACTTGTTTCTGAAGTGATTGAAAGAGAGGATGGATTGCGATGAGGTCATGTATTTATATGTGACTGAGCAATAAGTTATAAGCTAGTTATACGGCAGTAATGTCGCCCGAGACCTATTACCTCTATTTTCTGTAGGCTAACATTATGCAGCCATTGGCATTAATGTAACATGTTAAGGTGCAAACTAACAGCTGTAGGCATAAAATATAATTATGTTATTGTCATTGCACGAAACAACGACATTTTAAAAAATAATGATATTAATAATAATAGTTCCGTCTGAGTTCATGGGGATTCAGACCCGATCACGGGCACTAATAGTAACTGCATAAAAATGGCTTTTTTTTCACTGAGGGTCTCGTTTGCTGCTACAGGAAATTTAAAATCATCAGAGAAATCACGAGACTTGTGACGTCCCGATCCGATCAAGTGATCGGAAATCTGGGTTGATCACATGATTTTCAACTGATCGGGATCGGGTGGAAATGATCGGATTTTTTTTAAATGTAACATTCGCCGTAAACATTACACTGTTCACAGCAGGCGGGGAGTAGGCCTAACGCTCAGTTAACATTGGTGGTAGTGAGCTGGTCACTAGTAGGCTAACGCAGAGCAAACGTGAAGCTGGTGCCTCAGGACAGTGAAAATGTCTGCAGTTTGGAAGTATTTTAAACTGGACAGCGAAGGCAGGGCAACAGCCACTTGTAACGTGTGCAAACTGGGCATTTCACGTGGTGAAATCTGCGTTTAACACTACCAATATGATACACCATCTGAAAAACAAACACCCTGCACAGTACTCCGAGTTCACTGC
>JAQLOL010000006.1:19646364-19674733 GCA_029783665.1 Naso thynnoides | reverse complement strand
GGTATTGCGAAATCATATGTTGCAATTTTCTCACTTTTTTTGAGCTGCAAATTATTTTCTCAAAGTAAAACTCATTTTAGCATCATCTGTTTGATCCAATATGATACATTTCTTCAGTCTATTTATCTCCCTTTAAAAAATGTTATTGCATCTTTTTTTTTAATTACCTCACCAGTGAGTACTTAGCACCATCTACTGGACTGAAAAGTCAACTGATTTTTATTGTTCTATTATACAAAAAGGTGAATTTTTATTTGCAACATTTATTAAAAGATGATTTATTAAATATTAATACTTGCTGTCTATGAATTGATACAATATTGTCACACAAAATATCGTGATATTAAGACATATCAGTTTTTTTTTTCCACTATTCCTATGACATGAGCAACAACAGGCCTACAGAAAATTCATTTTCTGGTGACTGGTGCTATCGAACAACAAAGTCAAACAATGACTTATGGCATTATAAATTTTACTTTTTGTACGAGTGAAAATTGGTGTCTTGTTGAAAATTACTCTAACAGAGGCAAAACTGCCCACAAAAGAGTGATAAAAATAATGACTAAGCCACCATGACTTGAACCCCCACAGGTATGTATGGAGCAAGACTTAATTTTATTGCTCATGTATAAAAGTTTAAATTTGTAAGACAAAATAATGTGCTACTTCTTTTAAATGTTATATAAAATAGCTTTAAGGGTATTAACAAAGCGTTTGTTATTTTGGGGTCTCGATTGTACGAGCTTTTAGGTGGGTCCTTAAATGCAGCACGGATCCTCGTCCTGACTTCTCGACTTCGGACGCTCCTGAAGTCAGACTGCGACGACTGTTGATAGAAATGCGGAATGATCCGATTACTGGAGTACATTTAAGATCAACAGCTCACTGAAGACATGTGGGTTAGTGGAAAATCAAACGCCACGCCCTTGTTTTGACGTTTTGTTGTTTGTTTTTTTTTACAGTAAAACTTGGAATAAAAAGGCACAAACAGCAAAAAACATTGCCACTTTTTTTTTTTCACATTTTTTTTAATCAAATGCAGTGTTTTTGTCTCACATGTCTTAATTATTCCCTTCCAGAAATGCAATCCATGTAAAGACATCGGGGTTGCGCTGGCCCCCCTCGGGGACAGGACGCGTTCACACTGGCGGCTCCGGTATTTGCTTTGGGCCGGGACGCGCCTTCCCTCGTTGCATAACTGCGGCGTGTGTGCTCGATTCGTTTAGCTCGTGTGCTGCGGTGACAGCGGGGTGGAGTCCCCGCCTGTTTCAGGGTGGTAAATTCAAAGGTGGCTAAAATGTGCAATCCAGATGTTAGACAGTACAAGTCCACCCTCGACCAATCCAAACAAAAGTGCTATTCTTGTTACAACTTGACACCGACTCACAGCTACTTTCCTGTCAGTTTAAAGACAAGCCAAATGGATGAACCTACTGCATATATAAACATAAATGTGACTGAAAGAAAAAGAATTCCCAAATAGGATTACACACAAACTTACAGTTAGGACATTTTATTTAGTTTGTGGGAAATGAGACAATAAACCGGGGCTGCAAATCTAAGAAGTCAGACACACAAACATGGAGGGTGAGTTACTTTCATCCCGTCTTCTGAGCAGGTTAAAACTAAAATATGTAATTATATTTGCTGTATCGACTCTAAAACTTTTCAGTTTGGGGAAAACAGTTTACACTAACATCCGCTCTCGGTCTTTTCCAGGATTTTTTATTGTCCTTTCCCCATTGATTCTGTGACAGAAAACATTCCCAGACACGTAGATTCATAACATCGGCTTCTTTATTGCACAACATTCCCATAAAATTGGGAAAAAAATTATTTGAGGAAACAATTCTTAAAAGACATTCTGTACAAATACATGGAAATAAACTGAGTATGTACAGTTTACATGAACCATAACACATACCATGGGCAAGTAAATAATTTATTTATGTACAAAGAGGGAAACGCAGATAGAAATTCATACCTTTTAAACATCATGGCTGGGTTGTACAAAATGTAGGCTGATACAGCGGAGCATCTTTAATACAGTAACAAGCATGTATATACCAGATTTTACCAGCAAAGTGAGCTTTTGAAAAGCCTGTGATGCATTAATGCTCTCCGTTAAGACTTGGGTCATATACAGGGTGCGATTTGGGTTTAAAGACAGAAACAAACACTGTTCTCAGAGTTACACTGCCAGTTATTCCTGCTCAAATCTTAAAGTAAAAAAACAAAAACTGTCACTTTCTCACTTTCTCACTTCACAGAAGCCACTCAGGTGAGTTTCTGTTGAACTGCATGCTAGCAAAATTGAACTTTGTCTGTTTGCCTGCAAGTAGGATACTGTAAGGATGTGCATATACATTTGAAACTCAAGATTTCTGTTTTTTTTTTTAAAGATTTTTTTTTCCATTACTGTGTCATTGAGATAGTGACAGCTAGAGAGATACAGGATGACGGGCAGCAACGTGCCTGGGGCAGACATCAAACAGACTGCTGCAGAAAACGACTCTTTGTTAATAAATGGCACGTGCTGTACCGGGTGAGCTGCCGAAGCACACCGTTCCTCGTTTTTGACTGTTTATTCTAAAAAATCCAGTCGGTCACTAGGATGTTTTTAACCCACCCCGTTTTTATGTGCAATCTAAGAAAATATAGATTAATTTCCTATGCTGTCAGCTGATGACAAAAAGAATAATGAAAACAATGAAATAACGTCCCATTGGCCCTGCCGCAGGTTACACTTTATGCCCAGGAGAGAATCCAAAAATAAAAGCTGTGAAAGCAACTCAAGCTCCCTTTAATGCTCGGCAAATCGCACCCTGGCTATATGGCAAAACAACCAAAACCATTTATCTGTAAATGTTACGCAAAATCAAAAAGAAAAAAAAAAAAAAAGGAGCTACTATAGTTTTGTATTTTATGTTTCTGTAAGTATAACTGCCGTGAAAATAGTGTTAACTGTTATCCACTATAAGGCCTACTGTGTTCCTCCACTTCTCTCTCTGCAGCAAACACTGAAGCGCCGTAAACATTGTATAAAAGTGGGGAAGCTATAAAAGTGTGAAAATATCTCAGCATCTCAGTTCTAAAATATACGCAGGTGATGCATGTTTTAGTTTTTCTCCTCCTTAATCACATTCTGAAGCAAAAATACGTTTTTTTTTTCCTCCATTTTTTCATGTAAAGATCGTTCTAAGGAATTTGAACAGCTTTCCCTTTCCGAAAGAACACAGCATAGAGTCTGCACACAGTTAACACCGACATTCCTCTGATTTAAGTAGCTTAAAAAGTATACCTCAGGGTTTTCTATGGGGCAATCATAAAAAGTGTGTCATGTACTGCCCATATGAAGATCTGAGGTAGTGCTGTACCTATGATAAAAATGTAAAAGCCATTTCAAAGCCTCTTTGAAGAACCAAAAATCAGGAAGAGCATTGATTACCCTCACATGGCCAGATATAGGCTTTTTAAGTCATGTGTGCATTGCAATTTAACAAAAAAGAAAAGAAGTTTTAAAAAAGTTGTCATTGAGATATCTTAGGGAAATTTGGCTTGTAAACAAACACGTGGAGATAAACAAATAACAGAACTGGCATGAGATTGATACTGTTCTCAATGATATCTGCCTCAAAGTAATGTTTAAAAGTGTCCGTCGGTTTCCTTAAAAGTTGTAGTCCATCACTTTGTACGATCGGGTTTAAGATTGTACAGGAAAAAAAAAAAAAAAAAGTCCACAAAACAAAAAAAAATCATTGTTATTACACTGTAGATATCTTAAAGTTTCATTCTCATCTGGAAAAAATTAATAAAGTCTTTGGCTTCTGTGTCCAAAAAAGTTTTAAAAGAAACATTCATACAACAGGAGAAGGTCGTTTCCAGGGGGGCTTCAGTCTTTCTCAGAGCCTTGCTTCATCTGTGGGACTGTGGTCTCTAGCTCCCCCGTGTGGTGCAACATCAGCATTGCAACAAATTCAGCAGCAGTGGTGTTGAGGGGAGGCGCTGGCTGTGGCTGTGGTCCGTAAATTCGTGCACTGCTCAGGTTTTTAGAGCAAAGATCCCACTTGGCCCAGGCACGTGGGTCAGGAAACCATGGGAAAAGGGGGGGGGGGGCATGGACGGCCATTTTCGGGGCCAGAGTGGCACCACCCAGGTCTGACTGGTTTCCATGGGCAGCTCACATCTGCTTCGGACCTCAGTTCCACTCCAGCCTTATAGCAGGATCTGGGCCACATACGGGGAGTGAGTGCTGGCCACTGCAGCCAACAGGGGGAGGTCACTGGACTCGATTCTGAAAAGATACCAGAGCAAAGATCAGGGTTTGATAAGACTGAAGTTGCCTCAGTGAATTAACAGGAACATACAGAAATTCTGAACATTTCAGAAACACTCTCCTTTGGCCTAACATTGTGATTTTACAGCTCTGATTTCGATGGATCCACTTAACTGGTCTACGGACATGCCCTGCAAATGTATTTTTAAAGTTTAAAACCTGCAGATTTACTGCAGATCTTTTGAACAAATCAAATTATAATTGAAGTATATATGATTTTTTTCTTCTCTAGTGTTGCACAGACATTTACTGAGTTTTATCTATAATGCTAGCAGAATAGCTCAGCTTCTACTTTGTCTATAGACTTATGTGTCTGCATCGTTCACTACAGTAATGCAAAGTGTTTCATCAAAAGGGACTCTGTGGAGTTTGTTAAACAAAAGTTATTACAGTCGGTATAACTCAACAAAAACGCATTTTAAGAATGCAGAATGTTTCCTTACAGTGCTACTAGAGGTCAAAAACTCCACAGAGCACCTTCAAATTTAAAAATCATAAATTTGATGTCCTCCTTAAAAGCAGCAAGGAGTTGGAAATAATGGTAAAGTGCTTACCCTAAGACCATGCCCAGTTCTTTCACATGGACTCTTGTCTGGCCCTTTAGATACTCAGCAAGCATCTTACTCTTAAAGTATATTTCCTGCAGGCGGTCCTCAAGGTGCATTATACACTAAGGAGGAGAGGAGAGACAGAAATGTGGTAAAGCACAAAAAATTGCTGTGTTGATTACTGCACATAGACTCAGTTTAAACAGCATCTTGACAGCAAAAAGCTATGAAATTGCTTCTACTTTTACAAATTTTAAAGCACAAGGACTGAAAGGCTTAACATACAAAGTTGGGGGAGAGGTTGAGTTTGTAGAGCTGGTGAGTGGACTGCAACAAGCTGGAAACCAGGCTGGACACCAGGACCTCCTTCCCCAGCTTGTTGATGTCTGTGGCTCGTCTCTGACTGCTGGCCACCTGCACCGTCCACTTGTCTGTGTCTGCTATAATGCAGACGGCCTCAGCTATGGGCTCATCCAAAACTGGATGCTACGCAGGACAGAAATGAAAATACACACCGGTGAAACACTTTACAAAGAGAACAGAGGGATTTCTCACAGTTATGCATGCCTCAAAGTCCTAAACAAAAAGAAAATGTCAGAACCTAACAAGCCGTTACAAGGCAAATGCGTCTTTTACAGATAGATGTGCTTCAAATATTTGAATCAGGGCTGGTCACACACAAGCAGTCCTTAAAATACCATATTTTGTATTGGCAATGTAAAAATATACATCTCTAAAATCAGGTCCAAACACTTCAGTCCCTTACCTGAACAGCATGGGTTAACTCAGCCGTGAGGCTCTGCCGGAGCTTCTCGTCGGTGGGCATCCCATGCAGTACAAAGTCTGGCACGTAGGTGGGGCAGTAGCCTCCAAAAAGAGACCGGCCAAAATTGGCAATGGTTGGCTTTGAGTAGTTCTCCACCAGCTTTGACCTAAATACAACGTATGACATGAGAGAGATCATTTTTGTTTTAAGATGATGAGGATAGACCGTTATTCTAAGTTACTTCCTGCCATTATTGTAAGTATTATTAAGAGCAGCACACAGTTTATGAACAGGAAGAAAATCGTCTGTGAATGAGTGTATGGGTCCTCTACTCACCCCGGGAAGGGCACCAGCATTTCCTCTTGCCAGTCCTCCGTCTCCTCGCTCTCACTGTCCCCCAGTGCGCTGTCTGAGCTCTCATTGCGCGGTATCTCCCAGTCATTGACAGGTATCGTTTTGCGCTTTTGGTCCTCTCTTCTGTTGCTGCTTCCATCCTGGGGGACAGGGACTGACAACAGAAGACCCTTGTCCTGCTCAGCAGAACAGCCCCTGCAGCAGCAGTTGTCTGAGGAGTCTGTAGACCCACATCTGCACCTCCTCTGTACATCCAGTAAAGTTTCTCCCCGCCTGCTGGACCCCACCTCTCCACTACCTGAACCTACCAAGAGACCCACACCCTGACTCCTGACTGCACCCTGAAAGCTGTGACCCCCAAGATCACCAGGCCGAGAGACTCCCGAGGGGTCCAGCAAGTCTTTGTGCATACTGTCTGTGGTTCTGGCCTCCTGTCGTTTGGCCACATCGTCTATAGTCCTTGCCTCCACAGGGTTCTCCAAGCTGAAATATTCATCAAAATGGTCCATACTGTTTGGGCTCCACTGGGGCATCTTACTGGACACCCGCTGCAGGGCTGGAGTCGCCTTGGTCAGTTTGGTTTGGTCCTCTGATTTGCTAATGTTGCTGGTCTTTGAATCTGCTCCTCTTTGCAGCTGCTGTGATTGCTGTTGATAATGTTGCCCTTGATGTTGCTGTTGTTGCTGATGCAACAGCAGCTGCTGGTGAAGCAAGTGTTTGTCCTTGAGGTGTTTCTTGTGCTTTTTGATTTCCTCCTCCACCTTCCTTCTGCGGCTCTCTGTGTCCGACTCAGGAGACATGGAGTCTCCGATGAGAAAAGTGACTTTTGTTGGCTCCTCCTCCTCAGCTAGAGTCAAAGCCATGGGCCCTGTTACTGTGTTTCCCAGTATCACTGGTACTGGCAGTGCGGAAGCCATGTTCTTATCAGGAGGCTTCTTCTCTACAGGGATCCCCAAAGGCTCGTTCCTCATCTCTGCATGTATTCCAGCCTCTGCCCCTGAGTTTTTACTCTCTGTGGTAAGAGGAGCTGAGGGTGGGCCTGATGCAAAGGTCACGGGCATGGATGGGACAATAAGGTTTAGTTCATCCTTGGTCTCTGTATCCAGCACACAGACCTGCTCCCTCAGGGAGGCTGAGCCAACATGCAGCACTGTCTCCAGTCGTGCCTCGCTGGCCAATGGGCTGTTGGACTGCCTCCGCACCTCCATTGGTTCAGCTGCTTCTGCAGTCCTGACAACAGGGTTGTTACCCTGGCAGTCAGTCTGAAGCACACTACTCCTGGACCCTTGACTCTCACTGCTGTCCTCCTCATCTTCTTCCTCCTCCTCCTCCTCCTCGTCTTCCTCCTTCGGTGTGTCTCCGGTACCGTGCTCCACCTCTGTGTCTGTGTATGTGCTGCTCTGGAGGCTGTTGTCTGAACGGTAGCTGCTGTCCTCTGCCTCGGTCTGTCCGCCATGGGCCCCCTGGGACAAGTAGTCACCGCTAGGCTTATGTACGGTAACCAGGACATAATCCGATTCCTCCACCTCTCCTTTCCTCAGGGAGGTGGTAATGAGTGAGCCAGGCATTACAATGGCCTCGTCCTCAGCGCTGTCCAGCATATGGGTCTCCAGTAACTCAGAGCAGCGGATGAAGTAAGTGAGGACATAGAGGAGTCTCTGGACAAGGTCCTGTCTACGGCCAACTACCACTGTCCTCGACAGCCGCACTGGTGACCCAATGGAGCCGTACAGGTCGCCTGCACACAGGGGTGAAAAAGAATTAGCGTCCCTGAATAGATCTTTAGATGCATTAGTTTAATTTTCCAATTATTGTCATTTTCATCATTTGTTGGATCTAGAATTAAAGTTAAAGTAGTTTTCTAAGCTTAAATTTTTTTTTAAATTTTCATTGGATGAGAAGCACTGTTAAAAAGATAAAGATGACAGATGCAAGATAAAGATAAAGATGCAACAGAGAGGAAATTACACAAAACAGCACTTTCAACACATAAACTAAAACAAGTAGTTAAGACGACAAAATCTGACCATTTTTTCACCTTTATTTCTTCCTTCTTAATCTCATGACAAATCAGGCCCTGGTGTGCAGTTCTTAGCTATGAACAGTAGGTGTCACCATAAACTCACGTTCTATATGTTTCCATTGTCACTTGAGATGAAATTGTCTACTCTACATATTCTTTAAGATGTCTGTGTATTTGTAGAACATCATTAGTCCTGCTATAAACGTCCATTAATCTGCTTCTTAAGTATCAGCCAACTATTTTTCACAGATATGCAACCGATGGATTTCCACTGGTGCCACGTGCTTGTAAATGACTGAGGCTTTTACAAATGCCTCTTTTCATATCCAGTGATGACCTCATCACCTGTTACCAAGAAGATCGTTAGGTCCTGACTTGTCTGTGTTGCAGCGACATGTTAAGGTATCAACTCCATCTAAGTGTGTGTCTGTGTTTGAACCTCTCACCTAGCTGTGCCCAGAGCGGGTTGTAGGGATGCGTCTTCGCCAGCATGTCGACACTCTGAGAAGAGTGCTTCTCAAGGAAGATCTTGATTGGAGGTTGCCCGTTGGGCATGACAGTGGGCACCCAGGCAAGATGATTGGTCAGAATGGCTGTCAGTAAAGCTGGGAGGAATCTGAAAAAACAGGCATGGCTTTGTCAGAGAGTAGAAATGTACTTCCTAATTGATCACACTCAGAAATTTCAATTTTCCTTCTGACCCCGTTTGGTTAGGTCAGAACAAGTCTCTCACTGTACAGAAAATTGTGGTCAGACACATGCACACACAAAAACTAATACATACACACGCATTCTACTGAGATGATTCACTTCTCAGTTCTGACCACAAGTGTCTACTTCCCTTCCTGTCTTATGACTCAACACAGTCATGGAGGTCGAGTTCAATCACATGCTAGAACAAAGCTGTGACTGCCGCAGTCATGGGAATAGTGACGGAACACCTCAGAAAAGAACGGCCAGGGAAACGAGATGCTTCATTCTCGAGTAACCATCACATGGAAGTAGTTGCATGGTAGTAATCCAAACCAGCGCTGGTGGAAATAATGACTTCAACTGAGAAGCAATGCTGATAAAGAAACCCCAGTGGTTACCTTGGAGACAAGGATTCTATTCATGGTCAACACTTGGAGAGCATGAAGGGATTTAGAAAATAAGAGAAACTGCATTGAACCATGTAGACTGGCACTTATATTAAAAAAAATACATCATTTCTGGGGCGCCAGTTGGCTCAGTCAGTAGAACAGGCGCCCCACATACGGAGGCTGTGTCCTCGCTGCAGCGGCCACAGGTTCGATTCCACCTTGTGGCCCTTTGCTGCGTGTCATTCCCTCTCTCTCTCTCTCTCTCCCCCCTGTTTCCTGTCCAATCTTCAGCTGTCCTATAAAGGCACAAAAGCCCCGCCCCAAAATCTTTTAAAAAATACATAATTTCTGAGAGCATTCTGTAATCTTCATTATTAAAAAAAAAAAACTTTTATATTTTTGTTATTTAAATGCTGTGTTGAATAGTTCCTCTCATCCTGCATACACGTCAGTGCAAAAGACCATGAACTGCTGTCTCAAGACTAAAGAAACAAAAAAGTATGTTGTCACAAATACTAAGTTTATGAACTGTTGCAACAAAAAAGTTCAATACATTGCTGCTGGTTTTGGAGAACTTTGTACTGGGCGTAAACTTAATAATCAGGTGATACAAAATAACTGGCAGAGTACTTGGTGATAAACAACTGTTAGTTGCAGCCTTGGTATTTTCAAGAGCACTAAAGCTTCTAACACGCAAAAAAAAAAGAGGCTTAATCTCAGAGACCATGATGGGAAAACAAATCTTTTAAAAATGTTGACAATAATTCCTCCCCTTTAAGAACAACTTTAAGCAGTAATTCAATTCATTTCACTGAATGCTCCTTAAATTAACTGTACTTAATACAGACGCTATGTTCAATAAAAGCCTTGCTACCAATTCATAAATATACAATTAGCAGTGGTTTGACGTGGCTTTGTAACAGCAACAATGAGCAATTAGAGAGTGGCAGTGGTTCTCATTCACAGCTCCTCTGAGGCAGACAAATAAGTGCAAAGAGGGTGAAACATCCACAGTGTGCGTATATGTGTGTTAAAATGTAAGAAAAGGAGAGACAGACCACAGAACGAGTGTATGTGGGAGACAGACGGAATGAATATAGTGTGTGAACCTTTGTTTCTCTGTTGATTCGCTTGTTTAGGAAGTGCAAGGCAACAAAAGACGTGGAAAATCTCTGCCTGTCTAACATTCCTGATGCTAGACAGGCATGCCACTGGGCGTGGGCATGTATTTTTCTTTTTATATCAGTAAGCTTGCTTGATTCCTGTCTGCTTTCTTAAGGCTTTTCAGCTCAGAGAAGATCAGTTGGGATGAACAGTTTGTTTCCACAATAGGTGGGTTTGCTGTGGCCGTGCAACTGCTGAAAACATTGAGTGTGATGACAGATGTGTGTTTGAAGGCAGTCTGATAAAGTTTGCCTTGATTCTCTCTTGGGATACAGTCTTCAAGACTCCCGCAACATGTTTAGAAGTTCAGTTATTGATAGTGGACCAGGCATGAGAACAAGAAACTCAACTGGTTCTTGGAGGCCTGCTCCATCAGCAGGGAAAGCTCCCTCATGAAGTGACCACACAGCTGGTTCTTCTCTGATGCTCCAGACATCATAGTCAACCAGACGGGCTCAGCGACGCGGGGCATGGTGTAAAGATCACAGATGGTCATCCTGGAGGTGAGGTGAAGCAAGGGATGCAGGGATGAAAGAGGGAGAGGGCACAGATCGAGTGAAGGGAAGGTAAGGAGGGGAGAAGAGAGAAAAAAAGACAGAACAGACACGTTATTGTCTCTCGGGGTAAACAAAAGCGATCTCAGTTCACAGAGCTTCGCTGTCTGCGCTAAGGCCATGGGAGACCCTTGGCTGTGAGTGCAACTGTCCAACAAACTTGCACGCACTCACACACAATTCTGCCTCCTGCTCTGCACAGTGTGTTAGTGTGTGTTGTGTGTATATCCATCTGTATGTGGCTCAGTTGGGGCATTTGTCCATTGAGAAGGACTGGTGTTTCCATGGAACATGGGGTGTGTTGGTGAGCATGTCTCGGCAGGAGGCCAAGCTTTGACACAGGGGCAGAGGGGAATCTCTGCAGCCTGAGGAATGTGGAAAATCAGGCGTTTTTGGTCAGCTGAAATATGGACTGCAGCTGCTGGAGTCAGGTTTTGAGAAAAAAAAAAAAAGAAGAAGCAAAAATGCACATTACAGCTGTCAGTTTTCACTAGAGGACGTGTTGTTCTGATCATTTTATCTGCTTACTCTTGCTCATTCCTGGCAAACATGCAAACTGAATCCACATGACAACTGCAATCTTCAGCAAACACAGCTAATGCAACAGCATAACCAGGCAAAGTAAAAATAACCAAACAAACATAATAAACTGTTACACATTAACCAGCTTTTATCACCTCATGTGATCTGTCACAAGATTTGGGCTGGTCTCGCTGATAAGGAATCAAAACTACGTGCTGTTTTACAAGTTTGAGTGAGTTTTACTGGAAACTTGGGAGATCTTTGCCTGTAAAAAAAAAAAAAAAAAAGATACATCCTTCAAAAAATTCACATCTACTTTTGACCTGTAAACCCAGTCAAAGAGAAGATGCAGTGAATGTGCATACACAGAGAAAGCACAAGGGTCACATAGTGAAAGTGAAATCCAATAAAACCTTTGTATTCCAGTTATCGAGCCATTTTTATTTCGACACAATTTTCCAAGGAAAACAGGAAGACCGTGTGTAGTCTTCGGTTTAAGGGTTTATAAAAGTTTGCAATTAAGTGTAAAAAGAACCGTCAAATTCAACTGCACTGTGACACAATTGATGCAAGCAGTTCTTTTTTTTTCCACTGAGTGCAGCTCTATGTACAGCATGTACATATTTATGCTGTCAGCGGTCAAGAGATGATCTGTCATCTAACAAGCAGCCTCGAATGAGCTAATAATGCTCTATTCATTCCTGCGTTATAAATGGGCTGAGTTATCTGTGCCCTTTTTAAGACACCCCTGACCCCTCTGTGCTTGGTGTACATTCACCAACCGAAATCCCCCATTGGGGAACAAATCTGAGGCTGAGCCAGCTCTAGAGGAGCAGCAGATCTCGTCTCATCCTCTCTGCAGCAGCTGTTCAGGTGAATTTTGAGAAACGCAGCTGTGCTGTAAATTTTAACTGATGTGTCAGGTTAAAGAGACAGATTTAACTCTGTAGTTCACTACGTAGGGCAGCAGTTCAAACCATCAGACCTCATCTCTGGCTTCGACGTCCGTGAGCCTCGTAAATATGGTGAGATAATAACTTCAAATTTTAATTGTTGACATCCCACTGCTCCAGTAACTACTCAGTTTCATTTTGGGAAAACCTGCATTTTCGGCATCAATTTATTAAAGATGTATGTACAAAACATTGACTTTCTGAGTCAAAATACAGTAACAATAAGTGTAAAACAATAACTACATTACATTAAAATGTTTGCATTAGAAATCATGCAGAAGGGATTTTAACTGTTCAGAGGCTCCTTTTGTTTGTGTTGCTTTGATTCAGTTCTCTTAATGCTATTAAAGGCAACATGTAGGGCATGAATGTTGCATCAACAAACACCAGCCTGTAGAGTCCCACAGTGTCCAGGCCCTGCCATTTGGCCCTTCAATGAAGGATGAGCACAGTTTTCATATACTTTGGTGAAAAGGGATTAGACACCTATCCATGCTGCATAAAGTGGTTTTGCTTCGCTCAGTACTCCTGCTTGTGCTCTGGCTAAGACCGTAACGTGACCCCAGTGTTGGCTGGTGTCACTTTTATGTACACATGCCTCTGCTAAGTGTGCAGCTTATCTTTGCCTGCATGCGTGGGTATTTGTGTGCGCCCACCCTCCAAGTACGTCAGACCAGCATCAAGCGAAGGCAATTCGTCCAGTTTCAATTCTGTAATGTTCCATGAAGTCAAAACCGCTTAATGGCAAAGGTGGCTATGCTTATATTTAGCTGCTTTCTGAAGGTGAGATTTTACAGATATTTTGTTTGTCCTGAGCAATAGAGCTCCTCCTGTCGGTGCGCACGTATTATTTACTCTTCTGGTTCTCGTGGCCAGTGTCTGAGCAAGATAGGGTTGCCTCTCTGGAGGCCTGGGTCGCTGTGGCCGGCTGCCAACAGGCATATGACTGCAGCAGTGAGGGGACCTCAGATGGGGAACTGCCTGCCAGTGTACGTGTTGCAAGCGAAAGTAGTAGTGGAATCAGGCGAGTGTACAAACACAACACACATAAAAGTGTTTGTGTGCTTTATGAGTACCAATACAGCACTGTCATACAGTATTGGCAATAACACGATTTTGAAACCCAATCGGTACAAGCTGTTCATTTTATATTTCATGTCATCACAGTGATTAATACACTTCTAAGGTAGCTGCGGTACAGTGGTGAGAAGCAACTGAAGCTTTTAAAGGTGACACAAGCTTCCCTAAACACAGCCAAAGCCCTAAAGAACTCCCAGCATGCCGTGCAGTCCCAAAACAACATCTTATGCCTTATACACATAAGAAATATAAGAAGAAAAAATGTTCTCTTGTAAACTTTATTGATAAATCAGATGTTTCTTGGTGCATGACGTGTTCACAGCAAACAGTTTTATTGTCTGCTTATACTTTTGGAAAAGCAACTCTAATTGATGGTTGGCAATTCAGTCGCTTTGCACAACTCTTGGCATGAAAGGCATGCACAAAATACTTCTCAGGTCATTAAAGCAGCCCAAATGTTAGTGCTATAACGTAAGTAAGACAGGATAAGAATGAGAACTTGGTGACCTAGTTTAAGGAACATTAACAGTTCGCTACTGGTGTACGCAATGGTAATTCAATAAGGCGAGGCTTTGAAAAAATGTTTGTTAAGCAGTTTCTGTGGGGTGAAGTTGTGAGGACTCATGAGGGAAGTTTCTAATGTGAAAAGTTGTTTTACTAGAAAATATTCTTACAGTATTAACTCAGACAAATCCTACGTTGACAGTAAAAAAACAAAAGTTAAAAAAAATCTTTTTTTAAGGTACAGCCACTGTGTTTCCTCATACTGTGTTTCCTCTACAGCACGTGATAGGTTTTGTTTGTTGCCTAATTTTCCTCCTTCCTTCCCCTGTGCAGCAGCTACTTACCTCCCTCTCATTGCCTCACAGCTGCCTTTCCTGCATCCTGCCTGCCTACATTCCCTCACTACCGGGAGACAAAATCCTGTAAACCTCACAGTTCGCATTGGTCTCGTGATGTCCTGTGAGAGTTGATATCAGCAGAATGAAGAATACAAAAGGCACGCCCTTGTCTCCAATTTTACAGCAAAGAGGTTTACAATGGTAACACCAGATAGATCTTCTAAGTCGATTGATTCAGGATTTTTTAAGTTTTTCCTCACCCGGTGAGAGGGTCTAAGAACAGAGGATGTCACACCTATGCAGTCTCTGAAGCCTCCTGAGACAAATTGTAATTTGTGATTTTGGGCTGTGCAAAAATGATGTGATTGATTGATTGATTTCTTGTAAAAAGATTTCAAATGCAATTTTTTTCCTGATTCTTCATGATGTAGAGACCTTACTATGCACCGTACTGTGGCCATGGTTCACAGAAACTTGACAACAGTGATTTTGGCCTGAGATGTGTGTTTGAGATTTTTTTTTTTTTTAAACTCTCAGAAACTTGCAGAAAGCAGAAAGTGAGGATTCTTAAGAAAGACGAGTTAACTGTGTTAAGTCCTTTTTGTCCCATGGAAAACATGTTCTAAATTATGCTACATAGCCTAATCCTGGTGTCATATTGCGGGATAATCTCAGGGATTACTACTCTATAAAAAGTCAGCTATCTTATGAGATGTTTATGAGTGCAAGTTTAGCCATGTGTCAAAAAAGGAAAGTACAATTGATGCAAATTACAGTCTGTGTCACAGTGAGTAAATGTGAGTTGCTGCCCAACCTGAACTCGTTGAGTCCGTCCACCATTCGGCTGTAAGCCAAGGCCCTCTGGCTGGCATCAGCTGACCGCCGATTCATCTTCATGGCCTTGAGAGTGACACAACACAAATATTTGGCACTCAAGCTGACAAAGTACAGGAAAGGTGGAGCAAAGAATTTGTGAGGGAAAGGGGACAGAGGGGCAAAAGCTAAGATAGAGGCGAAAGCTGGAAGCTATCCAAAGGCTTTAACGGTGCCAACATCAGACACCAATAAACAGGACTGCAGACATACAAGGTATGACCATTGACCCGTCAATCTGACAGCAGCTCTGCTCATTACAACAGCAATGGGTGTAAGGTTTACATTTGGAATTATTTATAGGTCACTGCTAAATGGATTCCACTGAAAGGCTTATCTCCACAGTGTCAATCAGAGAAGTGATTGTGAATACAAACACAGGAAAAGCTTTAAGGGAAACAAACTTCTTACACATTACAACAATAACCTTAACACTAAAAAAAAGGGAAACCAAGAAGTCCCACTCTGGCTGAAAAACATCATGGAGTTGGTGTATAATCCCAGTTATAAACATTAATTCACCTGTTCGATGGCGCTCTTGAGTTTGTTCATGTGGCTTTCAAACAGAGGGAAATGGGAGAAAAAGAAATCCTGGAAGCGGTTGTTCTCCTCAGGGTTAGGAGACAGCATGAAGATGACACCAATGGCGATCTTTTTCTTGCGAGCCACGCCGAGGCTTGGCCCTCCACTTTCGTCAGACATGTTGAAGCTCTCCTCGACTGACCTGGTCGGGGCGGGGTACACAAGGAGTTGGCTTTAGATCAGAAGCAGATCCCAAGTATATTCCCAAGGCTGATAAATGTTGAAAGCGTCTCAAATTTCAAAATGTTTTTGTCACGTGAAAAATTGACTCCTGGTATTTGTGCACAGGAACATCAATAAAATTATATCGTACATATTATCTCACTTACATAGTTAGAATATTGTTCAAGGGTCATCTTTGCTTTTCTTGTACTTATGCAGCAGGTTAATTCGGTTTACTTCTGCCTGGATATTACAACTCCATATATAATGATACTAAACAAACATTTTAACTGTTTCAACAGTTAAGCACAAGATATATTTAGGTACATCTCTTAACAAAAGACAACATATCAAGAAACTTTTAATCCCAGTCTATTTTCTACGGTTGCAGCTGGTAAACAAGATGCTTTGCCACTGGAGTGCCTGAAAGATTAGAGCACTTAGAGGCCGACAGCCGTATTTACGGTGACAGGACAACACAGCATCCTGTCTAGTCACAGCAGTGTGAGTATGTTTTTGTGTGTTTGTGACTGCAGTTATGAGTGCGTAGCAGCAGTATGTGTCATTTTCCCAGCAGCCTGCTAGGTTCTGAGGAAGTCATTGTAGGATTAACTTAACAAAAGCCTGACAGAGGCCCAGGTCAGGGAAGAAAAATGGAGGGAGTGGGGGCAGTTGGGAGGGCCTCTGTTAGGTGTGTTAGGAAAGTTGTGCAGAAAAATAATAAATGAACACTTTTATCCCTCTATATACCCTCACTTTAATCACTCTCCACTACATATGAAAGACATCAGTCAGTATATGGAAGTTTCTTTATCTGTATGCACTTTCATCAGTATAAAATGCACTTAAAAATGCTTCTTGCACAGGGGGTGCGTGCCTGTATTAAAGTTTATCTCACCATCGGGGGAAGACACCATTTTCCAGACTTGTGGTTTGGCTGCGGAGCCATCGACGCTGGTAGCTGGACGCACAGCTGCTGTTCAGGGAGGAGCCGGGAGAGGGGAACGGTGTGATCAACAGGCTGCTCAGAGAAGCTAAAGGGACGGACAAAGGGAAGGATTAATGGTGGGGGAGAGGAGAAGAATTACAAATGCAAGAATGAGGAGCAGATGAACAGATGGAAGGAATGGTGGGTGACAGAAGAGAAAAAGCAGAGAGTGAGTCACATAACATGTGCGGAGGACTACTCATTCTAAATGAGACATCGTGCAAACACACTACCACACAGAGCTAGAAAGAAATCTAGGGGACAGTAACTGTCCACACTAAGACAGAAATTAAAGAGTAACAGTACAGAAATAATTGCACAAAAAAATAAAAATAAATAAATAAAAATCTAAAACGCAACCGCTCCCCTTTTCCTAAAACACACTCTGGATTGCTTTCATGAGATCTAATGTCAGCTGGCCTGTAAACAGTCACATGCTGCAGTTGTTTGACAACCTGGCTTTACACCAGGCTGGCATGATAATAACAACTCACCCCCACACACCCAACCACAGAATATAATCCCTGATCACAGGGTTATTTACAGACTAGACGTGAGGACTCTGATCAATGGTCACATGAGTCATTTAGCTAGTGTGCGATCACCTGTTTGAGTGACGAGACAAGAGATAAGGAGGTGAGTGAGTGAATGAGTGTGTGTGTGTGTGTGTGACACATTAACAGAACGCTCTGCCAAAGTGTTGTAGATGTAGCTGAAGAGCTTCAGTAAAAACAAGAAGAGGAAAGTGTCACAAAAGGACGTGTATGTTATTGCGTGTGTCAGAGTTTGATAAAGAGTTCTCCGACCAAACCACTGGGGTGGGGTGTGGTGGGGTGGGGCGGCGGCAGAGATGAGAGGACGAGGCTTGAATTAGAAGCTAAATTACTAGTGGGAGTTGCTATATTTAATCCTCTGCATGTGACCCACGTTTGAGCAGAAAGCACAATTCCCCTCATGCCAGTCATGCCAGTGGGACATGGTGGTGTTTGCAGAGAGGAGGGGTAGGGGACGGTGGGTGGGAGAGACTGGGGGTCGGTTTCCATTGCACAATATTTTCCCGACCCTGGAGGTCCTGTAAAACCTCCACGCTGTCTTCCACCCCTGCATCAGCACCTTTCTTACTGATTTTAAATCAAAATACTTTTAAACTTTTCAAGATTAAAGGATTAGCAGAGCAAAGAGGAATGTTGTCTCTCTTCATCTGCACTTCTCACCGTTCTTACTTCCTACTTCCCTACACACCACAATCAGCGCTGAGAGGGTGAACCAACTGGTCGTTTTAATGAATGGAAAACTGTGTGCATGTGTGTCTGCATACCACATAAGTGAAGTTGCAGCGGAAGCGCCTCCGGTTAAAGTAACCCATGCTTGTGTAACCGTTGACTCTCTTGACCTTGAACAGTGATGCTAAAGAGGGTCATCTATTTTGACCAAGGAAGTGCTTTGTTAGCAACATCACTCGTGTTTTAGGTAATCCGAAATATGAGTTCCAGAGATCAAATCGTTTCCAAGAGGCTGTGATGTATTTGAGATGAGGTGAGGGCACAAAACTCGAGCAAGTGTAATAGTCCAATGACTTTTCTCTAGACAAGAATAAATGTGAACCCAGTTCAAAGCTCAGGTGTAGGGCTGAAAGCTTTGTCAAGTGTAGGTCAATCCAGGCTTTCGCTCTTAGGCTCATTAACATACCTGACCTGGCGATGCCACTGTCCCTCTCGTCGTAAAGCCCTCGGCCTGGCATGTCCATGGGGTGACTGTGGCCTAGAGAAACAAGGAAATGGAGAAAGACAGGGAAGGATTAGTTTAGGGTTAAGGGTAAAGGAAAGGGGTTGGGAGAGGGGGCAGAGGGGATCAAAAGTTAAATGTCCATGGACGAAAAAAGAAAGAGAAATGAGAGAAAGCAGAAAATCGAGGGAAGGGAGAGAGAGAGAAATAGGAGGAATGAAAGACAAAAAAACAACACGTGAGAAACGGATAATGTGATGGGCAAAATAAAGCACCACGCATGCTGAGGATGCTCTTTTCACCACCTGGTCAAAAAGTCCTGGTACTCTTCTACTCCTCAAACCAGTCCTCTAGGCTAACGCTGTCTGAGTCCTTGTCCCAGTTAAAGCAAAAAAAAAAAAAATTTTAATTTAAAAATTAAAAATAAATCTGTTTGTCCCCACTTCAGTCATTCTTTCACTACATGCAACCAGGAAAAAAGTGACTACATCACCATGTGTGACAGTTCACAAAGTGCAGACAGTAAACATAAGGTTAAACATTTTATGTAGCAGAGAAAAGGCCTCAAAGCTTCTTCAAAACAACTGTAGCACCATTTCACTCTAAACCACACAACTTCTACATGTGAGGACGCCAGGATGAAAGCTTCCAACACTAATTTCTACTGTAAAATGGCTGTTACTGATTGATTCTCAGGCTGTTAATGCTTCCTTTGTTTTATAACACACGAAACGGGAAGTGACACGAGCAAAACAATCACAGCAAAGGGCGCTTCTGTTGTACTCGGCTGTCGCTCACTGACTCACTCTGTCACCGTCTACAGTAGCTACCACAGCTTTGATGTAACTTTCTACAACAGACTACATGATATAAATGTCACTGTGCCTGTCTGTTTATTCTCGTGTCTTTCTCTGCGACAGTTAGAGGAAAAATATCAACGCTTCTCACAGCAGAGAGGCTTCAGTAAGCAATTAAGATGATTAATGAACAAGTCAACATGAGCTTTCTTTGCAAGGGATCCGGGTCGTCTTTGTGTGTTTATGTGCACTCCTGTGGCACACCGCGCTTTATGGCAATACCGACATTGCATAACTGACAGAGCTACACATCATGCAGGCAGGATTGTGGGTTGGCAGCACGGTCGAAAACTCAATACCACATCACTACAGTAAAGGCAGATGTTTGACCATCCCCATGAGAGGGAGGAATGGGGAATAACCACTGAATATTTCTGACAAAGGAGCTCTCTGATCAGCAGGATACAATAAATTTAAGGAATCTGAGTTTTGTATGGTACAGTTTATTATTCTGCTGCTGCACTCAGCCTAAGCCATGAGATGTACACTTGCTTAAAGAACTTTGTGAAGCAAGCCGGATACAAAGGTGAGTACTTTTCCTGCTAAATACCCAGCTGATCAAAAAGCTCATCAGGGGAGGTTTCAGCTCATTTCTTTACAGTGATGATACATGGGCAATGCAGTGGGCATCATGTTATGGGTTTTTTGAACGTCACTGAAGAAAGATGTCTGGCCCTTCCTCTCTGAATCATTTAAGGAATTGAGACTGTGACTAAAACATTGTTGGTTCAAATACCTGGATAGTGGATGATGGGTAAAAATTACAGCTACTGCCAAGATAACCTTGAACAAGACATTTCACTACCAGCTGCTCATACCACTACTGACGTAGAGTTTCTCAGTGGCCCGCAGTGTGCGTTACTGTTTGGATGAGAGCGAGGATGTTAGTGAATTTGTGCATGTATGCTCTGGCAATTTTACCACATCATTAAAATGCTTCTGAAAGGAAGAAAACAAACGCTTACAATGCAGAAGTCCATTAACAGCTAACTTAGACTTAAGCCTAAATTTATTGCCCAAGTATCACAGTCACTGTCAAAGACAGGTTAGTAAAAGTACAAGAGTGTAGAACTTAAACTACAGCCACCGACACCAGTGAGAACTCCATGCACACCATTTCACCTGCAGGCTGGGGTCACACAGTCCTGACAGATACATTCAATGATTTGTTTGAGAGAACTTCATGGCAGGTTGTTTTACATGACAATATCATTATTGAAACAAAGGAACAGAGGGTTTTTGAAGACATAACTACGCCTCTGTGACTTACTCAGACACAGTCTGTGTTTATTAGGTCAATTGTCAAGTGAACCAGAGTTTGTAAATTAAAGTCACATGGCTCGTTTTAGAGTGAGGATGCCTTCAAGCAGGGTAGGTACTGCATTTTTGCTTCAATTAATTGCTTGTATGGATTTAAATTTAATTTTCTCATCTGCCAAAATGAACTAATTGAAGTTGAGACATCCTCTTGTTTTCTCAGAGGAACATACCAAACATGTCTGGTAGAAGCTATCAAAGAATTGTTTCTGCAGCTTCTATCTGACCCAAGTTATTTGCAGATGTGCCGTGATGTTTGCATGCTATGACTACTGCTACCACTTCTAGTGCAAGAATCACCACACAGGCATGCAGCTGCTCAAAGTCAAGGCCTGTGCAATCACAACTACTGCCACTACAGGCTACACACACCCATGCAACTGGGCCTCATCAGTCACGGCCAGTTTTAAAGCCAACCTGAAAAGAAAGATGCGCTCTTGATGAGGCGCAGAGGGCCCTGTTCAGAGAAGGCCCGTCGAGGGCTGCAGAGCTGAGAAAATCCTGCGCAGCACAAATAAAAACATGGAAAAGAAGAAAGAGAGGAAGAGGGAAAGGAGACAAAAAACATGAACCATGGTTAGTGAATGAGTGAGGAGGAAAGCTAGCAGCTTCCTGTCATTCGACCATCGTTAACAACTGAGTTACAGGAGCTTTTTAGTCTGAATTGACATAATGAACGATATCTTGTAGGTTGGTTGGTCAGTCAGACAAACATGAAGGCTGGTATCACTCACAGAAAACACAGCAAACCAAACACATAAAACTTATGACAGGGTTTTACGACTTTGATGCGTACAACTTTATCATTTTTGTCTTTTCTGTGAGGATGAAAGAGAAAATCCACAAAAGGATAGAATTTGCCAACATTTCCTTACATTCTTTTTTCTACTGTCAGACTTGTTGGTTGTTTCTTTGAACAATCTACTTCCTTTGAATCACTGGTGTCAGTTTGACTACAAGTAACGTATAGTCATCCTGACTCTCAGGGAAGCACCAGATGAGTCAAAGCAGAGAAATGCTGAGTGTTTTACAGGATAACAGTTGATCCTGATAACTAGCTGAGAACCTTGTGCTTGCGAAGTCAGTTTGAAAGTCCTCCAACTGTTCACGAGGTTAGAGAAGGGGAGGAGTAAAGGAGAGCTGTTGGCAGAGTCTATCCAGCCTGGTTTGTATTCAAACCAGAATGTTAAAGGCTCAGAAAGAGAGAAACAACATCAGCTGCTTCCTCACAGTTCGACCAACGCAGTTCAACTGTGCAAAATTACACTTGGTCTAAATCTGCAAATACTAACAATATTAAACAGAGTCAATTATTCCTCCACGCTGTTTAGCAGTTTTTCTCCAAAGGAGTGATGAACACTGACTGTTACCAAGGCAATGTAAGAAACTAAACAGATAATCAACATGTAGCCATTCATGCTCTACAATTGCTTTTAAAAAAATTAACTGTGCTGACTGTCTTGCTAGCATTGAAACTAAAACTTTCCAATCACTTGTTATGATCTCGATTCCAGAAAAGTCGGGATGTTGTTTTAAACACACACAAAAAAGAATGCAATCATTTACAAAAATCTCAATCTTTCTGAGCTCAAAGCTGTACTTTTAATTAGTCAATAAATTGAAAAATAAAAACAAAAAAACAGGAGGGCTGTCATTGGTTGCTTAGATAGATCAGGTGTGGCACCGGGTTTCTGGGTTACCTATGTTCCCTAAGAGACTGTTGGGCCCGGTGTTCTGATCAGGCCTTAGTGTGTTGCTGTCCTGCCCAATGAACTCCAGGCTGTCTTGTAGCCTGCAGGAGATGAAACAGAAAAGAAAAAAAAGCAGCAATTTTTATTAGGTTTGTACCCACAGCACTATTATATTAATATTGCATGTATAATTGGGGGTGGGAGGGGAAATACACTACAAAGCAACTGAAAGAAGAGTGAAAGTAATTAAGAACAGAAACAAAAACAGACCGTATCCTGAGCTGACATGAACACAAGAAATATAAACGAAGACAGACGGAGAGACTACATAAGAACTGTGTGTGCTGCCTCATGGAAAAAGGTGCCATGGGAAACAGAGCGAGAAAAGGGTGTGTTTGTGTTGATAAGCATGTGTGTGCTTACGTGTTGAGGCTGCCGTACACACTGCCTCCCGTCCTGGCGGTGAAAACCTTACTCAGCATCAGCTGAGGTGGCGATCTGATATGACAGCGCAGGGACAAAGTCATCAGCTTGTGTGTTTAATTCATGGACTTGCGTATGTTTGTGTTTACATCACATCCATCCTCACCAACACACAATTTCACTTTTTCTTTCTTTTCCTCTTGTCTCCTTCCCTTCTGGGTTCACATACTGTAGTTTCGCCCACATTTCAATAAATCAAAATAAAAAATTCCCAAAACACAGTTCTCACACAACGAAAAATGTCAAAGTTCATTGCAATATTCCGTCTTTTTTCATGACAGAGACGTTACATCCTCAAATCAAATGGAAACTTTGACACATGGTCAAAGGATGTGTTTTGTTTTTAAGCCATTGATGCGTCCTTAATCTTCTTACCTGATCTGATGGATTTTTAGCGTGGAACCTTTGTAGCTCATTGCTACAGAGCCGAACATCATTTCTCCGAGCATTGCCACATCAGACGAGCACCGTGAACCCTAGAGAGGAGACGAGGAGGAGGAGCACACATTTTCTATTGTTGTTACCCACACAGAGTCATGACCTGACTATTTGTTGTCTCATAAGGTTACTTAAATTGAGCCTATAGGTAACACATGCGATTAACGTGTATATTGGAGTGTTTTATATGTGTGCCTGTAATTGTGAAATGTACAAGCTGCATATGCACAACTGTTGAGTACATAATCTTAAATATGCGTTACCTGGAAGCGCAGGCCGTGCTCCTTTGTGTCCTTGGTTTCAGAGGTGCAAGAGGAGGAGCTGTCCAGGGAGCTGCTGCTTCCTCCTGTGGGACGGAGCTGACAGCATTTCCCGAACATCTTAACCTGGGCCTCTGTGCTCTACAGGGTCAAAAAACAAACAAACAAATAAATAAATAGAGTGTTATAGACCAAATGCAATAAGAATCAGCTCATCTTCCTCTGCAGAAGCTACATTAGAAAACAACAATATGCTTAAACTTTGACTCAAAGTCCTCCTTTTATACTCATATAAATTTAAACTAAGGGTAAAAAAGCACAACTTCTTCCTGCTTTGTTTCCAGCCATTTAGGATATAAACAAACTAAAGCAGGCTCCAAAAATATAAAACACTGGTAAATTAAAAGCAATGCAACAAGATCTATCCCTCCATCAGCCAAGTTTAACTTTTTTTTCCCTTTTCCCTTTTAAACACTGAGAAGCCTACGAAAAACCTTCCCTTAGGGCTAACTTGCTAAACATGTAACCACCTTATTTGGTAGATGTCTACTTCTCATCTTGAAAAAAAAATAACAAACAGGTTGAATAACAAAAACAAAAGGTCAATGGGCCATATCAAGTACATTTCTTAATGGAAAGCATTCATTTAACTTGTTCAGGTCAAAAACCATAGAAACCTAACCCAGAGGCCCTCATGTAAACAGCAAACTAAAAGCAATGTGAGCTCGATCAGTGTGTGTCATGTGCCTTCTCAACTTGGCAGACTATTCAAGAGGAATGCATTTGGGAGGGTGGGGAGCAGAGGGGGAGGCTGTGTGTGTGTGTGTGTGTGTTTTAGCTTGGCTCTGGTAATGGCTCATTTGAAACCACTGTCGTCGCCATTGTAAGATGAAGAGAAAGGAAGAGAAAAGTGAGAGGGGGACAAACAATGATGCAGGGAGAAGGAAAACAAGTGAAGTTAGAGGAGGAGGGATCATTGGTTTTGTTTCTTTCTGCTCTTTTAAAGTAAATTAGTAATTACCGTGGACACGTGTGCAAGTTGCTTCAAACATTTTTAATTCTTTCTTATTAATATGAAAAATTTTCTAGTACGTGCAGAAGCTCATTCTGACGCTAATGAAGCTATGCTGACTCTGAGTGAGTGCGTGCATGTGTGTGTGTGTGTGTGTGTCCGCTGCAGTGCAATGTGAGGTGTGTACACAGAGGCAAGCAGCATGTGACTGCCAGTCATATGACTCTTTCGGGAACTCGTGATCTAGCAGCACTGCAATCACTCAATCCCTCCCCCTCTCCCTCCTCCTCCTCCCTCTCCCTATCGCTCTCCCTCTCTCGCTTTCTCTTCACCACTCCAACTTCATCCTTCTGTATTTCCTGCAGCCTTTTGTCTCTTCTTTAATAGATTTTTTTTTTTGGACCAGTTTTGTCTTATTCTCCAACTCTTTTGTGTCCCCTATCCCTGCACCAACCCCCCTTTATTTTCACTAATCTCATGCATCTCTGTCCATCTCTTGTTTCTCTATTCCTCATTCTTGCTGACCCTCTGTGCTGTGCCTCTTCCGGCTGTTGATCTCAGTAAAATAAAATTCTCTGAGTTGATGGAAAAACCATAAACAAAAAAACAGCCATCATGTGATAAAAGTCACACAGCGGTTTGCAAAGCCCTAACGGTGCAGAATGACATCGGCCCAGGCAACATTTACACACACCACACGGACTCCTACTGCTGCATTTCTCTATGTACCATCTCGTGTTTTTGTAAGAGCTCACTTCAAACAAATGTCACTGTGGAAGACACACACACACACACATACACACATACACACACACACACACACACACTACATAACTCTTCTTATCTGGAACCAGTCCAGTTCAAATGTACAGCTTCAGTAAATCCATATGAATGAGCTGAGAGAGTTGAGCAAACAGACAATCCAATTTTCAACGTCAGAGTGTCATCAGACGGCAGTAGTGTGTGTGTGTGTGTGTGTGTATGTATGTTTCCGTGTGATGGCAAGGTTACAGACATGAAGCATGATGAGAGGAAAGGACAGAACAGAACAGGTGGGACCAGGAGGTGCAGAATGAGAAGCTTGAGACACAATGACACACAACACAGAAAGGTTGAGAATGGAAGGGTGGAGAAAGGAAAATAAAAACAAAGAAAGAGGCCGAGGTAGTGAGAGATCAAGACAGGTAAACAAAGATGTAGGAAAGGGGGTAAAGAAAGCAGCAGTAGTGAATTGGAGAGAGATTTTAAAAGTGAGAGGATTACAAATGAGTAGATAGTGAAAGATAAGACACAAAGACCGATAAAGATAGAGAAAAATGGAGATTATTTATAAAAGATGAGAGAATGTAATAACAGAGTGAAAGACCAAGATCACCAGATGAACTTGAAAAGGCAAAGGACCATTTATCAGGACATCAAAGAGACAGAAAGACACAGCAGTTTTAGAGAAGCATGACACAGACCGGGAGGAAAATTTAGAGAGGGTGAGACCGGAGCGGAGACAGGCGAAGACAGACAGAGAGAACGACAGACAGCAAGTGACACGGCTGTCATGTGAGGATGAAAGAATGCTGCTTACACATGGGCTGTCAGCTGAGGCTATTATTATTGGGAGATAAGAGCACCAGAACAAACCGGTCAGGGTCAGACAGGAATGCAAATCAGCTATATGAAAAATATTAGGCATGTAAACCTGAATAAAAAAGGCAAAAGAGCGGTGAGCATGCATTAAAAACTCAGCTGCAGATCAAATAGGGGAGAGGCCAAACAACCAAAGCTGGCAGACAAAAGACATAATTGATACACTTAAAAGCTATTGCTACACACACCCTGATAAAGACTGCTGCACTGTAATAGCACACTTGTTATCACCATGTCTCACTGGCTGACATGGGTGAGTTGTTCACAATTACCTGACATTGAGTAGGGCAGGGTGATATGGCCAAAAGATGAACTGTTAATTTTTTTATGAAGGGGCTTTTTTCACAGAGTACTTAGCAGTTATATATCTCCACATAAAAACATCTGAACATAACCGTTCAGACAATTCTCGGCATCGTTTTGAAACCTGACCTCAAATTGCTCTTTGCACCTTGACAATAAGAAAATAAAAGTCGTACACATAAACACACCCACAAAAAGGACTTGCACTCTGTCAAACAGGAGACACTGCCTGCCTTCCACGCTTGATCCCTCGGTCAGACGCTGCTCACTGTGGGGCAGTGAGGCGTCCTGCAGGATAAGCAGGATAAGTCAGCTTGTGTCCTCTGAAAGCCATGAAACAATAACATGACTTCTGTTGCATGTCAGGTCTGTGAATGCTTGTGTCCATCTCTCTACTCTAGTCTTTGCTCTTGCCAAATTTAACATGGTGAATTGAACAAATGAGAAACATCAGCACTTGTGTCTGAAAAAGGCTAAAAGTTTCAGACTTTTACAGAAGAACTACAGCTGCTCTGATGTATTTAACTCCTGATACTGCAACAAAACCATGAAACAAACATTGTCTTTTCACAAACATCTACAATGCCAAAGATGGGATTCCCCAGTGACAACACACACACACACACACACACACACACAAAACAACAACATGTGACTCACGGTGATAGGGGTTTCCTCCGTGCCCCTCTTTTTGGCATTGGAGTCGAAGAGGACATTTCTGCCGCGCCTCTCACAGTCCTGGTAGACTATCAGCCTGATCTGACTGGGCTCCAGCTGGGGGATTGGCCAGCTACATAGAAAGAAAAAAAAAAAAAGGACATATGAGAGAATTGAAGACAGAGAAAGTGGAGGGTTGTAGAAAAAGTCACACGAGTGAAAGGGAGAACGGATGGTGAGAGTGTGAGAAAAACATAATGCATGTAGGAAAGTAAACTGCCACTAAGATCAGTGGGATGAACGGAGAAAGTGAAGAAACATCTCACATATTCTTCAACCATTTTTCAGCGTGTTTTAACCTGGACATTTGGGAATCGGAGAAAATGAGGCCCCTGACAATCTGGCATAGCACTGAATGAAGCAGTGAGTAGAGTAGAATTACCCATTACAGGTTTATACTTGGTAATTTATGATGAAGGTGTATGCCAGATACGCAAATGACTAAGAAACTAGCTACGCTCTGAGCAAGAGAAGCGAGGATAGTAATGAAGCGTTAGCGAGTTTGAAAAATATGTTTAAGCAGTCATCAGTTCCAGTAGGCATGGCAGAGCCAGCAGACTTCATGCCATAGCTGCCATTCATCCATTTCATACCTCAGCCAATAGGGAGTACCGAAGATATGCCAAGACAACCCACTACCTACTGCTGCAGACTCACAGTGTACCAACATAACACGCAGTTGCCCGAGACACTCCAGGGAATATGAGCTCAACATATATTGTGTGCAGCTCCCACCTGCTCTAAAACCATTACTATCACCTGTTACAAATGACCATATTTACCTGTTCAATGTTACAAACTGGTGTTTGTCTTGAGCATTTTTAACAACTCTCAAGGTCTGTTGACATCCCTGTCCAAACTTGTTTGTAAAGTGTAGCTGGCATCCAATTCAGAATACACATCTATTTATAAAAATCAACAAATTTGATGAGTCAAGTTATTACATAAAACATATAGTGGTTTTTCTGTTTTTGACTGAGAATGTCAAAAAAGATAAGCAAATGATTTACATCTGTGTATCTGTGTCTTTGTCCCTGCTCTTTTCACTAGCTTAAGTTGTGCGGGGTCAGAATTTTTTTTTTAAAAAAGAGAT
>JAQLOL010000006.1:19627497-19644873 GCA_029783665.1 Naso thynnoides | reverse complement strand
GGTCAGAATTTTTTTTTTAAAAAAGGGTGATGTCACTGATTTACTAGCACAAAAAAAGAATTTGGCAACATCTGAATAAATAACTGATGAGAGTTGGTGGATCGTTTGTTGATTTTTGAGTTGCCAGTCAAGGAAATCTGATCAAAACACACCCACACAGTTAACAGCAATATTCCCAAGTAATGACTGCCCAATTATGCAACTTACTTGTTAAAAACAATCAACTTAAAAAATCTCAGGCAATCAGAACATTCTTTACCTATAATGGAAAGGGACTTTTCAAGTTACTACAAAGCCTAGTTAAGATGAGTCACTGAAAACATAAGATTTGCAGCCCTGTCGGAGATTCGGAGTATTTGCTTTTTCACTGTTGTAGACTTCAGCTCGGGTACATTTCTTTTGGTAGGAAACACTGTCATACAGTTAAATAACAGTTAATCTGTTTCACTGGCAGCCTCAGCTTCATGGCAGTTGCTAGGCAACGTGCGGTTTCATTCACCTCATCTTATTAATGCTGTTCACCTCAGATAATATAGAGATGAATGCTGTGGCATATCCTGCTGTGGGTACAAGCAGGCCTTCACGGGGCTGTTTCTGGGAAAACTGTCTCCTGGTTGATTTATTAGGGGCTATAAAGATGACAGGGGATTGGACCAACAGATAGACAGTTTAGGATTTCCGTCTGATCTGATGGATAGATGGGTCAGGCAGATGGACACAGAGCTGGAACTAATTATAGTTTTTTATTGGGGGACGTGGAACGTCCCTAAACGCAAGTGTTTATAGTAAATGGGTTGGGGTGGAGAGATGGAAAAGGATCAGTTAAGTCGATTTAACTTGCCAATAAAACAGCAAAAACAAGCCCAAATTAGAAACGGCATTTGAATTTTTAGGGAACACTTTTATGTTTGTATACCGTCCTTTGTGTGTGTGACAGCGAGAATTCCATGTGTATATTTCCATGCACGCGAGCTACTATTTACCCAACAGTGCTGTCAAAGTATGACCAGCATTCATGGAGGCCAGTCTTGCATGGGAGCAGGGGTGAGCAAGTCACGCGATGCAACCTGCTGCGGTGTTAAGTTGTCAAAATCGAAGTCATTTGTTGGATGGGGTCTTAGGAGGCAATCATACATGAGCAACTTTTCTGGGGCAACACTGCGTTGCCTCACCCGTTTTTGCATGAAAGCATCTCCAGCATTCCATCCTGTAGCTCAGTTGTTGTTTTTTTTTACGTGCCAGGAGCACCATGTGAATTTAAATTGTACTTTTTGGGCAATCAAGACGTGGAGCCATATTTCCTCTCCTGCACTCTGCTGCACATTCAGCAGCATTCATGCAGTTTATTGTAACATTAGCTTATCCCATTGGCAGTGTCAACACCTCCTGAGGTGGCTTCACAGTAGCAGCCTTGCGTTGATATTTAATGAAGGCATTAATCACATGCAGGAAATGTTACACTACTGTTGATATTTGGCTCTTAGCATCAGAAAACCTAGAAGAAGAAGAGGCGTCAGGGTTGCCCTGAGGCCAAGCCAGCGCTGAAACTGCAACACTTCCTTTGTGTCTGTCAGGAATTCAGCAGACAGACACCTCCGGCTTTCTTTGACACATTCAAAATTATTACTGATATTATTGCCATGAACAGTTGTAGCAGTAGTACTCTTTCTGTCACTAGTAACACCACCTTCATCCGTTCAGGAAGCTTGGATGGGAATTTGTCATCCTAGATTAAGAATTAAAAACCTCTTAGGCGCGTAACAAGTTCTCATAAGCTAACTGGAAACCGGCATCATTTGTTGACACTGAGGTTTAGGATCAGAGGCACTGCCAAGCAGGTTATTTCTGTCTAATTCAAAAGGTTGTTGGTATTCTAGCCACAAGTTGTTTGGAAGGCTTTCTGTCACTATTCTAAAGAAGTAACAAAGAGTCACCACTTTGAGAAACTTCTAGCAGTCTCTTGCCATGGCTGTGATTTTAAAATTTGGCTGCAACATTGAATTATTGCGAGCTCGGGCTTTACATTTAATTGATACACTTGTTGCAGGTACACAAGCTGATGATGACAATCAGGCGGCCATGATCAAATGACTCGTCACTAACCAGCCTGATTGACTGATCTTATAATCCTTTTAGACCGATACAGAGATGTGTTGCCAACTGATCTAATCACATTTATCATCCATTTAGGGTTTGCATACGTTAGTGAACGGCTAATCTATTGTTTTTCTGATCTCCTTTTGTTTGGACCAACAGTTCATGTTAAGGCACTTAACAAAAACTAAGTTTTCTTCTCCTGGCTCCTATCCGAGGGGAAACTAAACATATACTGAGTCTGTGTACAAAATGGGGGGGAGGTGACATAATACAACTATATAATACAAATTGCGTTGTATGGAGCTCAGATGATGTTCAGCTCATAGACTTGTGTGTAAGATTACACACCAGGAAGTCGTTGCCCATCGTATGCCTACTTGCATTCGGACTACTGCTTTTAATGAGTGGTTTATTTGGAAAGTTGGCATTGCTATTAGTGTAATATGTTCGGCCTTTGTGTATAATTGTATACTCTGGTTGACCCAAAGGCCTTGATGTAATAATCTTTTTTGCAACCTTTTAACGTTAACATTTACTGCTCCAATACAATTCTAAATTAATAAAAAAAACAATTCTGAATTAATAAAAATATGAGGGTGCTTTAAAGCTATATTCTTGTTCTTTCTAGCTAAACATGGGTGCAACAGTTGCAAAAATAAGAAATGTGTTGTTTTCAGATCAGCCCAGTGGAGATCTGCATAACTGGACACCAAGTTCAGTGCTCCCTTTGTTTTAAACATAACAGAGAAAACACAGAGTGAGAGATGGACGGAAGAAGGAATAAACACAAGTCAGAAAGCTAGAAAGACAGCATAACAGACAGAGCCTTTTTATAAGCAAAAGCAAACAAAAAGAAAAAATCCTTCCCAAAGTAAGGAAAAGACAAAGAGCAAAAATAAAGACGGCTCATAGCAAGTGCAGGAGCGCTATATCAGAGACAAAGAACAAGAGCTGAGGACACAAATGCAGCCAACATGGAAAGATGATGAACAGAAACCAGAAATAAGCTCAGGTAATGAGAGAAAAGCTCATGGAGAACAGAAATGCTAAAATATCTGGGATAAACAGAAACACATTTGTGATAAAGGCGAGGCAAAAGCAAAGGAGGAAGTATCCCATCAGTGAGCTTGTGACAGTCACAGCTTTGACAGAAGAGAGAGTCATTCATAAAAGGCAGCACATGACTTCATGACTGTTACATACTTGTACTGCTTTGACCTTGACTGTCTGAACCAAAAAATGACTCAAAAATACTCACAGGAGTGTACCGCGTATTTATTTCCTTGAACAACCTGTTGGTCTTACAAGAAAATCCCCATGTAACAATTGGATTTTAAAATCCCAGAAAGTCAACAAGAAGGCTTTAACTGTTTTTCAGATGATTTACCGACTTCCTCCTCAAGTCAGATCACAGATACGTAAAACAGAAACCTTTTGAAATTCAACTCCACCCAAACACACATATGCCACAGTTATTTCTTATCCAAAAACAAACGAACAAAACAAAAACAAGAGTCACGCTTCACCACAAGTTCATTTTTCATTATATAATATTAAGCTCAAATGCTAGAATCAATCTTTGTCATCACCACAACGCCTGCTCTTAAAACCTCAGCGCACCACATCAGACCACAAACACCGTCCAGCTGGGAACAGCCAGCCACAGATTGCTAACACCGAGGCAGAGGACAAAACAAAAACTAACACAAACACTGCTTTCAAACCTCCTTTGACCAACAATTTAATGCCCACTTGGATGGACATAAGCATAGTTAAATATTAGCAAGTCCTACCTGGGCATCGTTGCGAGTCTGCCAGTCTTTCCCCAGCCCTCTCCCTCTCTTTTCCTCTCTCTTCTCCTCTCTCTCAGCCAAAGCAGGGTCTAAGAATAGCGGTGAACTAAATTCACACAACAACATGAGACTGTCAGGTGATCGCAGGAGCAATGTGTGTGCTGGACAGTGCAGAGGCAGCAACAGCAGTGAGCCCGGACTGCAGGCTGCCAGAGAGCACTGCGATAAGAGGGTGACAGTGGGCATTTGTTTGTGTCGTTTCTTGATCCCACTCTTTTTGTTCCTCTCTCCATTGTGTTCCCTCTCCCTTCTTTACATCTTCAATAGCTTTAAAACACACACGCAGAAACTAGCAATTTGTCCTCTTAACGAATCAAGCCTGAAGAGAAACAAAAAGCTTTAAGAAACCAAAGCTTCCCAAATGTGGATTCCTCTGGAACTGCTCCTTTAAAAAGTAAGTGTAAAATGGTTAAGTTTTGTGACAGCTTATTCAAGTCTGAGGCAAAGCAAGAAAGTGATCCGCAAAGAGAACTGAAACTATTGCCAACACAGATCGGTCACAAGTTCATGAACTCCTGCAGGGGATAAGGAAAAGTTTTAGGCAGCATCATTTGATAAGAGGATTCTGCCACGAAATTCATAATTTACCAAAAGGGGGCAAAGGTTACTCTTTTTCACGCATTTAGCAAAGATAGTAACAAGACGGGCTGTTTGATCATTTCTCTCTCCATTAAAGACATTCATCATAATAATAAAACCTCCCTTTCTCTCTCTAAATGTCTTTGACATATATAAACATATAAATTACACAAATTCTATTCGTCAAGGCGTCGTTAACAACCTCAACAGAAATTACTGAGACTAAATTGTTAGGATAATTTAAGAAATAAATTAAATTCCAACAAAGGGGTGTTAAAAAATATCAATATTGATACCACGATATTATATTTTGCAATATTGTATCGATTCTCAAAAACACTACCAGTTTTTAATTGATCATTTTCATGCAATTTTTAATTAATAGTTTTCATGGCTACTGCACAAAAACTATTGCCCCAATATTCTGATTGCACAAAAAATACTTTATTTTCTTAGATTTTATTGTGGTGTGTCCCTTATACTGACAGTTTTCCTAAAATAAGAGTTTAGGGGAAAAAAATGCTACATACTGCCTTGCTTACAGTATTGCAATATGTTGCAATATATCATATCGTAACCAAAATATCGTGATATATATCATAATGCCAAATTCTCGCCAATACACAGCCCTAATTTCAGCATTTAATGTTAAGTCAGCCAGTGCAATTACGTTTGATATTTCTGGCCTTGGTAGTTGTTGTTGTCCCCCTGAAAACTTGTGCACGTCCATGTGTCAATAGAATAATTAATAGTAGCGCAACAGATAATTTAAATTTTAGGCATTCACTGTGATGCACTGGGATTTTTTTAAACAACATATAATCTCTGATTTCTACAGAAATGAGCACAATAATTTAACTTGGTGGTGATGCAAAGTCTGCAGCAGCCATCGCTGCTCCTGGCCGATGTGTCGACCGATAAAGATCGCAACAAAGCAGTCGAGTTTCCTTGACTGCAGTGAGTCTGACATCAGCCTACTCACTGACCTCAAAGAACCCTCGCTCTCTCTCTCCACTGCCACTGGAACATCTGTGCATGTATGTGTGTTAGTGTTTGTCAGAGACAGACAGTTACATAAATATCTCCGCAGTTCAGGCTGTGTGACGTTTTTCCGGCTGTGTGTGACAGAGGTCCAGCAGCTTGTCCTCCAGCCACGACAAGTATTTTAAAGCCGTGTTTGTGCCATTTCTGCTGCAGACAACAGCTGATGCTCAATGCTGTCATTAATTATCCAACGTTTTGACTGACCTGCTTTTCTGAGGTATCAGCACTGTGTTAAGTTCTGTACCAGCTCAGGGTAATTAGCATTTCACTGCTGCCCAGATGTAGTCAGCCACGTCAGATGATGTGACGGTGCTATTGAAAAACAGCTGTACTATTTAGTTACTTAATCAATTTGTTAGCTGAACGAAAAATTAGCTGCTATCTATTCTGGTAATATATAAATTGTCTTTTTCAAGGCAAAAATGTCTATTAAGCATCTTAAGCAGGGCAAACTTACATAAGGATTTGCCGCTTTTCTCTCAATTTATTTGTGGGAGTAAATGAGGAGCCTTTGGGTTTTATTTGGACCTTTGAATGGACAAAAAAGTAACCTGAGGACATCACTTTGGGTTCCAGGAAATAACAATACACTTTTGTGGACATGTTATGGATTAAAAGGTTAATGGTGAATATAAGACCCGTAGTAAACAGCTACTGAAGAGACAGAAAGCACAAAGGTGCAACGCATGACAAAGGTAAGGTAGAGTGAAATCTAAAACCACCGACACTGAGCACAAAACATGCAGTGTGTAACATCTAAAAAAAAAAAAAAACACAACAAGGGCAGTGCAAATGAAGCGAGGCCGGTTTTCCATGAGGGCAGTCTGCTCCGATCGCGGCTGTTAAAGTGACTTGTCCCGAGAGAACACTGCACACCCATGCTGCCAAAAGATATCTCAGCACTCTTAAACTGATTGCAGGGCGACTGTGTATTATGAAATGTGTCTCACATCAGTCCCTGCACCTTGACCAACTGCCAGATGTATCACAAGTGTAATGCATTCAGTTGATACAGATGTATGAGTTACCAAGCTTATCAATTACAAGCTATAGGCTACTCCTTTTTGTGCAGTAACGCTACCTCCTCAATAGTGCCCTACTATTAGGATCAGATATGCATCCTGGACTGACACAACAGTAATCGCACATCTAGACTTTTAGATATCTCTGCCTTTATAGGGGCACCTTCTGCAGGTATGTTCTCACACAAATGCATAGATGAACTAATACTTCAAAAGTGGTGTAGCTGTCTAATGTTACAGGTAGGGATCCACGATATTAAAGGCACGCTATCGGTATCGGCCGACAGTGGCTTCAAAATGATCAGAAGTCGGCCTGCACGCCAATATCCGCCTATATAATGACCAATAAAATAACAGGCTGCTGTTTCCTTGATTAAACGCCTAAATTGACGCCATGTTTTATATGTTCCCTGTGGACAGACGTTGTGTTTACTGACTTTGTCACTTGTAAAACAGGTCAAATTTGCCCTGGTTGTGGGTTTTGTAATGACTGTCTCAGGGAGAGCATCATCCAGTTTTAAGCAGGATGTATCTCACTTGCTTTGTTTAAAAGCAATTGTCATAGATAAACATGACATGTTTTACATAGCATAAGTTCAAATATTTTTCTTTTTTTTTTTGCTCAAGGAATGAATATTAGGCTACATCATTTTAAGCTTTGTATTTTACGCCTGCATTTGCCAGTGGGCCAACATGGTGACAGAATGCATAATAATACTGTATGTAGATTTGGCAAAAAATCCAATCTTGTGGAAACAAAATTTGGGCTGGAATTAAAAATTAATCAAAAAGCAAACAAACAAACAAGACACTCTTTTGCTGTTGGTGAGGTCAGTATGAATTCCTACGGTCTGAAGCACAACACCACACACCACTTGTCATTCTAACAACAGTGCTGCACTTCCTCGAGCCAGCCATTGCTTTACTCCGACTAAATTTGACAACAGCTTCCTCAAGGAGCCGGCCCACGAGACCTGAGAGCACCTGACTACCTGCATACCTGCTGGTTTCTCTGCAGGTTGCGTTGCATTAAGGACTTCTGCATTCCAGCAATCACATGATCCTGACTGTGTGAGGATGCTGCAATGCCTCGAGGCTTCGGCACTCACAGTCAAACTTCAACTGGCTGACTGGGCAGAATCATCTTGCCAGAGGCTGAAATCAGCTGCAATCAAGCTGCAAAATGTCAGGGTCAAAATGAGCCTAAGTGACAGCATTGTAGACAGTAGACAAAAACCGCTCAAGACAAGCGAGGTGAGAGGAGAGAACCAAGAGAAGAAGAGGACCACTTTTAGCGCTTTGTGTGTTCATCCTGTGGGGAAATTTTTTTCATTTATTCCCTGAATAGTGTCCTTTACAGGTCCTGAGGAAAGTTATACTTACACTTTTGTGCCTGTCTTTGCACAATGTGTGTGTGTGTGTGTATAATCTGTGTGTGCACTATGGCTTACTCCTGTGTCACAACTTCTTCTGAATAAGCATCACATGACAGAGAGGGAGTGGTGAGAGTAATGAGTGTATGACTGTGTCTCAAAGAATCATGTGGCAACAACTGCCGAAATCAAGGTGTACGATCAACACTGGAAGCAGATTTGTCATCTACAACAAGTATTTTACACAATAAATAAAACGACCTTTATTCTCTTTATCCTCTCCATGCAGTAATCAGAAAGTGTCATATGACAGACATGATTAATTGCTCAGCTTAAAGTAAAATCGGACAGCGCATCTTGTCTTTCTGTCAAACCTCTTCCCCCACCTTCCTCCCTGTCATCTCTTCTCCATCTCTCCTTTTTCCATCAAGAGGTTCAAAGTAGGCTAATTAGGTGATTTGACTTTTTGGTTTGACTCTCAGAATCCCAGCAGACAAACTAATCACACTGCTTGATATCTGTGCCAGGTTACTATGTCCGCCCTTTGCTCGTAAGGGTTTTGTGGTTTACTAAACAAGGTCGCACGTAAAGACTTTTTACTTTTTACCCTTTTTACGCGGAGACTCCGCATCAGCGGGCTTGCAAATTATCAGCCGTTGTGAATTTACACAGAACCGAGCAGTGCTGCCTTTAAACCGCTCCAGTTTGCCTTTTATACAGGAAGGCAGCTTTGCGGATTCAAAGGAGATGTGAACGATGTGACGTTTAACACCCAACAGCATCAGCATCAGCTTCCTCTGCTAAGAAACATGTCCAACATGTGCAAAAGTGATAACGCAGCGTAAAAGTGTCGGAAAATTTTTACAATAATAATGTAGGCCTAACACAGTCATAACAACCAATGTTATTTCCTTCCAGCTAAACATGTCCTCAGTTAATAAAAATATGCCCGACATGCGCCACAAACTACAAATATCTCTCGCCTACATGTTCACAGTTGTATACACGCACATATTTTACGATTTCGAAATATTAAAGTCTGGTCGGCTTATTTCTTTATTTCTTTAACACATCTATGTTTAACTCGACAACTGAGTTTGAGAGAACGGTTTGTACAGAAATAAGAATCTGTTTTTCCTAAACGTTTATGTCTCCTGTACAGCACTACCACAAACAGTTAAAGAAGTGATTATACTGGTAGAAAAAACTCTAACAATAATGTGGAACAGTCATATCCATTCTGTCGTAATTTTGTTGAATTCCTTCAAGCTTGATTTCTCCTCTATTAAGATAAATGCCTGCTCCTGTCCCGGCCTGCTGGTTTACCCATTTACACAAACGCAGGCTCGCCCCTAATGCATCTTTGATAATAGCTCCAGAGGCGGATCACAGGGAGATCAAAACTGACCCCCACAATCCGCCTCTGTAACTTTTATACGGACAGTGAGGCGGGGAAAAGGCGCACAGAACCTGCCCTGAAAAGGCAGTGTAAATGGGGTTACTCTTAAATTTACCTTAAAGGTTTCAAGTATAAAGTTAACACACACGCAATACTCCTTTTTGCCGGAGGTCATCATCCACAAATCCTTACCACAATCCAGTGGCATATTTTTAGAAGAGGCAATCCAAATGAACTCCAAAAAATGAGCCGAAACATGAATGTTGGGACGAAAGTAGACAAAATAAGGACTTTTGCACACTGCACCGCAACCTAAAGACGTCACTTGTACGGTAACACAATCTGCCGTCAGTAGTATGTTTAACACCGCATCTTTGCACTATTTGTGAGGTCCTGGTGCCCTTGTCTCATATAACAGCATCAGCTGTGAAACCAGAAACTGATCACCAATAAACACTTGGTGATTATTATGATTCTGGGAATTGAGGGAACTGCATAAAGCCATCAATACATGGAAGCATAACATTAAATTTGCTTGGCAAGTTCTCCACTTACACAACTTGTCTTATGTCAGTTTACCATCATCTAGAAAGACCTTAAAACAAACCAATCAACAGCAATCAACTGGCAACCCGTGATGTAAGCAATAGCCTGTGTGACACGGTCAAAGCTTGAGCTGATTTCTTCACCAAGCAAGAGGATATACAAGCCTAACTAGATGTTAAGCTGACATACTCGCACTTACCAGAATGCTACTGCACATGTGTGATGTGTGTGCAGCTTTTAAGTAAAACTATATCTTTACCATGACCCTGCAGTCATGAGAAGCCTGAATGCGGACACTTAAAATAGCCCTGATAGGAACTTGATGACAGCCGCTGTCTTTACGGAACCCTGGCAGGCCTGCAGAATTGTAACACACACACACACGCACGCACGCACGCACGCACAAGAGAGCAGCCTTACGATGCAAAGCTACAATATATGCATTCAAACCACTGCATGTGCAATGCTTTTAATATGCACAAGTAAAAAAGAAAATGTCAACGAGTGTCAGGCACTCCTCCAACAAGCAGCTTTGTGCAAGTGACGGAGAATTCGGCCATGTGATCGTCCAACAAACATGACAGCCTAAGATTGATGAAAGCCTCACATGACACGCTGGGTTATGAAAGTACGCAGCGAAGGAAGGACGCCACGCCAGTCAGGAAATTGAGACACTACTTCTCCTGTAAAATTACCAAGAAAAATTCGCCTATAAATACAACTGAAGTTTATTATATTCAGCAAGTATGCGACGTCATGAATTTTCCCACATGGAGGAGGAATTTGAGATATGTTCCACAGGAGTGCTGCATGCTCATGAAACTTGATTTACAACATCTACATTTGATTTCAAATGTGCCACAAGGCTTCATGAGGTGTTAGCGGTATGACAGACAATCAGCATCTTGGAAATCGATCAGGTACGAGCTGGCTTTTAGACATGCTCTACTTTTACACATTCTCTCAAGACAAACAGTTGCCTTATCTGTGTAATAAACAGCCAAGTCAAACAACATACGAAATATTTAATGCAAGTATCAGTTACCACTTAATCTGTACAAAATCCGAGCAAGAAGTGCTTTCAGACATCACTTAACCCCTTTTTAAAAACATCTGATTTGCTTTCTGAGGTCCAGCAAAACGGAGTAAAAACAAAACGGCAGCCCACACCCATCCCATCTCCTCTTTCTTACACACACACACACACACACACTCCTTCCTTTTCATATTGCAACACAAACAGAGCTATATTGAGTGGTATGGCCCAGGTCACGAAGGAAGTTTCCTCTGCAGGCAGCAGGGGCAGGGGTTGGCCAGGGCAAGCAGTCTGGCTGTGGGTGGGGAGGACAAAGCCATTGGCTGACAATCAGGTCTCTGACTCTCTTCAGGATGAGCCAGGAGCTCTCAGTGTAATGTACAGTATGCCATCCAGCTTGTCAAGTGCTGCAGCCAGGGAAACAGGAGAGGCTTTCCTCCCAGGGTCAGCCAACCTGCTGCCCTCTGTGGTATTCTGGAGGACGCAGTGATGTGCTGTGACAGAGCTTTGGTGATGCATTATGCAGGGCAACAATTTTTTTTTTTTTAGGAAAAACTTTATTCATCAGCTGCAAGTTTAATAGTGCACTATTTAAAGGCAAAACCTTTGGGCTACAGCCTATACTTACTTATACTTAGAAAAAGAGTCACACACACACATACACACACACTATTACACTAAACATCACTGCATTACTTTGTAACAAGGATCCATCAGTTTTGGATGTCAAAGTACACAAAAAGTACTTCAAAATGCACTAAACAAATATAACATACTTTCCAGCCTCAGGGGCTGCAAAGTATTATAAACAATGAATGGAGTTTGCTGTACGGATAAGGATTTTTAGTGCTTTTTAATTATGAGAGGATACATTAGGGCTGTGCTAAAAATTGGTACAGCAATATTACGCAATATTTATTCTCGTGATATCTGTATCGTGACCCATGTATCGTGATACGCATCGTATTGTGAAGTTCTAGCCAAAACCCAACCGTGAAGTTCAGTGACACAAAAGAACACTTATGCACTTCACTTTCAGACTCTCAGTGTCGGTGAGTCCACTGTTTCAGCGTGTCCGGTTAAAGTGCAAGAGTGCACTTAAATTTCATTTTTCATTTTCATGTTACGGCAGCTACATCACAGGGTTTTGGTAATCTTCCAATACCGCTCAAATAACTTGGAGAGGAAATTTTGAATTAAATGGTTTTGACTCAATTTGTCAGTTAAGTTATCAATGTCATGAGATGTGATGTATGAAGACTACATACCTTCTATCTATTAGTGAAAAGTTAACATTAACTTCTAATACTGATTCTTCTGATACACTGGTCAGGTGTAACACTAAAAAAGCGTAAGGAAGCCGTGAACCCTGTCCGTGGATTCATTTCTACTGTCTTCATAAGGGACAGCGTTACACTTGGACAATCTGCCAGAGGTGTTCGAGTGTCTTCAAAGACTCACTTAAGTCGGACTGTCACGCTGTACCTTGCGGCTCAATTCATAATATTTGCTCTCTTACATAAGAAGTCCTGAGTGCAAACAAATACAAGGCCGGCAGGTCAGCTGCAGGTTATAACACATTCATTCTTTGCTAAAGATTGAAATATTTTGAACTCCAGGTGGGTGAAATGTAAGAAAATCAATTCTCATGAGAATTACGATTTTGACGTGAATGGAGAATTGTTTTTATATTAAAAATGGATTTTGAATCAAATAGACGCCCCAAGAATCAACATCAAATTGTCAGATTCCAAGAGATTAACAGCCCTATTGTTAATATCATCTCGGCAATCGGCCTCTGTCAATGGTCTTCAGTCATACTTAATCCTTCTCTCCTCTGTCCATCATCCAAGTTTGCCTGCTCAACTTCTGACGACCCCAACTCTCATCTCTGGTTTCATTTTTTTCCCCTCATCCATCAACCAGAGCTCTAAAGGAAAGTGGAGTTCCACCTCTCCTTTTTGTCTCACTAGATCTTTTCATCGCACCTACCCTCTACTTTTTCACTGTGTAGCAGATGTTCTCCTTTATTTAAAAATCACCCATTTTTAGCACACTCTGAGTTTGTTATTACTTAAAGGATGCGTTCTACCCATTTCTTCCAACTACCCAAGTGTCCTCTCCATCCATCTCTCATTCTCCTTATCTTTGTCTTTTCACAGTTGAGCACTCTCCAAAGCAATTCATGCCTGATGAATGGGGAACTCATGCCAGAGGTATGAAGTGAACAGCTGACCACAGAGTTAACAGAAACGCCTGCTGTGTGCCTGTTTGTTCTAAGATTGAAGGCAGCCAAACACGCACACACACACACGGACAGACGGAGCATTTATATCACTGGGCACAGGGCACCTCTATGGTAATGGAACGTGTGCTGGCACAGATACGGGCTAAAGTGCAAGTAGCACCACAAGGAGGTGAGCTTTCTGGTCCACTGTTAAATATATCCAGCACAGGTGACGGGTTCAGAGCGACATTTTCCAATGCTTGTGTATTTAAAACTAAAACGAGCGCTTTCCCATTGGTGCAGACCTGACCCTGACCCAGAATGTGTGCAGGAACACAATCAGGGAAACCAACCAACTCAGGGAGTGTAGTGTATCCTATTGGCAAGATTAACTATGCATTGCTTAGTCAGGTTGACTTTTGTGTGTTTTTACCAAGTGGCTCCAATATAAACAAAATACAGCACGATTATACACAATTATTTATATAATCAAGTATTCACTCCCGTTTTCAAACCAGAAGAGGCAAGTGCTGAAGACAACAGACATAAACTGTAATACATTTGTGATTTAATTAATCCTTGTTCATCTGTTTAAATGGTTGTAGACACCTGAAACCATTAGTGACCTCAGTACAATAATCAAAGCGTAATATCTTGCATTTGCATCACTGGTGTAAACTCAATATTTCTCGAGATATCCGTGTGGTTTCCAACGGGTGCCGTTTTCATGACCATATCGGTACACGGCACAGGCGTGTTTGCGCTCACTTGGCATCACTGGCGCCAAACATAACGACTTATTCCCCCAAAAAACATCCGTATCGGCAACGATGGGAAATTTTCCCCCGTGCATCCCCAGACTGCAGCCCCGTGTTTGGAGGCTGGAGCCCGATTTGCCGCGGATCTGTCTGTCATCACTGACCGTCTGAAGCGGTCACATGTGGCACAACACAGAGCACACAGTGTCCTCCTCCGCTGTCTGACGGCACCGACCTAAAGTAACGTTACACTAGCCTGCCCGTCGCAGGACTGAGAGGAGCCGGCCGCTCTTTGCCGCTACGCTGTTATGGGCATAGCTCAAAGATAAGCAACAAAAAGAGAGTGACTGTAATGTTCCTGTCACGGCTGCCACGTTGTTTTCTTGCTGCAGGCTTTAGCTGCCGTTACCACAGAAACACAAAGAGGGGGGGGGCATGAGGGGAGACAAAGGAGAAAGCAGGACACCGCTTCTGCAACTTCTATGCGATTATACCGATTATCTATGTATACCACACCTAAGGAGGGGAGGGGGCGCGTATCGTCGGCTTTTTATTATTTTATTTTCAACAACACACGGGCTGTGACACTTGTGTACACGGGCAAAAAGTGTTATCTAATGAGGCGAGCCGAGTCCCAACGAGAGACAGCGTGTGCAACAGCCGCGCTAACGTCTGGTGGCTAGCATTAGCATGTTAGCTAACCTCACCAACGGGCACAGCACGTATTCCACGTCCCAACAGTTTGATACATCAGTTTTAAATTGACAAAACTAAACAGCGCTGGCCTGTAAAGTGTCCGAGAGACAAATACATATGCCACGTTAAAGCTCTCCATGCTTCCTCATGCCATAACGAAAGTAAGAAAAAAAAAAAACATTAGCCTGCACACTTAAAACGTTAACGTACACACAAACCAGAAGCACATTCTCTCTCTCTCTCTCTCACACACACACACACACACACACACACACACACAACATAGATACCTGAAAGCTGGGTCTTCTTTGCTACATCTCGGGGGAGGGGACGAAAACGCATTTCTCTTGTTGAAAAGTTTCTGGAAGAGAGTCGGAGGCATTTTGTACCAAAATAAAGTCGGTACAGAAAGTCTCTTTTTTTCTTTTCAAATCCAAGAGCAAATCTTGTTCCTTGTAACTGTCTCCATGGGTGTCACAGTCATATGACAGGCATTAGTCACGGGAGCTGCTTGGTAACTCACTACATTTTTCTGATTGGCTGACCGAACGCTGCTGCTACTACAAAATACGTGATTGGCTGGTATTTTTGGCCCGGTACCACGTGGTCAGTGGATTCGCCGTGTTGATGTTTTGTCGGGAATCGTGACAGCATGAAATTTATTCACTGAAATCGTATCCGTGTGACTGCTGCGCCGCTTGCAAAAGGGTCGAAGATCATTGAAACACACACGTAAGAAAAAAAGTGAAGTGCAAAAGCCAGTTTAATGCCAAACAAACACAGAGGGGCATCCGGCAGGAATGGTTTATTTATGTATTTATTGTACATTCATTTATTTTGGGACATTTTCTTCTGATGCTCAGAGATGTGTGTTTGCAGAACAGCACATCACTTAGAAGAAAAAAAAAAACCCACAAAGTGACAGCTAACATTAACTTACATTTTCACTTCATTTATCTTACATTAAACATTTAGATTAAGCTGTTATGGCGTTGCCAATGCCAAAAATAGCCAATAAAACACAGATAAAGATACACAAACAACACATATATTTCACACATAAAACTGAAAAGTAATCACAAAGACAAAGAAAAAAGATACATGTCTGACATCTAGTGGTCACCTGTTTCATTACATTTATACAAAATAAAGGAAATCCGGTGCTGAGTTGAGTGTGAAAATACACATTGAAGTACTTTTTTTTTTTTTTTTTTTCCATGAGAGGTATTCAAAGGAGAAATTCTGAAATACTCTCTACAGTAGGCTTTCAATTATAGCAAGAGACAGGTTGAGTAATCTCTAGTGATCTTGCACCATATTCTCACTAAATATGGTCTTCAGATGGCCTACATGTCACAGTGTAGTCTCTTTAAATAATATTTAATGCAATAAATATTTGTTTTTTGGACATTAGATCTTTTCAGACACTCTTAGTTAAAGGGATTAAGGGGGAAAGCCCAAATCTTTCCACATAATAACTTGGCGTCGGATGTCACAGGACATCAAGTTCTGTGTTCCTATCAGCTGTGAGAGGAAATAAAGGTGCACTTTTGAGTTTGCGACATCTCTCTCTCATCCCCCGAAAGAACACATCCCTGTCACTGTCCTCAATGAAGTCGAAAAACTTTGCCGTCTCCGCTTTGCTTTTGACCGGCCGTTTCAGCCTCGCCTGCAGCTGCAACGCCTCTTCGTTAGAAGTGTTCCCACCTCTTCTTGATGAGTCTGCGTTGGGCTTCATCTGCACAGCGTGGCCCGACGTTTGGACCGGCTCGCTGCTGTTGTTTAGGGTCAGTTTGGTGGCTAGAACATGTTTTGCTTCAAAGATCGCTGCGACGACGTGGCTTTTGAAGCATACCTTTTTCTTTAACAAAATGGGTCTCCTGTTGGTAATCTGGAGGAGCAAAAAAGAAAAATACTTGGCCATGACAATAATCCTTCTTAGTTTTAATTTTTAACACCAATTAAAATGGCCACATATTTTTTTGGGTATAGATATAGATATCTTGGGGACTTTCTTACTTTTTGTGGTGTTTTCCACTTGAAGGTTTTGTCTTCAGATTGGGGATTGAAAAAAACACAAATGCTGATTAGGAATAACTTTAATTGCAGAAATTAGTGTTTTATGAAGTAAACACTGCATGAAAAAGCTCATAGTGATGGATGGTTAAATTAAGATCAATATTTTGTTCACCATGAAAGAAGATACACATCTAAATAAAACACTCTTTACCAGGTTTTAGAGAGTCTGCGTGTGTTTTGGTGTCCGCTTCAGTTCCCCTGTGTTGGTTTCAAAGAGAGAAGACGGTGAGTAAAACAGTTTTGGTCATACTGTTTTTAAAAATGCAGCTACTTCAGATCTGTCCGTGTTAGGGGGTTCATTCCCTCTGAGGGTTCCTGGTGTTCGTTAAGTGACTTTTTCCAAGGAAATTAATCTTTCAAACTCACTTGATATCACAGTTGTAATCTGCAATAATAGTGGAAGCATCTGCAGAGAGAGAGTTAGGTGTTTATAAGACAATTGCTAGACTGTTTAAAGAGATAGTTCAGTATTTTTGAAGTGGGGTTGTATAAGGTCCTGATGCACAGCCAGTCAATTACTTTCTGCAGATGGCGATCAGTGGTGTCACTTTAGGAGAACGGGGAAGAAATTGCTGCTGCAGACAGCGTCGGCAGAGAGACAGTTTTTGGCCACATGTATAAATTTTTGCCCAAACAAACAATATCTGATCAATTTTACACTAAATTT
>JAQLOL010000006.1:19605324-19616056 GCA_029783665.1 Naso thynnoides | reverse complement strand
ACATAAATAACTAATATCACAACACAGTAAAACAACATCTATGTCATTTTTTATCAGGTAGAGGGCATTGTAAGGGTGTGGGTTAGGCCTGTAGTAGAGATGACTAAGGTTCTGGTTAGAGCCCAGAGAATTTAGAGAATTCATTAGGTCAAGAACGTTCCTCCCAAGAGAAGGAGTACAAGCATGTTTTCTTGTGTGTGTGTGTGTGTGTGTGTGTGTGTGTGTGTGTGTGTGTGTGTGTGTCCCCGACCTGGCATCCCAGAGCTGCTCTGAGGAATCCCAGCACAGAGGGAGAGGTAGGAGCTGCTCCTGTTATTATCATCATCAACCTCCCACCCAAACTGGCCTGTTGAGAGAAGAAACACATTATTAACACAAAGAAGTTTTTGGCTTATTATGTTTACCAGAAAGCAGATAAAACTTAGTGTTTTGACTAACAATGGCACATTTACAGTGACGTTAATCAATGTGCATTTTTACATTGATAATTACAGAACGTGTCAAAGTTTGGTTATAAAAAATACAATTTGTAGCTCAAAAAAGGCCATTAATTTCTGTTTTTGTTATGACTTTTAGGAGTTATGGTACATTATGATCTTTTTTCTAACCATCTGTTTCCTTACTATTACCATAATCCCTTTATGAATGTTTTAGAGGAGCTGTCTTAATGTAAACTAACAGTGCAGGGAGTCGTCAATATGCATTTGAACATGAAATTTGCTCCAAAACCCCATTTCTTCTTGCCTTCAACAAAACAAAAAAGGACCTTCCTGATCCAAAAATGACCAAGTATGAGTATCAACCAACTCTTGAGGCCAGACAGTTGAGGGTGCAGTTGTGAGATGCATCAGTTCTCTTTACTTAGCCAAAAATCTAAACAATACTTTGAGGAACCTTCTCTAACAAACATAAATGAAATTGGCACCTTTAGCTCAGGGAGAGAAAATTATTTACCTGAATCTTACTGAAGAAGATTTTGTCCCAGATGCTGTCACTGCGAATGATCCCACTGCTGACTTCAGCACCTTTTCTCTTAGCAGCAAAGTTGAGCAGCCAACGCTTCAGCGGGCTGTTGGCCTGGCTGAAGATCTGCAGATGAGACACAGGAGGAAAAAAAAAACCTTTTTGGTTGCTCATTGCTCCTCTTAAATGATCCTCAGTCACAAGTCTTTCTTACAAAAGAGGTTTTTATTACATAATATGCATTTGTGGAAATACATTAATCATAGTTGGTAACCAGCATTTCATTCATCCATAAACCACAGCTACTGCACTCAATTCATGACTCATAAGTAAACCAACTTTGTTTGATTTCCAAACCGCAAATCTCTATTAAAATATGTGTCCGTTTTCAAAACAGTCCCCATATATATATATATATATATATATATATATATATACACACATAGACAGATATAGACACAGACACAGACAAAATAAACAAGTTACATTGCTTTACTACTAGCAGAACTTTCTCTGAAACACTTTTCCTCAGAAGTTCATCTCACCTTGTCGTACATGCGGTTGAGTAGTCGAGGCACCACGGGGAAAATGGTCGGCCGCAGGGCCTTCATGTCATCAGGGAGGAGACGGATGTCGCCCTGATAGAAGCCGATCCGTCCTCCGTGGCAATACACCACAGACTGCAGAGACACACACACACACACACACACACACAAACAGTGAGACTAATGGTATTCGCTTATCTGGTGTCTTTTACAGACAGCTTCTTAGCTCAGCTAGCCATGCAGCTAGTGGCCTGATCAGTCTGAATCTGGAGCTCAGAGCAACTCAGGGGGGGTGCAGCTGGTATGACCACAACTCAAACTCCCTAGACCACGACAACAGGAGATGTGAATATTCAAAACCCTATAAGTGGTGGACAACTGTGCAACATTTGAAACATTTAAGTCTAATTGAGTTGAAATTACTGATTATTTCACAACACTCTGCACGTTTACATGACGTTAGAGAAAACTGATTTATGCTGTTAGTCCGGCTATGACTGGACTTTTAAAATGCATGTAAACATGTTAGTCCCACTGAAATCGTATGAAATCGAATTTCTCAAAATCAAGCTAACACACCCAGGTAATGTGATTGGAAGCTGAATTACTCCTGCATGTTTACACCACAACCGGATCCGGACTGGCCTAAGCAATCTGAGCATGATCGATAGTCCCAGCGACGTCTCTGACCCGGAACTCAATCAGCATAAATGTGTAGAAGAAAGCCAGTACGAGAACAAAAATCCTGTAAACACGAGGAGAAGCGTGCATCCAATTTGTACTGAAAGTAAAGCATAAATATGAAGTGCGAAGTGTTGTAAAGTTGTCCATGTTTTCAATGTTCAACATGGATTCATTAGCTGCTCGCTTACTGGTTTGTAGCATGCTTGAGTAGCCGGACGAAAGTCCAATAGTGACCAGGTGAACAGGGCATATAGCCACCTACTGTAGCGGAGTCTGACAATAAATCAATTCTCCCTCAGCACATGTTAACTTGGACAAACACAGCAGTCCAATTAAATGACCTAACTGAGTTTTAACCGTAGGTCGACTTGACAGGGTATGTAAACATACTGACTGGCACTCTCCTGTGTGTGCTGAAGCATGACGTCTGCGTGTTTAGTCATACAACAGGAAAGAAGCCAGCGCTCACAGAGCAACTGACATTAACTGCAGAAGTTACACATTTATCTGTTTGAATCAGCGACAGGTCTGACTGCTACTTGCATTTCTGCCTCTGCTGTGATTCCATTTTAACAGTCCCGACTTTCATCGCTACCCAACAAATCAGCAAAACAGGAAAACTGATGTGCAGTTTGCCTAGCAAATTCTGCTGGTCCCAGCACACAAACGCATAACCAAATGCAAATTGTGACCCTTTCACAGAATGATTACAGTCTGGGCACGAACTCAGCACACATCCTTTTGCTATCAAGCTTCGGTTAAAAATGCACCGTGTGTGACCCTCTTTCCGTTTTTGAGGCCATGTGAAGGCACGCTGAAGCACACGTTGAGCCCTCTGATGGTGAGATGTGAACGTCTGTGTTTGTGTGGGACTTGAACTTGCTTCATTGTACGGTTCCTTTGCGCTGCTTTCAGGGGAAGTTGGGTGGTTTCCTGTGTCTAAGTCTCACGCTGCCTATAACATTGCTGCAGGCAGGCCAACAAACCAGGCCGGTTTAACCTGATGCAGCACAACTTGCACTGCATGATACACACATGGCACATGAAACCCACAACGAAGGCTCACACACACATTACACTGAACACAGTAAATTAAATAAACTAGCTGTGATTGTGCAGATTCTAAGAAAAGTTGCGCAGGTCTTTTAAGAGACCAAAACTGCAGTCTCAGCACAAAGTCTTTTAGCTAATTAACATGTGATTTCTTGTTTTCTGATCCTGAATCAGTGATGAAAAGCCGTCTGAGCAAAGAGCCTTTGATTGACGGCCTTTGGCTCCTCAGTTTCTCAGTGTAAACAACCTCCACTTATACTTGCCGAGGTCTGTGGGGAAATTCCGTCAACACTTGGTCCAAACTTGAATGGAAGCAGCTGGCATGAAACTAAAACTGGACAGATGGTTAAAAATCTGAAGTCAATGAGCTACCAGTGTGTGATGATTTACTTCAGACCAAAACAGTTTACTTGAAATATTCTATTCTGTTTATGGAACATTACATTAACCCTGAATGTCGGGGTGGTGGTGGTGGGGGGATCCTCAAAACAGAAAATTAACTTTTTTTTTTTGCATTATTTGTTCTCAGCAGGATGGAGTTAAGGTGACCAAACAACTGCTACATGCAGGTGAGATGATTTAAAAACAACAAAGAGAAAAAGCTTGAATGGTTTCCCTGCAGGGTTGTTAAAAGCAGAGCTGATGTTCTCTGTATCATGTGTGATTAGGTATTGTCGTTGAAGTACTATTTCCAGCTGCCGTGATGAAAGGTGCCTAGCAGGTTAAAGACGGCAAACACCAAAATAATCTGATGCAACCTTCACTGCTTATGTCTTTGTTTGATGTGGGCTTTACAGCGCATGCGCATGTCAAGTCAGGTCAGGTCAGGTCAATTTTATTTATATAGCGCCATGTCACAACAAACGTTATCTCATGACACTTTACAAATAGAGCAGGTCTAGACCAGACTCTATGTATTTACAGAGACCCAATAGAACCCCCAGGAGGAAGCACTTGGCGACGGTGGCGAGGAAAAACTCCCCTTTAACGGGAAGAAACCTCGGGGAGAACCTGGCTCTAGAACCTTGCATCAGTGTTTTCTTCTGTCTCAGATAAACGATCATGTCCTAATGGGAAAAGTCCTCCAGTTTAGGGACATGTTCCCAACCTTCACTTCTTTGATCCAAGTTTAAAATTGCAGCAGTGAATGTTGTGGTCTTAAAGGTGGAGTCAGTAGGATTTTACTAAAAATAAAATACGGACATGTACAAAAGTTGTGCTGCTCAATCATCACTTCTGGGGCTCTATAAATGTGTGGTGTTGCCTGTGTGTGTATGGAGACACGCTCCCCTCTGCCTGTATTTTGATGTTTTTGGTTTTTGTTGGGACGTTGTTTAGGTGGGGAGTGAGTGCGTTTCCTCCGGCAAATGAACGCACGCAGAGCACAGCGACCGGACGCCATCCAGATCTGAGAGAGTTATGGATGCTCAAAGAAAAGGAATTATACACCTGTGAGGATAAAACTTGTTTTAGAGCGAGACTGAGCCTTAGTTTGGCTTTCAGCTGCTTTGGAGCACTGAAGGAGAGGCTGGGAAAAGCGATGCAGGAGTTGGTCTGCTTTGTGATCAACAGGTAGGTGCTGAACACCGGTGATTAGCTTGTTAGCTTGCTAATTATGAACTTATCCACTGTACAAATGTAATATTCCTATGTAACTTGCTGGGTAACGTTTGTAAGTGGTATTACAGTTCACGTAGTACACACTGCGTTACGATACTTCTGATGCGTTGAGCTTGGGAGGGGGGGCACAATTTGAATGTTGTGTTTACAAACAGCAACAAACGAATGCTACTGATTCTACCTTTAAAGACAATATTCAGTTAATCAGCATGTTTATATGCATGTAAACTGGTTTCCTGCTGCATTTCTAAAGGATAAACCCAGTTCTACAGTCATATTTTTCAGTCATATGGTTTCTACAGGACAGGATGTCTGACTCACATGGCTTTTACGAGGGGGCGTTAGAAGGAGGGGAAGTGTCCTTTTTGGCAGTGATGTGGGATGAATGAAGCAATTCTTTTCTCTGACTAATAATGAAACTGAAAAATTAAATTGACTCTTTATAATGTTCACAAAGTGTGTGTGCTTTCACGACTGAGCCCAAAAACCTAACAGCATGACTGCATTCACTGTAAACAGGCAGCATCGGTTCACATGTGGGCAGAGACATATTTAATCAAGTAAATATGTAATTATGGACCAGCTGCAAGTAAACACAGGTTTTACTGTAAAAAGTTGTGAATATCTTTTCTTGTTTTCTTCCCTGACTTGATTTCTCTCAAAATGCGGTTTCTGTGAAGGTTCTTCTACATTTACACGTGCATGTGCATGGATTAAAGTACTGAGGTGGTTTACAGTGGACCAGAGAGTCAGGAGGTTGTAGATATGTGGTGGAAAACTTTGCCTTCCGAGTCAAAATGAATTGAAATTACTTAGCACACACTCTATTGTACAAGCTGAGGCAAGACGTCTGTGCATTTCACGCATTAAAGAGAGGAGAAGCCAGCACCCACAAAGGATCTAGTGACAGCAGCAGCAGTGGAAGTTAATTATTTATCTGTATTTATCAGTAAATCGTCTGATTGCTACCACGCATTCCTATCTTAGGAATTTGAAAGCCAGGGTGGAAGATAGGACTGTTTCTGCTGATTACATTTTAACAATCCGGTCTTAAAATCACCAACCAACAAATCATTTTTGCTAGTAAATAATGCTATATGCACAGCAGTGGGTGTAAAAACCAGGCATGCGCTCATCCTCAGAGTTGGAAAGCAAAACTTAAGGAGAGAGGAAAACTGACAGTCCCTCCCTTCCTCTCCTCCTCCATCCCACTCATTAATCTCAAATTACCACCCACGTTTAAAATCAAGCTGCACACTTCCTTCCTACGCCACCCCTTTCCACATCTCCAAACAACCCCAAACTCAGAACTATCTCATGCCTGTGGTCAAAGAGTCCCTGCTTATCCAAGTTACCTCAATGAGTCTCTCAAACATGTGCGCCAGTGGCAGGAAGGAGATGAGGCAATCGTCTTGGTTGGGAAAAATGACTTTCTGCAAAAGAGAAACAATCAGATGGTTATGATAAAAAAAAGATGCTGCAGGGACTACACCAGACTGATGAATCATTTTTCAAAATTAGACATCTTCATTAAATCATCCACAGTTTCCCTGTTTATATCAGGGGGATTCGCTGCGACAGAATTCCTCCAAAGGAGGACATAAAGGAGGGCAGGTCACTCACATCTGTCACTTTGAGGAAGCCTGAGAAATCTGCCACCACGTTCCCATGAGTGAGCATGACTCCTTTTGGGTTACCTGTGTAAGCAGACACACACACAGACATCACATAAGTTAAAACTCCTCTCACCTGCCTGAGGATCCCACAGTCGTCAAGAGGAAAACAAAAGGACTCTGACATGGAAAAACAAACCTGAGTTTTACAAGAACTTCCTCCGAAATTCCTCCCATGTCATGTCTTGCAACCCAGGAATGATTAATGTTGGAACAGAAGATTTAATATAAAGTGTCTGTGCTGTTAAATACAACCTGAGGTGATACTCAAAGCAGAGACAGACTGAAGTCTCCTGACAGACAGAACAAGGGTTTTCAGTTGAAAATGACTCAGTTTAATAAATTACTACAGTGATTTTTCCAGAGTGTGACACATTTTCACACATTGTTCAATTCTTAAATGATTTTGACACTTCAGGGCAAAATCAGGTCAAAACCTCCATTGACAGACATGTGCACTCTGTCAGAGATGGCACAAGTACACTTGTGTGAAAAAAAGGTAAAAGTAGAAGTACTGACTCAACTTCTTTACTCAAGTAAGAATAATAAAGTACAGGTTCTGAAATATGAAAAGCGGCCATTTCTGAGCCAAGCTAACTGAAGCTCACGTCAAATTAATATAACGCAAAGACTGTTAAAGTTAAAGGTTGAATCAGTAAGCTTTGTCTGAGCTGTCCCTGAATGCACCAGATAATTAAGTGATTGTTGGGTCTCATTACCAGAATGTCAAATAGCGACATTTTGGGTTGGTAAAGCGTCCTGAGCACAGCCAAAAAGACAAAAGGCATTCAAACTAAAGTAACGAGCCTGTTTTGAAAATGTAAGGAGGAGAAAGTACGAATACTTAAATATGTAAAAGTAAAAAGTGGTCAGAAAACTAAATACTCATAAAAGGTACAGGCACCCGAAAAATCTGCCTAAGCACAATCACAAAGTATTTGCGGTTTGTCACTTCCCACCTCTGTACTCTACATGTAATATGTGGTAAAAGGATTCCCTTTGAAAAAAGGAATCCTTAATCATAGTCTGTCTCGTGTGTGTGAATTCCCTTAGCAGATTAAAATGACCCTTTCTGGTCTCAGTTACTGTAATACCACGGCTCAATCCTTTCTACACACACTGTCTATATGAAGCAATGACTCTTAAATGGATGGTTCCTCTTTCTGGACATCATCTGACTCCAAACAGCCATGAGAAACATTTTATGTCCAGAGCTGAAGAGATGTTGCAACAGGAGGGAGTTCTCGAGAAATGCTGAGTGATTTGTGGTGAACTGATGCAGGTTTCCTTCAAAGCCAGCAGGCGGCAGTGGCGAGCTACAGCTGATGTCACATGTAAACTGACACCAGCGTGTCCTCGTACGACCTTGCTATTGTTCCCTCTGGTTTCCGAGGCTGTTGCTGCTGTGGGATGAAACCTCCCCCCCCCAAAAAAAGCAGCGGTGCCTATTGAACATGTCGCCCTCTGGCATTTCCGGCCATGTGAGGGAATCATGCTCTTGCAAGTAAGTTATTCTGCTGCTGTGAGGAAACCAGATTCATTTACAGTAAATGCTTAGCTCTTTGTATCCCAGCAAAAAAGAGTATTTAACTCACGGTTAGAGACAGAAATCATGAGGTTTCCCCTTCTGCAGTATGCTTAGTTTAGCAAAAAACAACAACAAAAAAACTCAAATATATCAGACAAAATAACCATAAACACAATGTAAGGATGATTTTTTTGCTCCTGCAAACTCTAAAACTTAAAAAGCATTTACAGCAGTGTGCGATTTATGAAAAAAATAAAATAAAATTGATCGTCTTGGTCCAGAGGCAAGGTGGACCTAAAGCACCCGCTTGCACCTGTGTGGGTTTCGGTAATACTGGCTGCTGGTTGTCGTCATTATTTGTCCTGCAATCTAAGCTATTCATGACTTTTCTGTTTATTTTTTGCAACAAAAAAAATGATGAACTGCTCTTTTGCCGTGTCATATCAGTAATCACTTTACATAGCTGCTATCCAACTTAAAAAGTAAGTTAGTTGTTATTGATTAATGACAGCTAACTTGGAACTAGCAGGGCCAAATTATGGAACTGGGTTTTGTGTGTCATTCCAAGCATGAAGTGCAGTCATCATAGCTACTGCAACATTATATAATAAATCAATCCTTTGCGATTCGGATCCATAATGTTTTTTGTTTTTTTTTAAAGTAGCCTGTATTAGTTATAAACTTGCAACATCATGGTGGAAATAAGAGATGCATTTAGAAAGAACAAATCAAAAAAAATGTGTCAAAAAATGCCTTAATGTGTCCTCCAACCACTTGCTTTTATCGAAAATATTAAATGAAACGTTTCATCAACAGCACCCAACACCGCCATGAGAGAGCGTGGTCATGGGCGCCTAGTTTGACCTGGCAAAACTCAACAGTGCTGGAGACACACTGAGTCCACAGAGTTCGGGTTAGGGTTAGTGTTGACTTGAGAGAATAACCTAATTTGCATCGCAACTTTGACCTCAGTAGTGATCTCAGTGACAAAAAGAAAACAACAATCTAAAGTATGTGACACATTTGATCAACAACTGCTATTCAAAAGATTCGGCCTGGAATGGAATCTTGTTAAGTATACTATGACTGGAAGAGGTGTGTCTTTGGCAGATTGTCCTGACTAACCTGTTCGCTAATGGAGAATAAGTGATGGTCAACAAATAATATAATTATATTGCTATTTTAAGTTTGCTGAATTTAAAGTTGCCCGTTAACATGTCTGACCTCTGCAGCTGCTTTATGTGCAGCCACAAAACTTTGCATAATTCTGTTTTATAACTTGTAGGCACATAAATAACAAGGTGATAAGTATGGGTCTTTGATTACAGAGATTAAAGAGCACAGTACTGTTTGACTAGAATTTCAGGGAGCAGTTTTAGGTCAATGAGTTTAATCCTTTGTATTCATGCAGGGAAAACTTACTAACTGAAGGTGTGTTTCTGGGCTGATCATTTTAAGGTATGCTGTAGCTATTCTCTGGCTTGACATGATGCAGAATAGGAAATATTTTGCATAGGGCTCCACACGGATCCTTACACAGAAGGGTTATCATGACTTGTCTTCTCATATGAACATATGAGAATAAAACTGCAGGGTGTGTTGTAAACACAAATAATGCATGTTATTTGTAATAAATTTGCACATTTATTACCTGTGGTTCCACTGGTGAAGCACACAATGGACAGGTCGTCTGGTACTGGTGGCTGTGGAGAAATAATGGTACCCGTTAGTGATTTCAGGTGGTGTGATGCAACTTCTACTCCTTGCAGCTTTCATGTAACCTGCAATGTCACATGTTATTTTACGGTAAGGAATGCTGGCAATTCATTTACACAAAGAGCTGTACTTAAAGTCACTGGCATCACTCCAGCAGCAGCAATTGTGGTTTTCAGGTGCAAGCTGCAGAAATGACGTCACCTTGACTGTTTTAAGTGAACTGTTGGATTTTTAGCAGAGTCAATATTAACTTGGCCGGCTTAATTCTTGAAATGGAAAAAAAACAAGTGTGGGCACTCACTTATTTACACATAAGCACGTGGAGAGGAGGGGCATCTGAGCTCAAGCTGACCACTGAGTGGCATAATGTGCCACCAAAACAGCCCATAGTAACTATACTTGCCCGATTTCATCACAATTATCATATAAGCCTTATAAAACACCATCAGAGGTAATTTTACAGGCACTAATACAAACAATAACAGCATCGCACAGCCTGGCCACACATACACACTGTTTAACACCCATAAGCCAGAAAGAGGAGTCTAAATTGTCGATGTTCAGTGTTTAACCAGGAAACACCCACAAAATATGACTGAAGCCAAACGATCTGTCATGTTCAGATAGGCCTACTTGTTTTAATTTTGAGCAGAATACCAAATCTGATACCATTCATCAACACCATAGCCTATTTATCTTTGCTATGCTATTATTTATTTATGAGATATTGCACAGTTTGTACAATAATCACTAGAACTACTTTAAATAAATTAAACTACATGTGCCCCTAAACTGAGCTGAACCAGTATCTTCATTTAGCCAGCAGTTAAAACAAGGCCAAAGCTACGAGAGCTCCTCTGTGAGGCTATACTAGCTTTGAGCTAAATGCTAAAGTCAGCATGCTAACTTGCAAAAAAAAAACCAAACTGTATGTATATGTATATGTATAT
>JAQLOL010000006.1:19590506-19605224 GCA_029783665.1 Naso thynnoides | reverse complement strand
ATATATATATATATATATATATATATATATAAGAAATGTGACCACAGTAATTAATAATACATCTAATGGTTGTTGAGATATTTTAGTCTGGACTTAAGTTGTGGATGATTTGACCAACAAACAAACAAACATACAAACAAACAGAACCACAGTCATGCTGCACTGCTAGACACTGTGACCGTGCATCTTGTCCTACTTGTAGTAATACTTACTATGGGGTTTCTGTGGTGCTCTCTGCCCAGAGCCTGTAAGAAAAACACAACATCTCAGTGGACTTGACACTGTCATATCACATTACATTAAATCATATAATTAGACATAATTTTAGCGTTATTTCCCATGAAGGGAAGGGGACAGTTTGGTTCTATACACCCAGAAAACATGGGATTCATTGTCATCTGGTTACCAAAAGCCAAACATGAGGAAAAGCGTACATGTTGAGAAAGCCATCTCTGCAAATATAAACTTGTCAAGCACCCTGAATTTGTGTCCACTTTTTTGCTTAGAATGTAATGGCTGGTATTAATCAGCACCTGCAACAAGTCCTCTCCTTTCTTTGAAGTCATGTGATTAACCGGAAGAGTCATTTGTCCACCATGCTGGCACAGTTCAGATACTTTCATGCCAGTAGATCATCACAGAAAAATGAGAGTAATGTGTGACTAACCAACCACCTTACTGTGCTATAAAATGCTTATTTACTTTACTGAAGTGTGCAAAATGTTGATGCAGATGTGGGTTCAGAAAGACTGAGGAAAATAAAAGAAGACATCATCATTCTTAAGTAAATCTTTGTGATAGTTGCAGCTGCGATTGACAGGATCAGCTTCATACGTCTGTTTGTAGTGATTGTACTAGTGAAGCATTAACAGTTACAGGAATAAAAAGGGCAGTGAACTTACTGTGATTACCTTCCTCAGACACAGAGGCATACTAAAATAATTAAAACACTCTTTGCATTGTCAGTGTGTGATTTTATGGCTTGCAGAATATCTCCTTTGTGAGATCAGGTGCAGCCAGAGAAAAGCAGATAAGGATCTCGCCTAACATGCCAAACACAAAACTTAAAAAAAAAATCTTGTTCTGATTTAATCAGTTTGTTTTGACTAACTCTTTATGGAATTTCGGCTTGAGCATATTTTAGGCTCAGTTTTTACCAGATTACAAAACGCGTGACATGGCTACATCAATCACTGCAACAGAGTTCAGTTAAAACAGTTTCACTGGCCACTGAAGCGCCAATGTTCAAGTTAAAAAACTGAACAGTAATGTTGTCCTAGTTTTAGTTGACCTGATTTGTTCTCTGTGATTATCAATCAAAAAAATCCAGTCTATGATTTTGAAGATAAAGGATATAGATGGAAATGCACCAGTATCTTATTCCCAATTCTTTTATGTCACAGACTTTGTTGTTGTCCACAAATTAATGTCAGGGCTTCAGTTAATCATCACAAAAACACTGAGTACGCAGAAAATATTCTTCAGCAAATGCACAGTGTACATTTGTCTGGACATTGTAGCCCAGCTGTTCAGGGAAAGTACTGGGCTTTTCTGAAGTTTAACTAAATATCTATACACCTTTTTTTACAATTTACAACTCAAGTAGTACTTTAAATGAAACATAGAACAACTCTCCTTAAGGCCTGTATACACAGCAGATGCATTTTTTTCCTTGCGATTAAATTGCACGTGTGTAATATTTTTCAAATTGCTCATTGGCCATGAGTATTTTCACACAGAGCTGGAAAATCACGCTGCGAAAAAGGAACACCTTTATTTTTTGTTGACTTTTCCGAGCTTTCGCACTGCAAACAAAGGCATTAGTCAGTCACGATGGTTGTGCTGAACACGTGTGTCTCTTACTGAAGAGCGGATGTTTACATGGCTACTGTCATGTTTTGAGTGAAATTTAGGGCTCTAGCAGACCAAAAAACCCTTGTAGTTAAAAACTAGGAAAATATTAAATAAAAGGAATGTTCCAACAAGACAGATTACAACCTTGGTGACCCTCCAGGTACAGTTTTTTTGTGATTACTACATGTAGGGGAGAAGTAATGGACCTAAGACTCAGCTATGAACGGCAAGCTGAGTCTCACACTGAGGTGAGATGAGGAGGATGAGTCCATTTTTCCCTCTTCCGAGTGAGATGTCAAAACTGTTTCGCACATTTGTATTCCTCTGTTTCTGCCGCAAATTCATGTCACTGCTGGTGCGATGAGTTTGATCCCAACAATTTACATTTTTGTGTCGTTCTTCATGACACTCCTGGTGTGTAATGGCCCTTAGCCCTAAAGCTTTTAAATATCTAGGTTAAATACAACCTTTTTTAATGGACATTTTAATGAGTGTCTCAACATGTGAAAAGTCGTACCTCATCTGTTACTGTAGAAACACAGAAAAAATAGAATTCCTCACATGCAATGCAGTGTTACTTTGCAGCCTTACAAGGAAGATGCTACAACAGCAACAAGCAGATTGTTTACCTCCCCTCAACAGTCTATGATTTGTTTATCACATGTAATCAACTCTTGAACAACGAAAGCAAAGCCTGATTGTATTCTTTAATATATCGCAACATTTTACAAAATTTTAATTATTCTAGTTCTGACACATTTTGTTTGTGTTTAGATAAAGTTTGAATGCAGCAAACTTCGAGTGAAAGTTGACAGTGATGGAAAAGTGTATGGATATATATTTTTTTTCTCTGCTTCTCCTCCACTTCATACCTCGACTTCCTGCATGGCCTGCACGTGGACGCCGCAGCCTTTGCCGTGCTCCACAAGGGCGGAGTCAAAGGCATCCATCAGGATGATTCTCCGCAGGCCCGGAGTCTCCTTACGCTCCACATTTTCCAGAAGCACCTGAGCTTTGTCTACTTTGTCGCAGATGACCGTGGAGATGTCAGCTGAAAGGACACAAGCACACAAGAGCACACGCACCCTTGTGTGAATATCAGCAGAATAAAAAAACGAAAGGAAACAAAACAAAACAAATTTGAAAAATTGACAAATGACAAATTGACAAATTTGATCAAATTCGTAGTTACATAACGGTTTCGAGAGAGATTTTAGATCTCTAGAGCTTTAAAATAATCTAGTTGATCTCTTCTGGGCAACGTTTAAAATCCTGAATGACTGAATCACCAGTTTGATGAGCTTTTTAATCGCTGAATTTACTTATTTCATTGTTAAACATCCATCATTGCGAGGTAATGTATTAAAATTTCTTCATGTTACGTTTAGTCACATTTATCGACATCCTCCCGACTCCGTGAGTGGTTTAGCGACAGGATACAAAATGAAATGCACCTTTACCTTGAATAAAATTACAGATTTCTCTGAGTTTAAACATTGTTGGAAACATCTGGAATAATGTAGGTGCGCACCTCAATAAAATACATCACAAAGATAGTCATTTTTAGACATTTTAATGTTTAATGTTACATAAAAAGGTTTTATAGAGTTATCCAACAGAAGGCTTCATGGTGCTTTGCTTCATTCAAGAGAGGATCCTTTGTTGTATTTAAATCTTAAACTTAAAAACTTATCAGAGTTAAAAGAGATCCTTATGATCCTTGTGTGTGTGTGTGTGTGTGTGTGTGTTAGCACGGCTGCTTGTTAGCGTTTATTTGCGTGTGTGTTTTCTCACCAGTGTTAATGATGAACCGTATGGCGTCTGGGCCGAGTGTGTCATAAAGGGGAACCACCACCATGGAGTAGGTGTAGCAAGCGAGTTCTGAGATGATCCACTGAAATCATGAACAAGTCAGGGGTCAAAGGTCGAACACACTTTAACTGAAACCAACATAGACAAAGAAACGCATGGACATACTTTTATATTTCTGTCAACCCTGAGCTTATTCTCTCACTCAGTATTAAGGGTTATACTTCATATGATTCAGGGGAATCTACTCTTTCATGTCAATGCAGTGTAAAGTCACACTCATGCATTGCCTTTGTGTGTGCAGACCATATTTACCAAAAAAAAAAACACTCCATGGAAAAAAAAACTTGTATTTTGTTCTGTAACTCCATAATAACCAGGGCATTTTTGGTTTCTGAGTGTGGAAAGTTGTATTCGGGTGTTTTGAAGCTCTGTGTGAAGTTTGGTGCAAATTCCCCTTTTCCTCAGTGACTTACAGCCAATTATTCCCATAGTATCCTTGGTGTTATTTGGAAGACAATGTGAAAACATATACATTTTGATGCTGTCTTTATACTTTGGTCAAAATCATCTCTGACAGTAAACATCAAAGTGTTAGACATCTTTGACGGTCAAGACCTAAAATTGGCCCTGAACGTCTCACAGGCACCATTCAAAGTGCCTGGGAAAGCTGAGAATCTCACAGTTTGAACACAATTCAGAGCTAATCTGTGACTTAAAAGGTTGAAAAGTTATTTAATATTTTGCAAAACATGCACCTTGCTCTTACTTACTAATATTGTGTGAGTCAGTAGTGCATCAAAAACCGTGTACACTTCTGTCAGCAGCTCCACAGGGTTTTTGAGTGTGCACGTGCTTGCGTTTACATCAGTACGCTGTATGAGTGAAACTATCTGTGAAATGATTTACATTCATCTCATCCCTCCAACGTGGGTGAAACAGTGAGACAGAGAGACTGTGAGAAACAAAGAGGTGCAGTGAGAGAGACAGAGACAAAGAGGGAGAGTCACCTCGGGCCTGTTCTGGGCAAACACTCCTATGAACTGGTCGGGGTTTGGCTGGCAGCCCTGATGCAGAAGGCCTGAACCCAGATGCTCAGCCCGGGCTGTCACCTGTGTGGAGTGAGACAGCAGCTGTTTGAATCAAGTGGAACAAACTTACTTCATGTAATACGACAAACACTATGTGGGGCCTGGTTACCAGATAAAATGCTGGCATTGTACATTTCTGCAAACCATGGATATGTTAAATTTATGTATTATGTTTCATGTCATGTTTAAAAAATACATATCAAGAGCCAACTGTCATGAAAAATTTAGTTCAACTTTCATTTAATATGTTAAAAAAAACAAGTCTTTTATAAAACAACCTATGTTTCCATGTCAGTGTATGTAACCATGTTTAATTTATAGGTAAATTATCAGTAAAGGAGAAATGTCTGTTTTTCCCTTTTTCTCTTTATAATTATGATTTATATACTTGTGCAAAATGTTTTTCTTATGAGTAGACATTTTTTCTACACATTTTATTTATTTATTTATTTTCTTCTTCTTTCTTCCTTTTCTCTCTGGTTCGTAAGCCTTCGGTGGGTTGGAAGAGTGGGTGGGGGGGGTGAAGGGAATATGTGTATATATCTGATTGAAATGTAAAATGACAAAGTATATAAAAAAAGACACATCAGAGTGATGTAAGCAGATGAAATGTTGAGTAGGCTGCCATCAGCAGACCACTCAGGTGCTTTTGTCAACTGCCTGGACTTTTTCCAGCCATGTTTGTGGCACAAAAGTCAGGTTTTTTTTTCTTAAGATGTTGGGACATTTTCCATTTGTGTTTGTAGTGACAAACCAGATATTTCTAATTGGAAATAAGGACAATTTCCAAATGTTTTCGTGGTATTTTTCCAATGAGGTATTGAGAAATTTTCCAGCAGTGTTTAGGGTGACAAAACCGGGCATGTTGTAGTGAGATGTTGCAACATTTTCAGTAATTCTTTTAACCTAAGTCAAACTTAACTTAAGTTTAAACTTAAAAGTAAACTTAACTTAAGTTTTAGCCAAAAACAAAACAAAAAAAAAAACGAGAAAGGTAACATTTTAATGTATTTATGGTTTACAGAAATGAACAATGCCAACAATAATAGTAAGGACTGGACTGCTCTATGATCATTTCACTTTTTTCTGTGTCAGCAAACATAAACAATAAGAATCAGGAATACTTTGGTACTAGTCAGTGGAAAAATGACATCTGTTTTTTTGGGGGGAAAAAAAAGGGATATCAATATCTGTGTTTGTCATAGTACGTTTATTTTCTGCCATGATTTTATCTATAACAACAATAACAATCAAAGGTCGGCCACTCAACTTTAAGCCAATTTGGGAAACATTCTTGTTTTGTTTTTCTGGAGAATAACATGATTGTCTCTTCTGTAAATTGTTGAATTGCCATAATCTCATTTCTTAAGTTACCGTGATTGTGAAAGACGTCAGAGACAAAACACAACTCATGTCACGGCCTATAGAGTTTTGCAACAACTTTCACATGCCCTTTTTGAAGAAATCTGGCACATCATCTTCCAACCTGGAAATAAATGGTTTTCCCGAGAATAAGAGAGTAATGAATGAACAAGAGAATCTTCCACCCACGAGTCTGCTGTTGAACAGCATGATGTCATTAAATTTTGAGGCTTGCGTAACTCACTTCACATCACACGGTCTTAGGCATTTCTTTACTGCAGATTTCTGCATCACCAACTCTTTCACCACCATTACATTCCAAAAAGCTTGGCAGGTTACCTTCCATGTTTAAGGGATTTGTTGTAACCTGAAAACTGCTTCAAAGGAGGTTGAAAGTTTCTGGAGATCACTTCAACTATTTCCTGTGTTTACTTCATTCTTATGAAAAGGCCTCTGGGAATGCATTTTGTGATGCAAAACTCTGATCATCAGACGTGTGGCGGCGTTGATATGGGCTGGGGCTACAGCTGAAATCTGCCAACTGGCATGTGACGCCAAAGTGAAGGTGAAACACTTTGCACCGACTAATGACACAAGTGATTGATCTTACATTTAAAGCTAAAACAATGAGTCGATTAAGCGGTTTGTCCATAGACAGAAAAAAAGTCAACAAATATTTTGATAGTCTATTAATTTATCAAAGAAAACTGCAAATATTCCTTAGTCTCAGTCTCTCATTTACAAGTATTTGCCTCCTTTCTTTGCCTTGTTTGACAGTAAACTGAATAATTCCAGCTTTTGGGCTGTTGGTTGGGTGCAAAAAGCAATTTTAATTAAATCACATTCGGGCTTTAGGGAAACTGTGATGAGCATATTTCACTATTTTTGGTGGGGGTTTTTCTTTTGAACTAAATAATGAATAATCACTTAGGAAGAAAAATGTAAATAAAGTTTTAAAGTGTATCCACACTCAAAATAATCAACAGATGCAGCCTGTGAAATATTCAGACTTTATCGGGTTGTTTTTGAGCAAAATTATCGTAAACATCATTGTAAACTTTGGTAGGTAATGTCTGAAAATTGAGCTAGTTGTAGCATGAGTCTCCTGAGGAAGCAGCTCCGCTGCACCCTTCCTTCCCTGTTTTTGCTCCATCTCGTGTTTTATTTTGTTTGTTGTAGCGCTCTCCTTTAAGGCCAGTTTACACCAAGATTTTATGAAGGAATAAAAAAGGCTGCAGCGAAAGTTGCAGGGGTGTAAACTGGTCCATCTTGACTTGACTCAAGTCAGCTGACAGTGTCGCCTGCAATTCACCTTGTCATGTCAGTAGAGGCCAGTTTTGAAATGTTCTTTCAACAGCCAATCGGTTTGTAGTGACGTCACCTGTGGCTAAGAAGCACAGTGCAGAGCAGCCAATAGGAGCACAGGCTTTCTGACATGACCTGTGATCAGCTCAATAGTGCCCGTCACGGTCTGTACATGTGACATCTGTTGCACGTCTGTCCATCCTCGGGAGAAGGATCCCTCCTCAGCAGTTCTCTCAGAGGTTTCTTATTTTTCCCTGATTCTTTCCATCGATTTAGGGTTTTTTAAGTTTTTCCTCACCTGGTGAGAGGTTCTAAGGACAGAGGAAGTCACTTCTGTGCAGTTTGTGAAGCCCCCTGAGACATATTGTACATTATTAATTTGGGAATAAACGCCATGAGGAGGAACAAGAGACAGGACAAGGAAGGTGACATTTTATATCTAGATTAACAACTTGTCTACACTGTTCATAGCTACTTTTGGTCCTGTACGGGCCAGTAAGGACGCTGCCATTTCTGAAAACGTCAGCAAACAAGTCACAGCTGGTGAACTCGGAGCTTTCTGATAAATAAACTTATAACGTCTTGAATATGACAAGAGAGGGGAGTTTGGTGGTCTCTTCTTGTGAACATGGTAATCCCGATTCCATTTGAGGGCACCATCAACCATGTAGTATGTACTGCAGCTTCCCTCACAAAGTGCATACTGTTGTACGCAGTATGCATACAATTGGGGCGTACTTCTCTGTTATGATAGTTTACCTTGAACTTTTACTCTGATGTTCCTATATCCGTTGCAGCCTTAGTGCGAAATTTTGAAGATCAAGTTAAGCAAGACTGCTTTCTAAGCCATTCTGAGGTAAAGTTCGTTCAAATGTAACTTACCATTTGCACTCATTTATTCACTTGGCTTTGTGCAGCAGTAGTATATTACTACATTAATTGAACACAGGAGTTGCAAAACAATGGTGCTTTTAAATGCGCGGTCATCTGTCATTATGGCACTTGTCATTCTGTCAATCATGCGTCATCTGTCTCGGCTTTGTTTACATCTAAGTGACACAACGTGATGTATGTGACATGTTTTCTGCTGCGCAAAGGATTGTGGGTCAGAATGGCCAGAAAAGCAAAATCCAGCTGGATGTAGTACAACATCCAGGTACTTCTGGCATACTGCATTTCACATACTACGTACTGGGACGTACTAAATCTTTTTCTGACATACTAAATATTAAAGTAGTATGGGGATTAAAAAGCAGGGACACTAAGTAGAACAAACTGAAACTTATTCCCTGCATGTAACTCATCCCACATATAAGGAGAAATGGACAGCAAATGCAGGGAACCAGCTGCTGTTTTCAGCACAGCTTGAGTCAAAGGTAATGATGAGGACATTAAACTGACATTTTTGATGGCTGGGGAAACCAGAGCACACAAAGGGAACCACACAAACATGAAGAGAACATGCAGACTCAGCAAATCAGAAACTTTTCTTGACTGGGATTCAAAGGTGGTCATTCATGACAGTACGGTAAAGCCAGCATAACAGGATAGTGTGACAACATGACAGGCCGACCAGACAGGTTTTGACTTCTCGTAAATGACTTGGAATGGAACACAATGACGCCTCTTTTTTTTTTTTTTTTTAAAATAAACCCACTGACCTCCAGCACACCAACACTACAATGTTTATTAAGCTTAGTTGTTGTGTTTAGCATTGACAGTTGCAGACTTGGTCGCTAGGCGGATTTGAGGCCTCTGTGTCCAGGTGTCAAAGTGTTCAATTACACCTGAGTGTTGACTTACACAGTAACTTAAGTGGCAGGCGGACAGATTGTAGTTCATTGTATATCATTTAAATTTACGATGAGGGATAGTAATGTTTGATTTGCTTTTTCTATGATGATGATGGAAATAGTATTAGTGTCCTTTATAGGAAAAAGCAGTTAGAAAATTTCTATCATGGTGAAAATGCACGATAATGTCTCCAAAAATAAGACCAAACTCAGATTTTTTACATTTCTGGAGAGTATTTTATAGTTTTTGTCTGTGGTAGTTCACTCCTCTGAGTGGCACTGACCTCTTTGTAGGACATCCATTTGTAGGGCTGGTTTGGGAGCCGTGAGCCTAAGCAAGGTCCATCACCTGTTGAACACAAAGCGAGAAATCAAACTAGAGCCTGAACAAAACATTAAAAAACCTCCGTACAATGAAAGTTTAAACATTTCTCAGGCAGACAAAGCATCAGATTTAAAAATATTTGACCAAAAGACTTTTAGGAGTCTTGCTTTATAATGTAAAGTCAAACTATACAGGCTGAAATTTTATTATTGTTTCACCATAAAAAAAATATTCATTAGCGTCAGGAGTTGGTAGATTTTTGAAAGAAAAAAACAAACAATCAAACACTTATAAAGCCGTTTCTTAAGTACAATCTGTGACTATTTTGCACAATCTTGATTGGCACGTATGTGATTAGAACCATAATAAACTTGAAAAAGTGAGTCACAACTGAAGATGCAGGTGTGCTTGAATGTTATTATGTGGTTGCACCTCTGCTTTGTGAGTGAGTCACTTAGTCACTTTTTAAATGCCTGTGGGTCTCTGACACGGTTAGCGTTGGCAGTGACGTGCCGTTACCTTGGCAACCAGAAGGCTTGTTTTATTGGCAGCAGTACAGACGTGGTTGGATGTTTTGTTGTCAGACCACAGTTTTGTCAGACTGAGTGCTATTTCTGTCACTTGGGTTACTCACATGTCTGCATTACAGTCTACAAAAAAAAAGGTACAGTGGTGTATCTGCAGTTTGAAAAATTGTGTGTTGACAAACAGGATTATCTCATGTTTTATAAATGACTTCTGTCTCCTCTAGAGATTGTTCCTTTAATTAGAGTTTCTGAAAAGTTGCAACATGATATATAAATGATGATAATGGAAATCTTACAAAATATTGGTGGCAAAGTGTGGGCATGTTGTTATTTAACTCAAATTAATTCAGCCATAATAGTGTTGACAAATAGTTGCCTTAATGGAGTTTTACTAACTGAACACTCCCATGAGGTTTTGGTAGCGCATCTATGGCGAAGACTCATGGGAGCCGTAGTTGGAACTTTAATTAGTGTTTTTTTTAATCAACAGCTCATCTTTGCTTAATAATGTTTGAAAGAATCAAATGAAGATATTACTGTAGTAGGCCTAAATTTTTCTTAATTTTAGAAAAGCACTTTCATGGTTAAATTAAATTGCATAGTGCACTACAAGAGATCTTTTTTAGACAGAAAACCCATTTTAATCAATTCAAGGCTTTTGAGCACATGCACGAGTGAACATCAGCCGGTGTACGTGTGAGTGAACACTACATAGTACCTCTCACATCCAACCCACCCGATATGTGGAGGCCTCTCTGGAAAACCTCGTACATGGTCTTGGCGTCATCGTGATAATGAGTCAGCAGCTTGGAGCTGTCGCCCATCATGGACCTGCGGCCTCCGTTTTCATGCTGATGCAAAGAGAGAACCGTCATGCTCACAACTTTTTCACTTGCACTTCACTGGGGTTCCTTTGTGAGAATTAAAAATACAATCAAACTCTTCGGCATCATAAAATGCGTTTACATGCACACAATATTCTGCTTACTGGCCAGGGTATTTAAGCATTCTGATAATGTCGTGACTCATGCAAACACCTTATTCCTGTAAACATTACCCGATTAAGCCCTAATTCCAGTAATGAGGAATATTCAGACATGTACACCTTAACCTGTTAACTACCTGGTCACGTTCTTGTGCGCATGTGCGCACAGGAAAGGTTAAAGGTTCTTATCCTTGAAAAACATGGCGCTTAATGGACGGAGCTGGCATTTTTGGAAAGAATAGGAGACAGTTTTTTTTACCTTGAATGAAATTAAAGGACATTATGAGACACCTTAACAGAAGGAAACATCATGATTTTTTAAAAAATCTGTAGCCGATAAATTAATTAAGGGACGCTGGCCTTGTCAAGGTTACCTAGCTAGCTAGCGGGGCAACGGGCATATGCGTACGTCGGCTGGGTAGCAGGCACAACCGGGTGCCACGTATACAGGAATACGATTGGGGTATTGCCAGTCACTGGCCATGTAAACAGGTCTCACTGTAACCCAGTAAGCTCAGTAACTGGCATATGTGTGCATTAAGACCAAAGACTGAGGAAGAGTTAGAAAAACTTGTTTCCTTGTTCTACAAATGATAATGTGTTTTGGTAGCTCAAAAACTGTGACTTGAACTGAGCTGTCTTTTGTTCCCTAAACATTAGTGATAAATTTTGGGTGATTAGAGTTAATTGTCATACAGACGGAGAGTACTTAAAGCAAACTCCATTATACAAATGAGTTGTTTAGGTCAAAAGGATTAAGGAACCTGTCATGTTACAAAACACATTATTATGTATCTTTGCATTCATGTGTGTGCTTGTAAGAAACACAGTTGACTGTATCACCTATCATGACTTCAAACAACTTCTCAGGTTATCAAAAAAAAAAAACAAAAAACCCTCATACCCACGGAGAGCCCTTCAAAGGAGTTTCATACTGACTGCACATGCTGCCAGCCTCATCTGTCAGAGAGAGGAGAGAGGGCATGGGGGTGTGGAGTGTTTGTGTGAAGGACAGTTAAAAAAAGAGTGTTTGCTTTGGTTGCGATGGTGGTAAAGGTAAACCAGAAAAGAGTGTCATTTAGGGCGAGTCGTACCCGCAGCTTGTGACTGTTTAAAGAAATCAAACAAGTTTTTGGAGGCACAGAAATGGGTTTGATAAAAGCTGGCACTCCTGTGTTTACAGTGATGCAATTATGTAACTTTAATGAAAATATTTTTAATGTTTTAAGGGAAAGTCTGGTTCAGTATGGTATACAGGCATGGTACAGAAATATTTCCGCCCAATCCAAATCCAAACTGGTTCAACTCATAAAGACAGCCATGAAAACTACAGGGGAAAAAAAGAGTACCGACCCCTCCAAATTCACGAGCAGTCAGTCTTAAAAGGAGCACAGAGAATTTTAGATGACCCATCCCATGTCCTTCACCCTGAGTACGAGCTTTTGCCATTGAGCAGGAGATTTAGAGTCCCTAAGTGCAAACTCAATTGTTTTAGAAAGTCATTTGTGCCTTTTTCCATCAGCCTCCTTAACAAGAACTACTAAACTGTGTGTAGTAATCCTTAAGTACAATGGAGTTCACAGAGAGTTTACAGCTTACGGTTATATGTGCAACATGTGAGGCCATGTTCAATGTCATTCATTACAAGATTTTAATGTTATTTATTACTGTTTCCCTCTTACTATTTATTGCTGTTGTTATTTTATCGACTGTAGTCTTTTATTACTGACTGTGATTCTCCTCTTTGCTTTATAAAACGGTAATGTATGCAGCACCGCTGAGCCTAAGACGAATTTCTCCATGGGGACAATAAAACTATATCGTATCGTATCATTTTAGTTTAACACTGCATCATCCTTTATCTGTCGTTTTTCCTATACACATACACACATGAAGTAAGATGTTCAAACGACAAAAACCTATATAAATAAATGATTGACATGCTTCCTTACAAAAATCCATCATAAACTGCCAAAACATTCTAACAAGATTTGTTAACTGCTGATAAAGAACAAAGTAACACTTTACAACCTCATAAAATATTTACAATTTCGTATGAACTGAGCTGTCATAACACTCCCTAAAGTCTCTCTAACACCTCTTTGTGCAGGGAAAATGCTTTTGACTTGCTCCGATGCTGAGAATGCTTAGCATGAAAATGTCTATCCCGTTTATTTGCTTTTAAGCTCATATTAAGCACTTCTGCATGCATGCATTGCACATGAAGGCCTCTTGTCTATGAATGTCAAATGGTTTCGATGAAGCCAACACTTTATAAACTTTTTCTTGTATTTTCATCTCAACATCATGCAAACGACTTAGAAACCCAATTTGGGTCCTGACCCTGAGTTTGGGAGAGAATGATGAGTAACAGAAAGTATGTAAATTGCGATCTTTTTTGTACCAGTAATGTTGAACTCATGACAAAGAATCAATACGAAAAGGCAGCAAAGCATCCTTTCATTTTTGCTTCATTTTTTAAAATGCTACGGTTGGCGTTTGATCTCCGCACAGATCATCAGTTCAGTGACAGCGTGAGGAGTCGGGCTGCAGCAGACCGGCAGGTCTCACCGCCAGCTGCGACTCCGAAAAACTTTGTGACAGATTTACAAACAAGCCTTGTTTGGATAAACTGACTGCATATGTGAAACATTCTTGCTTAAAAATAGACATAAAACTAACTGAAGTGATACATTAACAGTTTTATACCAACACTTAAAAACAGCTTTTTGCCTGCTAGCAGTCAACGGACTGCAGTGTGTGAAGCTCCTTCCTCCCTTTGGACTCTCTGGGACCGCTTGGTACCCCAATGAAAGGGTGTCCAAAATAGGTAAGGCAAAGTATTTGTTAGCCTTTGGTACCCTTTTGACGGTGGAAATGCCAAAGAATGCGTACAGTACCAAACCAAACCGAACCGTCCTGCTCAGTGGAAATGGGACTTTATTGTTGTGAGTCCATAAAAACAACCGAAGGTGACCTGAATGAGTGTATCAGCAGTTTTTATCAACTTTGACTTCTCTCCTTGACTAAGAGATCACTGTTTAGGCATAAAAGCTTTAGAGGACAAAAACAGGACCTTTAAGACACGAGGTGCATATTTTCTACCTGTGTGTTGCACCTATGAATGAAATCCTGATGTACCTATTCATCCATCTGTGTGTGTGTGTGTGTGTGTGTGTGTGTGTGTGTGTGTGTGTGTGTGTGTGCTCCATCTTACCGGCACCTCCTCAGACTGGTGCAGCAGGCTGCAGGGGGGCTTGATGGGGCGGGGTCTGGTGGCCAACCAGTACGCCAGCACGGCTGTCAGAGCGCCGATGCCCACCAGCGTGGAGGTCGGCAGGGAGCGAAAGAAATGGCCGAGCTCGTCCATCTCCGGTATCCTGAGGCCGCTCATCATCTCCTGGGCCTGCATCTTCTCCATCAGGGTGGAACTCAGCTCTGCAGGGAAGAGACACTCTTTGACTTTGGATTTCTAAAATAGTTTGGGTGCTTTTGTTGTGTGTACATGCATTTGGAGTTATATGATAACAAAATTTAAACAAGTATATATAAAATATAAGACTTTTTTATTGTATTTTTACATACAACAATCAAAATCCTCTGAGCTTTATTTCAATTTTTAAGCAAACTTATTTTCATTTAGAATATATATTTGCATAGAAAGGAT
>JAQLOL010000006.1:19576775-19589523 GCA_029783665.1 Naso thynnoides | reverse complement strand
TGCATTTTGGTGTTTAACAGACAAAAATAAAAAACGTTGCATTAGTGGGCTTGCGCAATGCAGACACACATTAATCACACACAGACTGTCCTACAAATTTCTCAGAGTTGTTTTCAAACTCATTTTTTAAAACCAGTCTTGTCCCCCAGGTCCTGTGACGTCAAACCCGCACTTTAATAAAAAACAGCGACTGAGGGGTGTTCCCCCGCATTCTTGCTCTTACTGTAACAGCAGCTCGAAATAGATTATCTACACTACAGCAGTGAGAAGTGATGAGACTAGAACATAGACAAAGCACACACTCCACGCACAGAGTGTTCATTAATGTCAGTCTCTCACACACTCACACACACACACACACACACACGCGTCGTGAGATGCATAATTTATCCGAAGTGGAGGCTGCTGCAGCGCTGACTGGAGGGTTTCTCTCCCTCCCCCCTGGGAAATGACTCACAGACAGCACCACCTGGCCGAGCGAATGGCGTCGGGCCTGCTGCAGCACGCAGCCAATCAGACTCACTTCCTGCCTGCTTGCTCTCTCTCACTCCCCTACGCACATGCATGCACAAACCCAACGACACCAACATATAGTGAGGGTGATAGGTATAAATATCTAAGGCTGTGGGAACAATGACTTCCTCATTTACCAGTTATACTGAGTAGAAGCCATGTTGCTACATTTCAAAGGGAAGGCGAATTTTAAGAAGCTGCACTAGGGGCAGAGTTTCAGGAAGAAACAGGAACACCAAATGACTGCATGACAATAGACTGTCTTGTTTGGCTACTGAGAACTAATAAAATGATGTAATAAAGGCTTCCATAAAAGGTGATCTTCACAAAATGAGAAGCCGCCATCAGTGTGTACAGTTTCTACCAAATGCAAAGTCAGCAGGCAGCACAATCATTTGCAAAGCTGCGCTGACATATGACACCACATTTACATAGTGTAACACAGCCATTACTCATCCTCTCTACAGTTTTGATTTAAGTCAGGAGCAAAGTGTAGTCAGTGATTTCCCTGACGTTGCTTTCCCAAACTCCTCTTGGGCTCAAATCCTCTTATTTTACACGAGTTTCTGTTCAGATAGAAACTGTCACCTGCAAGTGAAAAACCACAGCCTGATGGATTCCTCTGATGTGTCTGAAAACAACACAGCTTCTTCATTACCGCAGGACTCCCCGCTTCTCTTTTTGCTGCATCGATGAGATATTTCCTCTTTTTGCTGTTGTCCCTTTTCTCTGCAGTTCCAGTAATCTTGCTGGGGGGCATCAGGGCTGCCTGAGTGCTGGGAAACGCTGATCGTGATGGTAAATATCAGAAACCACTTGATGATGATTCGAGCTAAACAGAACTGTTCCTATTCATGTGTGTAGATTGTTGAAAGAGTTAAAATGTCAAAGTTAATTCTGGGTTGAAATGTGCCGCCCCGTTGAGTACACAGAGTCACCCACTGTGCACAACTGGAGCCAGTCCGACAGTTAGACTTAATTACTGTCAAGATGTGACAAAGTGAAAACACAAGTTGGCACGGATTGAGGTATTTTGACTGGGCTCAGAAATCTTAATAGATGACAGAGTAACAAACTGAGTTGAAAATGTAACACATGGGGAAAAAAAGTAGACGGAAAAGACAAAATCCTTGGAATGTATAATCAGAATAAAACGCAGCATCACCCTGAATAAAACATCTTCCCTGACTTTGAACATTGTTGGAACATGAACATGAACAGCAGGCAACAGCTGGCCTGGTCTGTACAAAGCAAAAAATCTGCCTTTAATAACTCTAAAACCCATTAATTAAACAACTAATGGCCGACTTATTTAACTCATACACAAATAAAAGTGTTTAAATGACGATTAAGGACAGTTTACAGCATTCCTTCACATCCATGTACCCAGTTGTGTGCAGTATATATAACATAATTTTTTTTCTTTTTTGCATTTATTCTTATTTATGAATAAAACAAACATACAACACATTAATCTGTCATCTTTAGGTTTGTTAGTGAGATTTTCTTTACAATCAAAAGAGCCAGGCTAGTGGTTTCCTCTGTTTTTAATTTTAAAAGCTACACAAGGCAAAACCAAGTCCTGACTGCAGTTACAGGCTTAAAACACAGATTTGCAATTGATGATAGATTTTGTAAATAAAATGTAAACAAATTTGTCAGTGCGAGTGAAAAATTTAACCCACATTTGGTTGCTTTGTCGCTAAAGTAACAAAGAATTTCTCGACAAGGTGATGTGGTTCGGTTGTGGGTTATTTTTAATCACCACATTCCAAGAAGAGTTCCGACAACCTGCTTGACAATAAGTCAGATTCTGATTCTTCTATTCAGATTTGCATGGTGCAAGTTACGTTTTCCCATCATACATCTTATTTTCCATGTTACAGCACCTACCTCGGTGTACTGTTCCATATTACAGCACTGCTGATGTATCTAAAGAGTTTTGATGGGAAGATCAATGGCAAAGCACCAGGCAGGCAGCACAACAGACACACAGACGAGATAATTTCCATGCTGTTGTCGTGCCAGCAGGACATGAGCAGCTGAACTGTGTCATATAAAAACAAACAAACCTCCCTGCTATCAAACACAACATCCACAAAAGCCAACATGTTTACCTCGTCTTGGTACAGAAACAGCAATCTGTGTTGTTCTGCAACTGTGGAGCTGTTAACCATCTTCATTTCACAGGCGATCTGACTGTAGATACTGACTGCACTGATAATAAATGCTTCTGTTCTTTACAATGATCACTTACAGACACAGAAAACCACCAAGCTCACTACGGAAAATATCTTTACAAGAACATTTTTTTGGTTAAATAAGAAATCCACAATTTAAGGTCAAACTTTCCAAATTAAAACTCCTCAGAAGGTTTTTTTTATTTAAATCAAACCTCGACGAGGGACGCATTTTGGAACTGATCTTTGCTCTGTTCTGACATTATTATAAACAAAAGTTAATTTCCAAACAGTCTGAGACCATAACTGTCGCAGCACTGCTCCAAATCGTGATGAAACGAGGACATATTTATTTACAGGTTTTGTCCGTTTGTTGGCCACAGGCTCTGACGATTTTGTAATCAAAGTTCAAATGTTCTCTATAAACCTTGATGCGTCACTGTGGAAATACTTGATCAGAGGTGAAATGTGTAGATGACATAAATAGCTCACTGCATCAGCTTTTGTGTTGTTTTCAATGGCTAATGTGGCCTGGTTGCAGGGATGACAGAGCCACCGTGGATTGGCTGGTGTTTGAAAAGGGGGGCAGAGGAGGGGAAACAGCACTCAGCCAGCTCTAAATATAGATGGACTTCATAACCTACAGACACCTGGAACAGAGGAGGATGGGGTTGTCTTTACACAACATGCAGTAGTAGGAAAAAGAGCAGACACAAACACACAAGCTTCTGATCTTTGTACAAAACCTGTTTCTTTGGTGCTCATGTCAGCAAACCAATGCTTCGAGGGGCGACTGACAAATTTGCAGTGATGTCTCTCTGCCATGTTTGATTTCACCATCCCACTCCGTCTCACTTCTTCACTGTGCCAAAAAGAATGGGAACCCTCCCTAAATGTCCTTGTGGACCTGCTTGAGTGTACACTCGAGACGGAGGTAATGGATTACTGCATGAAGGCTGGCATTGTCCATTGCTCAGACAATGCTCATTTGCATTTTGCATAAACTAAACTTCGGGCATGATCATTCAAAGAGTTGAACTGCATGTGCCTTTAACGAGAGCTGCATGACTCAAAGCGTTGGTGTGAAACAGTTTTTTAAACCCTCAAAGCTTAGGGGCTGAAGTGAGACAACATCTGGAAATAATCCACACATGCCGACTCAAATTTGGACCCCCACATCAGGCACCTGTTTGTGACGGGCCTGGCTCTCCAGTGGAGCATTTGGAGTTAAGCGAACCAGTGAATGCTACAGTACAGGCATGCTGGCACCCCACATCTCCCCGCCATGAAATAGGCTGACAGCAGCAGGAGACTCACAGCCAGGCAGACACATAATTGGCCTCCAGAAGAGATGTAGATGTAAACATCTATCTGCCCGTCTGGTTTCTCCCTCTTTTTGTTTTGTTCTTATCTGTATTTTCCCGTCTGACTAAAAAGGGGAGTCAAGTTTCTTGTGATATAAAAGATTAAAAAAACCAGCAAAGCAGGAAACATTCAGAGCAGAATCTTACCTGCACAGATTGTAAAGTTAATGCCAAGCTCTCATGACTCACTTAAGCCTCAACTGTACGCCTTACTGAAAATGTTTCCTCTTAAAATGTGATGTCAGACTGAAGCGAGACAGAGCAGGGTTAAGTGCTGGGTGGGAGGCTGTGAAAGGTCTTAAGAATCAATTAGACTTTCACTTTACACAGTGGCTGTGTCCCATTTTAGGGAATGATTCCTTCAAAGAAGTAAACTGGACCAAAAGCACCATAACAGTAGCCTGATAAATCACACCCATAATTCACTTCGCAAATAAATTCACTTTGTGAAAAGGGTCTGGCCACGCTCCACTGGGGATTGTTTGCAGGATTTGAATCCTTGTAAGCGTGGTTAAGTGAAAAACTATTTGAGCAGCCGTTCACCAATCGGCATTGACACTGACTGCATGATGTATGCTGTGGGCCTGGCTGACGTTAGATGGACGAGTGGCTCGGCTGTTGGCTAATGTTACAGAGCTTTTCAATAATTACATAAATGCTGTTATATTGTGTTTTGACTGAGATTGTGACCTGCCATGCATTGTGGGAAGAGACAATTTGATGTTTTTTTTCACTTGAAATAAAATCACATTATCATCGAGTAGAGGCAGCTACAGGCTTGGCTACCCACTAAGTACCAACAGCAGCAGGCCCGGACTCTTCGCTGTGGCTCAAACATCAGTGGCCTACAGACAGATGAATGGGAACGCTAACATTAATTTCTGCGATCCGTAAAATAATCATATAGATGTTGCTACATTGTGTTGTGATGTTGGCTACTTCTGACAGTTTTAGTGCTTTTGTCTGGTGTTTTCTAACGTGCCGTGTTTTATGAACCCGAAGCTGCATGAGTCTCATGTCCGCAGCACACTGATTGGTAGAAAAGCTCAAGTTAAAGCTCCTATTCTTCCCAGTGTGTGGTAATGACAGAAAAACAAAAAAAAAAGGTTGTTATCCATGTGGTCGGAATATTTCTTTTATTTAATATTGTGAAGTTTTTTAAAAACAAGGGGTTTACAGTAGCCTGATTGACTCTACGTCGTCAAACTTAACCACTCCCACTAGTTGCTGATTGGTCCAGACATATCTCGTCGGCAGATCGTGATATCTGAGTTGAGCTGAAGGAGAGCGTAGCCAGGCTACCATAACAGCATGTTAGATTCGACTAGCTCTTTTAGGAAATGCAGTCATCTCTTTCTCCAATTTGAATGACAACCAGTATATCCTTCACTCGAGGTGACTTCGAAGCAAATCAGTAGTACAATTTTTTAGATTTTTATCGAGAGAGGACATAAAGGCCCTGACTACACAAGCTGTCAGTCCTCAAGAGTCCCTGAAATCTCTCACAAGGTCTCCACAATCTCAGAATGAAGATTCAGTTGTTCAAGTAAGACTGAAAACCATCTTTGATCATGTGTGTTTTTGCTAAACTAAATGTCTCATATATAGGAGAATAGAAATGGCTCTTGCAGTATCAGTTGAGTTCACATTGCAAGTTTAAATCTGCGTGGCTATTTTGAATAAACAGGGTCATTTGCTCAGCTGTTTCGACTTTCTCTCCGCCTCAGCCTACGGCCCTGTTTGGTGTCCAATTCTGTCCTGTAGTAACCTAAATAACAGACCCTGGGGACACACACATACACACACATTCAGGTCTTTAGGTCCATCCCTGTTCATCTGCAAAGATTGTTGCTGCAGCTGGTGCAACAGAGGACCGGCAGGTCAGCGGCATCCCCGTCAGCAACAACAACAATTTTTATCAGCAGGCAAACTCAAAGACCTCATTTTAATTTATGAAATTGAGAGCACATCACACCACGGACATCGTCATCACTCCTGCAGCAGCGGCTCTGATGCATCCACAGTTAAAGCATTGAGCTAACAAACATAGAAATGATTGCACAGGTAACTTTAGAGGATGAAAGACCTGCACAGAGTTTGCAATCTCACAGTTTTAACATAATCTTCTGCTATTGATCTGCTAAAAAAGCCACCAACAGTAACAGGAAACAGACAGCTGTCAGTGTAATTTATATAGCAGGTTTGTTGTAAGTACAAAGCTGTAAAATATACTTTGGCGTGAATGTTTTCTCTTGACTTAAACAGTAATCTGACAAAAGAAAAAAAGAGGAACAAGGTCCATTCATTTGCTTTTATTAAGGCTTTCAGCTACAGCTCACTGTCTTCATCAGTGTGTTTAGTCACCTCATTTTTAATGGAGATCCATCATTAGCTCTTTCCATGAGACCATTGCCTTGGTTGAAGGCTTCAATAAAAGCTAAGAAGTCAATGCTAAGACAAGATCACACTGATTTTCTCAGCCAACCTGGTTTTCCTCAACAGAATTATAAATGTCAATGAATGTCACAAATGTCAACATCAGGTTTTGTGTTGCCAAGCAAAATATTGATGCTCCATGCGTCATTTCACATTTCGCATTTTGCTGCACAGACTGCTGTAGCTCTCTCTAAAAAGGCCAAACATGTGAACTTCTCTTTTGAATTGCATATAGCATGCTTCTTGTTGATCATTTCCTGAAATTTTATTTCGGATCTTCAATTACGCCGTAAGTCAAATGTCACGTTTTGAAATGTAACCTCGAAATCTAATCTAACAAGTTCTGTCCAGACAGCAACAAGACAGCAAAGACTGACAAAAAAATGTTCATGCAATGTCACTCAGTGTCAAGTTTGGAGGGGACATCGGGGGACTAACACCTGGCCGGAAAGCCTGGCAGATGTGCACAGTCAAACGCTGCACTGAGGGAACGTAATACAAACTGTCATATCTATTACAAAACACTCAGAGTGCATGAACAGCTGGATCAAAAATAAACAATAAACATCTGACTTTTGAACGTGGACTAGAGTGGAGTAGATGAGAAGAAGCAAGTAACATCTTTACAATTACTGCAGTATTGTGTTAGTGAAGTAGATTAATATGGATAATTTGACTGAGTTCAACTACAAAGTATGAGTTTGAGGATCCTAAAAAAATGCTCAGTATTACATTTGATAGACAAGAGATGTAAAATTTCTACCCTAGCGACAGAAAATGTCTGACTGTATCCAATAATAAAGCTAAATGTGACCAAGAAGACGCATTTAGCTTGTTATGTTATTACCCACTGGACATGTTACACTCCCACAAATGGCATCTTAAGTGCCTCTAAGTAGTAGCTTCCCAGAGGACCAATAAGACGTCCCACAATTCAGTCAGTCCATTTACACACCAAGTAATTACTTGTCAAAACATATTTTTTGTCTATTCAATTCTGCTGCGGAGAGGCTTGGTTAATGCAGCAACTCGTCGTCTCTGCTTCTGCACCACCGTTCTCTTCCTCCGTCACGAAGAGTCCACTTTGCAAAGACTTTGATGCAGTGTGAGTGCTGCAAGCTTTGCATGGGTGAAGACTAGTGAATGGGCCAGCAAGACTTCCTGTGACCTCTGAGGCTTAAAGTGGAGGAAAGGCGGCCTTGCCTCCTTAAGTCCCGCCCCATCAGCCCATCTGAGGGCCGTCACCAATGATTAGAGTCCAGCGTGGGGAGATTACAGTCTATTAGCACAGAGACAGATGACCAGTAGTAACCTCTCCACTGCACTCTATTTAAAGACATCCTACTCACCTTTCTCTAAATCATTAAACGCTTTTTTTTCCTGTTTTCTCCCCTCACATCCATGCATCGCATCTTTCTACTTTTTTCTTTTTATGTGACACTTAATCATCCTTGCACAGCACCTCCTCTCTCACTCTCTCCTTTAACCAGACATCCTTATCACTGTCTGCCATTCCTCCACTGAGACCACCCTCGAGGAGTCAAACCACAGGTTTCCGCTGCCACAGACACAACCGAACCACAGAGCATCCTGTGCACACGAAAACAGCTGTTTCCCCTCCTCAGATAAGATGCAGCAAAACAGGTAATGGCAGTTATCATTCATAAATTAAAATGAAATACTGAAGCAAGCTGCAGAGGAAAGAAGCACTTGGGATCAACTAAGCAGTGAGGACTGTTATATATAAAATATAAATGTGTAAAATTAGAGATGCAGCAGTAAACCCAAAGTAAAAAGAAGCATCTAAAGCAAGGAAAGGCGAGAAAGATCTAAACTGTAATTGCACTGCAGGAGGGTTAAAGCAGCTGTGGTCTACGGGCAGCGGCACTTACAAAGGCGTCGGAGGCAGCCAGGGAGCCGTTGCGGTGTGATGTGAGTCTGTATATGTGTAAGTGTATGTGTATGTATGTGTGTCTGTGCGGCGTGTGTGAAGGGGCCTCAAGCGGATCACATCACTCCATGCAAACTGGTGATTACCTTCCCATTGCCACCGGGCAGATTAAGCTGAGGCAAGCAAGAGGAAGGCAGCGAGATGCGTTTTGTCCTCGTTTGAGCCTGGCTGGCCTCCGTATCACACCACCCTGAGCTCGGCAGACGCTGGGCACGCTCACCACACCCATCCGCCCCTCCCTCCACCACTCTCTCTCCGACACATGCACCCTCCTCCTGCCAGCACACAGCACACAGCACACAGCTTCTCCTTCACTAAAATGATATTAAACACACGCCTACATGCTGACATACTACTTACATTAAATGCAGGCACTCGTATGCAAATAAACACTTCTGTTTGCACTGCTGATATTTGCACATTTAGGTAAATTACTCGCAACAACACTAAAGGAGGCGGCCTCCAGTTTGATTTGACTTTCAAAGTGAGGACAGAGGACGGCCAGTGGATGTCAATTTTTTCAGTCATGGTGTCATTTCTGGATGAAGTGGCACATTTTTCGTTCATGAATTTAACTCTTTTTTTGGAAGAGGGTTGAAAATGATAAATACTTTTATTCAAATTTCTGCTCCTCCATTGTTAGAGAAACGAGTCAGAATGGGCGACAGCCTCCACTGGTGGTGGTAAACACAGCTTCCTTCACTCTTCATTCTTGAGAAATGAAGAAAAGTACTCCTTTCAATTAAACTAGCGAACAGTGAAATTTTATGATTAAACAAGACCTCTGTATGGGTTTTTTTCTAATCTTAGAAATGGCCATTTGGGAAGTTTTTTTTATCTAAAAAAAGAACTACAAACAAAAACAGCTTTGTTCACTGTACTTTCATGACAGATCGGTAGAAGAACTAAATTTGAGCACGTAATGGGCGGACAGACCTGGATCAGCACTCTAAGCGGAACCATTACTGCCAAACATCCCACAATATGAGGAAGGGAACGAGCTGAATGCTGAAACAGCAAAAAGGCACTCAGACGGAAAACTGCCATGACGATCAATGGAGAGCACTGAGGCTGGCTGATAATATGGATCACACGAGAACCGAGACTTGAAGGCTGTTTATGTAAAGGAGATCTTCAAATCACCTCTCTGACTTTTGACTTGCATCCCTACAGGAATCTGTCTTGATTTGATGCATACGATTATAACTCTCACGCTCAGCGCAAGCGCACAATAACAGACTTTTATTGCACAGCAGGAAAGACTAAGCACTCAACATTTATCCTGTCGTATTGTGCAGTCATGCAGTGTGTCTTTAATTTGAAGGTTTTTGTTTTTTTTTAACAATTTCACAATCCCTCTGACTCATTCCCTATACACTGGTCTAAGTCAAACTCTTGCAGTGCTGTAGTTTTTTGTTTTCTTTTTTTGGTTTAGAGAAAGTGAGCAGGCGGAACTTTCTTATTAATGTCAATTCAGCATTCACTCATTATCTGCTGCTGCTTATCCTTTGCAGGATCACGCGGGGGGGGGCTGGAGCCACTGAGGTGGGGTACACCCTGGACAAGTCACCACTTCCTCACAGAGCTGACATACGGAGCAAAAACAACCATTCATGCTGACCAGCTAACCTAACCTGCATGTCTTGGGACTGCTGGAGGAAGCCAGAGAACCCAGAGGGAACCCACGCACACACACACACACAGAGAACGGGGAAAACCTTTTCGCTGAGAGGCAACAGTGCTAACTACTAAACCACCGGGCAATGTTACCGCCATCTTTTCAATTAAATATAGAGAAGGGAAAAAGAATAGGTTACACGCTGCACAGGGCTGCACTAGATGGTGATTGAAATGAATTATTTACGGGGAGGAGCAGCAGGGTGTTGGGATGTGAAGACAGGTTAAAGGTCCCTGAGGGGTTTCACTGTATCATATATCTTGCAGCCAAACAATTCAGTCAGTTTCAAACAGTTTTGGGCCTCAATTCTGATTGGCTGCATCAATAATTAAATATGCAACATCTGCATCCCTGTAACAGCCGACTTTAATATTAATGCACCCACAAATGGCCCAAGTTTTACTGGTTTTTGTCACTAAGCAACCAGGCAGTGCAGCTGTTGCTGAAGACCTGAAGACCTATACTCTTTGGCGGAGGGAGAAGCCATCACGCCCAGGCTGATGTGCCATGAAAGCCTCGTCTTGCATAAAACCTACAGGCACGATCAATTAAAAAAATCCATTAATGAACAAACCCTTCACTTTCTATTCCGGTCTGTAGCACAAGCGTGAAACAAATTTCAAAGGGACTATATTCTCAAAGAAAAAAAAAAAATCTCCGCGTATTTATACGAAGAAGTCAGCGAGCGTGGCCCTAAACCGTGTCGATGCCCTGAAAATCGGCTCCGTGCACCGCCGGTGGGGAGCACGCCGTGCTCTCCAGTTGCCGGTAGGATTTCAGCACCCTCTCCCCCGGACAGCTCCGTCCAATCAGCTGCGGCCATTCGAAGCGCGTCATCCTCCCTCATCCTCCTCATCCTCCCTCCCTTCATCACTGAGACATGGCGGAGGACATCTCAGGGAAAAATGCTGACTTTCACAACCGGCTTCATGGCAAACCGACGCGTTTGAAGTGAAACAAGTTAAAGGCGGATGGGTGTCTGCGCAGCCTCGTCAGAGGCGGGTTGTCCGTTCCCTAATTGTTTAAATGACGTGTGTTCGCTTTCAACGCACAATGTCACACGACCTTAGCAGCTGGCCGGCCTCAGACGCCCACGTTTTTATCCCGTCCCGGCTTACAGAGAACCATTCATTCTCCAAGGTTTTTCATTTTAAACGGGAAACGCACAAACAGACGCGGAAAAAATTAAACAAACGATGTGCAAAAAAAAAAAAAGGCCCACATGCATTTGGCCGCATGGCAGCCTGTCCACTGCCACGCACCTGATTAAAGGTAGCGCCGACCTGCAGGAACCCCTCCATGTTGCTCTTAACGAGTCGCGGAGGAGAAAATTCAAGCACTTTGCAGCCAGAGCCTCTTGAGCACGTTTGCATTCAGCCCGGGTTCACACACGTGCTGTGTGAGAAAATTTTTTAAAATGTCACCGGCGTCACGGCCGTGCAGGTAAAGCGCCCGGACGCAGCATCACGGCAGGCCTGTGATGAAACCCGACGGGGAAGGAGGCTGAGTAAAGTAACGCAAAAAAAAAACCCCGCAGCAGCTAGTGAATGAAAAAGCCGGCAGTTAATGACACGCAGGCCGTTTCCGCCGTCGTGAGACAGGTGCATCGCCTGCAGTCGCACCCACGCCACGCAAACAAACAAAAACACACTAAAATAAATGAAAAAAACAAAACAAAAAACGCAGGGAGAGATTCCAAAACTCACCTAATATAATACAGAGCGACCCAGAGACCAAAACGAATGCGAGCATGTCTTTCTCATTGAGTAAGCGGTTCCGGCGCAGGAGAGGCTCAGAACTGCAGCGTCGACTGCAGCAAGTCGCAGACAATCTGGCAGAGTAAGGAGGGGGGGGGGGGGGGGGTGGGGGTGGGGGGGGCGATATATCTGAGGCAAGAGCACAGAGGGGGAGCCGGGCAGGGGATGGCGATGTCCAGCGGGCTTTCACTGAAGGAGCGGACCCCGGCGGCCTATTGAAGCATCCTTCCTCCTCCTTGTGTCCTCCACCGTCACCTCGTTGGCTGCGGCGCGTCGGCGGACTCTCCTGCCGAAACGAAATGACGGCGTTTGTGCGTCGGGCGAAAGATGCGGTCGACGCCAAGGTTACCGGCAGTGACATGCGAGTCCGTATGCAGACGTGCTGCCCGAGCGTTCATTTTTTAAATTCTTATATTTACTGTGAAATCATCGTCGAATTGCTTGGAAGTTGATCCTTAAAAGCCGTGCCGTTATTTATTTTTTATTATTATTTATATCCTTCGTTGTTATCGGGCCTATATCGCATGAGTGAACAAACACAGGCTGAGTATTTTCTTTCTTTGCTTTAAACTTTATGAATAAATGGACTTTTTTTTTTTTTCATTTAAAAGGTGTTTGCGTTATTTTTAGGCTGTGACACATCATCCGGTGTAGCATGGACGTCCCTGCAGCGTGGCACTGCTTTGACACGGAGTAACTTTGCATCAGGATCACGTGACACAATAGGACACTCCCAATGAACTAAAGTAACCTTGAGAAAGCTGACAAAGTGGCGGAGGCGCTGAGTGAGTGAGTGAGTGAGTGAGGGAGTGACGGCATGGATGACACAGAGACAGCCCCCCCCCCCCCCCAAAAAAAAAAGTAAAAAC
>JAQLOL010000006.1:19558586-19576675 GCA_029783665.1 Naso thynnoides | reverse complement strand
ACCGCCCCCCCCCCCCCCAAAAAAAAAAGTAAAAACGGGATGACATAAAATTTAAAACCACAGATTGTTTTGGTGATTTTTGCATTTGGGAGATCACTGCGTGGCTCAATGGCACTTCAGTAGTCACATGTAAAGTGATTTCTATCTCAAGCAAGTGCAGACGGATGTCAGTGCATCACAAAATGATGGTAAGGCGTTAGAAGAAGGGTGCAAATCACGTCAGGCATGTTTATCTGATCTCGATGCTGAGGGTGACGTATCATGAACTCCTGTTGCTCATCATCAGTATCAACTGATCAGGCAGTCAAACTTAATCATAAGCAGCTCACACATGAGTTAAGATATCACAGCGAGCACGTTGGCCACCGCAGGGGACACTTGTAAATTGGCTAATCTCACAGGCTCAGTCAGTGAATTAATATCTAAGACAAACAACCCAGATAAGAAAGGTTTTATTGCAGGTTTTGGATATTTAGATGTCTTCCTGTCGTTGCTCTTGAAATGGGGCGTGCCGCAGGAAAGGTTTTTCCAAATAAATACAGTTACTTTTCTAAAGATGATGACGTTAACCTGCTCCCATGGACACAAGGGTCAAAAACGACCAAAGTCATTTTTAATAAAGGCACAAATCGTGCACGTAAGTTAAATAATGCAGAAAATTGACGCAGGATGTATCAGGAATTCTAGTTTCTCGTTATCAACAAATAATTAAGTCCGGAAAACTTTTTGTGCTTAGTTCAGACTCGGTAAATCGTGAGTAAAGTAATGTGAAATAGATATATGATCAGATTAGCTGGATTTAGTCTCACATAACTTTACTTTAGATGACATGACAGATGTAAATACTGTGATAAAACCACATGCATGTTGATGGAGTAACTTTATTTATTGAGTGTGAGCTAATCCCAAACTTATCATGACTTGCTTATGAGTCAGTATTTAATCAATTGATCTGTGCCATTATTATGAGCTGTTAAATAACTGATTGTAGTCTTTGGTCTTTGCCCTGTGTTGTGTTTAGATTGCAATAACAGGCAGATATCTTAATGACTCAAGTCAACAATTAACCATATCCATCCTTTTGTCCTATTCACTCGCTCAGCCTGAGAGATTGTCCACCTTACTAGTGTCTCCAGTAGTGGCCGACATGCTTACTGTCTTATTGTGCTACTTGTCATGTGACTGACCTTATTAAACGACTTGTCAGGACCTCTAATCTGTCACTCGCAGAAGAGACACCCGCCACCTTCCTGCTCGCCTTTTTCTTTCTCCGCTAATCCCACTGCAAAGAAAACACACGAGACGGAAGCAAAATAAAGATGTACAGTTGCTCTATAAGAAAACGTCAAGCAGTTTACTGATGCAGGAGAAAGAATAAAAAGGCCAGAAAGGTAAATAATTCGGTTTCAGACTGTCTTTAAATTTAAGTCAAATAATTTGCCTGTGATCTGCCAGCTGGGGCACTGGGAGAGTGAATGCAGTTTAGGCGGGGACATTGATATTTTATTTATTTTGCAGTGAGGTCAAAGTTCAGACAAGACAAAACATCATCTGAGAAACCCCTTGCTCAGTGTAAAAAACATAACACACACACACACACACACAAAAACGTGTTATTGCAGTGCTGCAGATATGAAAGGTTGGGGTTAAGGTCAGAGGTCAGTCAAGATGAATAACAGAAGATAACTTTCCATTTTCCCTCTCTGACAGGATGTCATAGCTCGGGTATTGGTTCGTTTAAGGTCAGATCCCCTCTTCTTACATAATACATACAACTCATATAAGCTTGTTCAGTAAAACTTTATATTTTTTGTGCAAATCTAAGAAATATTCTTGGCTTTATTTTGACTTTGGTGCATTTTATGAGTATAAATTGGCAGCTAGCTGCTCTCTGAACTGTTTTTGGGAATGATGGTGCTTTGAGCTAAAGCCTAATCTCACAATGTTAACAAATAAGGAGCTGTTAGATTGTGATAAAAAATACAGAAATCAATCTGTATTTTCACTCGTTTATTTTCTCATATCAGCTGAAGTCTGACTTTGCACGTACGTACTCAGATTTGACCCATTTATCCAAGTTTATCTTTTAGAATTTGAGGCAAAATGACAACTTTTCCATGATTATGTATATTTCATAAAATCTTATTATTTCTACCATTAGCCAGTTCTTCATAGAAGCCTTTTTGCTGGCACTTTTACCAGCTCCTGCTCTTTAAATGAACTGCTCACCATCAGCACACTATCACATCTAAACAGTTGTTGACCTAAGATACATGTGTAAGAATTTCCTGCCAATAAGGCAAAATAATCTGGCAACCAAAAGAAAAAAATCCCATAGTCCACATAAGCATTAACCATCATTTCCCTGATGTTGGTCTTGCAAGGGCATAATAAAAACTCTGATTTTTTTTTTAATTTCAAAAATGTATTGGCAGTGCACCTGTACATGAATAAGGACTTCTCAGGTAATTTGTGCTCCTTAAAAATCTCACGTGTGAGTTTTTGTGGTTTTTATCATGTATTTTTATGATGTATCTTGGTGCTCCTTCTTTAGACGACAAAAGCTCTTTTAAAAATAATTGTTCTTAAGTTTAAACAGGCACATTTTGGGTTAAAGCCTCATGCGGGCAAACTTGCAGCTCCGCCCCTTATGGCTTTTCTCCACTTTATGGACCAAATATGGTATCACCTGTGTCCCTTAGACACTCCCCCTTGTCTCTCTACCAATCTGAGACAAACACTGGCATGACGCCACACGACCACATGTCTGACTCACTTTTGCAGGAGCCCCATTGGCTGATATGTGTGCAGATGTATATGATTGGTTGCCTTTGCTGTATGCTTTATGACCTTTTAGATAATGGCCCAGTTCACCGTGGCCACTTGTTGCAAGAGTTTGACCTCTGAATGCTTGACTCAATGGAATGTAAATTATTTGATTGTACTTTGACAAAGGGGAACATGTCTGCCTCTGGTGTATGTTACCCCATGTTTTGATTACAGCACTTACTATAAATAACAGTCATCATCACTTTGACCCAGTAAACCTCTCGACTTATTTTACTTCTGTGTCCAATCCTGATTCACACGAGGTTTAAATGTGTTACCTTTGCACAGTGTCAACGTAGTTTAATCGAGGGCTACTTAGGGCACAGAGATGAATGACACACACACACACACACACACACACACTTTTACCCCTATTTTCCTTGCTTTCTCCAAATCTTAGGATATCCTTTAAACATTTTGTTCCGTTCTCCCTGTTGAAGCCTCCTAACTGGACTTGTATTTTGTTTTCGTTTTTTTCATCCTGTGATAAAGAAACATGGACACATTTTTCCTGTTACAGGCTGCGCTTTCACATAAAACAAACAAACAAAGAAAAAAACAAAAACAAAAAAACACAGATTCAATCCAACATGAACGTGCACCCACAAAAATGAAAAAAGCATGACACAGGACAACAACACTAAATGTCAAAATGTTTCAAATCCCATGACCACACTGAGGCATTAAGGACTGAGAGAAAAACCAAAAAGGAAACTGAGTTGATCAATTGACTGATTGATTTTTTATCAGACAATTTCATTTAAAAAGCACTGGCCCCGCCAGGGCGTTGAGCGCTTACATAAAAAGAGAAAGTAAGAAAACTCTAAAAAAAAAATCTATAAATAAATAAATAATTAAAAAGTCAAACTCTAAGGTTTATTTTCATTGTTGTAGCTTTGGGTATGGAGTGTTTGCAGGTGGTTAAGACAATAGATGTGACATGGCAAGAATGCAACATAAACAATAATTTTGTACAGTACAGTCATCACTGTGTCTTGTTATTGTGCATCTACTCGTGACCGAGAGGCTCGTACTCATGACAGTGTGAGATGTAAACACTGATGGTGTTCTGTCATCTACTTCTGTTTTATATGAGAGAGAGCAGACAACTTTACAGCTCTCACCAAAACAACCTGAGAGGGTAAATAGCTCTACAGATAAGAGAAAAATGTCCATTCATGATTTTAAGGGTGAACTGTCCCTTTAAGTTAATGTATTTTAAGCTTCTTTGAGTATATTTAAGTCTGATTTAAAGTATTTGTACATTGTGAGATTGCTACTTTAATTAAAAATAAATTGAGTACTATCTCCACCACTGCTAATCATAACTTTTACAAGAGGAAACGATGACACTTCACTTTAAGCATCCATCTGTAAATCATTATGAGCATACTCATAAAGCATTATAATGCACCTATTATGCTGTATAATCTTAGTTAAAAGAAAGGATAGCCATAAAAATATGTGTGAAAATGTGTTATTTATGTTCATAATGTGTTGTGATGCATTATAGAGACAGGCTTCATAGAAAGTGTTACTGAAGAAACTATCGGCTCAACTGCATAATCTCAGATGAAACTAGTCTGCACTGAACCTATAAAAGATGGTTCACTGTGTCACTGAGCTGTGGCAGTCAGAAACAATGCGCTCCTTAGGCTAAGGGGGGCGCTATACTTCAAAACTATTTGAGAAAAAACTCCATCAGCAGGTTTATGTGGCTGAAACCTGCAGTGATTGTTTCATCCTAGTCTCACTGGGCCTGAGGGTTTTCTGAATTCATTGTGGAAACTTGACATGTTTACTCACGGCTGATGATCTGAAGCTTCTGTGTTTTTAACTCTTGTCTTTATACCTCCTTCTCTTTTCCACTTTTAAATGTATGTACTAGTTTTATATCGTTTCCTGCAAAGATATGTTTTGAGTACTTGATAGAAATGATTAGAAAAATATATCAAGCTAATGAGATCACTTTGACACTTTACTATACAGCTGCGTGTCATGTTTGCAGCGGATTCTTAGGAATGTTGGATGCAGCAAATGTTTTCTCGTGTGAGAAAATAAGCAGAAGAAAACAACCTGTGACGCACGAGAGAACCAGAAATATCAACCAGTGACAGTTGAACCGAAGACATACAAACAAACAAAAACAAAAAAAAACAACCTCAGCTGTTAAAATCTGCCTGCAGCAATTATTCAGAAGATGGAAAATTTGTCATTGTGCTGCTGAATAAACAAGAAAATGACTAAATTCCCTTTAAATTCAGATCAAATTGGATAAATTATGTTGTCTTAAAAAATAGATATGTAATTCTTATGCTGTTTGTTCAATCCCACCACCCCTCCCTCTTTCCAAGTATGAGGTCGTGGTGCAGTTGCAGGCTAACTAACGAAGGCTCTGACTTGATCCACTATCAGTGAGCTGTCAAGGCAGATGGTCCAGGGGGAGATTGAATGCTCAAGCTGCTTGTCTCATCCTAATGCCTCAAATTACTGTCTTATCCCTACAGGTGGCCTAAATAATCAGAATCACCATTGCTGTTTGCAAAGGGAGCAGTAAATGTACGAGCATTATCACTGTGGGCGTGAAAACGCAGGACGAGAATGATAGTAACGTTGATACAAGAAGTGAGAGGAATGATGTTATGTACATCAGTGGTAACACTTTCTATGAAATCTGTCTCTATGATGCATTATAACACATTATACAAAAGGCACGCTTTGTTAATTTAGGATGCCAAATCCACACCTGGCCAGGGACTACAGGTGAAAACTTAATAAACCCTGTGGCTAATTCTGGCATATTTACAGTGATGTTCATTAATATGCTCTGTCCCCGAGAAATAAACTCAATAGAATAAAATAAATGTGTTATAAGTGGTTATGGTTATTTAAATTTGACCTTTTTTAAAACCTGTTGATAGAAATAAGTTAGGAATACACAAAATTTAAAAAAAAAAATGCTTGTTTGATATTGTTGAGGGCACTTTTTAACCCTAATAAAAAAATGAAGATTTTAATGACACATAACTTTTAACCGTACGAAGTTGTTGGTATTCAGCCTTTTTGACTCTTGTTCCCAGCTGAGGCTCAGTAGATAGAGCGGGTCGTCTACCAATCAGAAGGTCGGTGGTTTGATCCCTTGCTCCTCTGGTCTACATGTTGAAGTGTCCTTGAGCAAGATACTGCGACGCCACTGGTGAGTAAATGTGTGTGAATGAGTTCCTACTGAGCAGGTTGGCTCTTTGTAGAGAAGTCACCTGCCCTTAGTGTGTGAATGTATGAATGGGTGAATGCTGACTTTTGTTGTAAAGCGCTTTGAGTAGTCAAAAAGACTAGAGAGGTGCTTTATAAACACAGTCCATTCGTTTATTTTATCATTATTTGATCAAGGTTGTTTTTCCTTTTAAAATACATAGTGTAGAATTAGCCACTTTGTAAGACAAGACAAGTTTATTTATGCAGCCCTATTTAGACACAAGGCAATTCAAAGTGCATTACACTACATGCAGGAACTACATTAGAAACCATTTCAAAAAGATAAAGGTTAAAAAATAGGCTAATAAAAGCAATTAATTTACAGAGTAAAAATAAATAGAATAAAATAAAAATAAAGGGGACAACTTTAGTCACTCTAATCTGACAATGAACTCTTACAGCTGCATGTGTAGTGCCTCGGCTCGGCCACTCGGCAACTTCCTGTAATTCACCCTTTTTCTCTGCACGTTGCCTTCTTTCATCAGCAAGGAGTTTGTTTCACAGCTTTGCGTGTTAAAAACAAACAAACAAACAAAAAACAGCAACAGCTCGGAGCACCGGGACGATTTCCCCCTCCAAATCCAGATCCATTCCTTCACTTGGGAAATCCCGCGGACCGACTGCCGGTGAAAAAACTCCGCGGAAGAAGAAAAAAAAACTCCCTGCCATTCCCTTCCAGCGGCGCGCACTCGACTGGCTCCATGGGAAGCCCCTACATGGACACCAACGGTGGCTGCGACGCTGCCGGTGTGGGGTTTCCCATGTTCCCATGCAGACAGGGAGCATGTGCGCTGTCATGGTGTTACATAATGCGAGCAGGAGGATTGTCTGTTTTGTGCAAAGCAGCAAAAAAACGGAGAAAAAACGAGAATTCAGAACATTACGCAACAGAACCTGTAAATAAAACATGTCTTATTAATGTCCTGTCATCTCTATGCACTCACTTGCACGTTTGTGCGCCCATTCCACTTTTTTTTATTGCCAAACGGTGAATGATACGGTGCGTAAAGATGCTCCGCAGCGTGTCTTGTGCACACACACACACACACACACAGCCACGTCTTCCGCGGCTCCAGCTGCTGCTCCTTCTCCCGCTCTCTCATCGCGTCAGAGCCCTGTAATACATGGCCCACATTCACGCAGCCCGTGGGGAAAGCCTGTGCTGTGCTGCCCCCGCTGGTGACTTAAATTAATGCACCATTTCTTGTAAATGCTCGACTTCTCTGCTGAGCTGCTGTTTACACTAAAGGGCTGCTCCCATACAGATGTTTATCATACCAGACTGCAGGGTCAACTTTGTTAGCTTGTCGTGGATTAAATTACAAATTATGCACTTTACTTATTTTTATGCACAAATCCATTCTTATTTTATTATGCTACTCTTTGCACCTGCATCTCCCAACTGTAGACTATTAGAGATTCTCTCACTACTAATAACACTAAAAATTTATTTTCTTAAAGTGTCATTAGTTCCACACTTTAGTTACACCTATGTCCTAGAAGGCTACATTATGCAATATAGAAATTATTCATGAGGCCTATACAGACTATATAATTAATGAAATAATAAAAATTTTGCCTGCCATACAATTCTCCCTTTAAGATAAGAAAAAAAAGCATTGTGTGTCAATGCCTGCAAATATTTAATGTTTGATATAAGAAGGTCAGTTCTCTGCAGTCAAAGTCTGCAAAATATGTAAAAATCCACACACACGAGTGGGACAAAGTCTCCTCATGCAGGTTTTAGTAGGCTGAGCTGCGTGCGTGAAGCAACCATGCTGTAAAAACTTCCTCCTTGCCTTCAACAACGTGATTTCTCGGAAAAAGGTCTGCTGCCGAAAGGAGGGGGTCAACGGCGCATGCGCAACACACTGTAAAAAGTAAGCATCTTACCCGCACATCATATAAGAAAAAAATCGCCATATGTATGAATAAACAAGGGGTTTTTTTGGACAGAATGTGATATTTATACAGTAAGTGTTCAGAAGCTTTTAGAAAAACAACATTTAAAGCCGGCATGGTGCACCTGCTCTTTCGGGGGCAGGACTTTTTTTACAGTGTACTTCCCTCAGTGCCCGGCTGGGGAAAACCCACCTAGCTCTATAAAACAAGCCAGACCGACAGAGTCAGTACCCAACTCTGATCGAGACAGGTCTTCAGTGGATAACACAGAGACGAAGAGAAGAAAATCTTCCCTCGAAGAGACTCTTCTATAAACCTAACCGACTATTTTCGTGCATTTTCCTCTCAAGGATCACAGAACAAACAAAGCCTGTAAGTGACTTACAGCCTCATTTATCGCCTCTACTTGCTCGGAATGCCTCATATTTTAACATTTTTTTTTAAATTTATTTACCTGGCGCTGTATTTCAGAATAAATTGGCCTAGTAAAATATTTATATAAATTTGCGGGAAGGGATTTTTTGTTTTAGTAGCCTCTCGACATCTGTAAACAAATTCAGTCATGCTTTGAAGTTTTTTGACGGCAATAGTATTTGTGTCATTTTTGCACATCATGCAGGAGCTCTCTCTTTTTTTTTAAATTTATTTTTTATTTTTTTGACTTATCGATTCAACATTACTTTTTTTTTTTTTTTTTTTTTAATTTTTTATATCATATGCGTGCAGCAGCGGTGGAGGGTGTGTATGTGTGTGTGTGTGTGGGGGGGCGTTTTCCCCGCCACTCTTCGGGCGCACTTCTTCAAAAGCCTCCTGCATAGAAAAAAAAAAATGAGCAAAGACTTTGAATAAGTCCACGTGCACTCCTAAAATGCTAAAGTCAACAAAAAAGAGGGGGAAAAAAAAGATTTTTGGTGGACTGTGACCTTCATGAATTAGGTTCTCTCCTGCCCCGCCTCTCGTTTGCATGCGTGCCCTGGCGTTGAACTCCCCGCACTCTTAGCCGAGGCAGATGTGAATTTGGTTCTCTACGGTTTAGCGCACAGAGAATGCTTTTTTTCTAACGACGTTCCTCTGTTGCTGAATATTTCAGGCAAACATGCCCGTGTCAAGGATGAGGATGAGGCCGTGGCTGGAGCAGCAGATCGAGTCGAGCAGTATTCCTGGTCTGGATTGGGTGGACAGGGTAAGAGTTTTTTTTGGTGATACCCTTAAAGTAGAATTAAACAAAAAAAAAACTGGGATGCATTTTTTTGTTAATCTCCTGTAAACAGCAGCATAAAAGTTAGATTCTCAGTTTGAATGGCAGCCTGTTGCAGTATGTTTCAGTATTTATTTAATTTTTCTGCCCATATTTTGATCTTTTTTCCACGTTGAACGTGTGGGCAGCCTTGTTCCAACTTAATGATTTTCTTTTTGTGTTCTACAGGAAAAGACAATGTTCTCAATTCCCTGGAAGCATGCAGCTCGGCATGGCTGGGAGCTGGACAAGGATGCAAGTTTGTTCAGAAAGTGGGCCATCCACACAGGTGAGAAAGTGGAATATGCATGCAAACTGTAAATAATAATGCAGAAAATTCTTGTTTCTTGGATGGAAAAGATTTGAAACTAAATAACATTCTTGCAGGCAAATACATGGAAGGTCAGTCCAGTGACCCAAAGACGTGGAAAGCCAACTTCCGCTGTGCACTGAACTCTCTGCCTGACATCGAGGAGGTGAAAGACAAGAGCATCAGCAAAGGCCACCAAGCCGTGCGCATCTTCAGGATGTTGCCCTCCACCCCAAAATCTAGAGGTGCGACAACTGACAGGAAATGAGCAAGCATTTTCTAAAATCTGAGTTGAACGCCGGTGTGCAGCGTCCTCCATCGGAAGACCTTCTGCAATCACTGGATGAGCCATTAGAGACGTTTTATTGATCAAAATGTCTTCTCCTCTTCTGCAGATAAACGAAGCAAAGCGAAGGAAACAAGGATGAGGAAGAAGGTAAATATTAAGATATTTTACGACTTTCATGTTGACTTTAGAGATATTTGCTTTACTCGTGGCATAGTCAGAGGCCTATTTAAGCTGACCCAGATCATTTTAGTATGAGCAGAAGCTAGACGAACCACTGTATATGTCTTTGTGTTTTTCTTAAATTTCTGGTTTCTCACCTAATGTGACTTTCTGTCTGCCTCTGCAGAGCTCAGTGGTCAAGATGGAGAAAGACACTGACGACTCCAGTGACTCTCAGTCCTTCACAGACGAGTCAGTGGTGGAGGACGCGCTGTCCCCTCAGTCATCCACAGTTGACAGCACAGTGAACACAGATACGCCAGGTGAGGAAAAAAAAAACCGCTGTAATATCACTGCAACCGCTTGTCCTGTTAAGTCAAAACTATTAAATAAGGACATAAAAACATAAGCCACATTTTCACATTTTAGAAGCACGAACTTAATATTAGCTTACATGGCTGCCTTTGAGTTGCCTCTGTAAGCTGGAGCACCACGTTTATTAATGCGGTTTGCCATCTCTGCAGATTTCTCGTTTGTGGATGGGGCGGAAGTTCCTGACTTGTCTTCCTCAGTTGAGATCCAGACCAAGGGCTTTCTGGACAACCTCGTCAGCAGATTTGAAGTTTCCCCTGACCACAGCCTTGGTAAGATATCAACACATTTTGCACATTTGCTGTCAAATGGTTTAGGACAAACCAAAGTGACATGTAGTTAATTCAAACAGATCAGTATCACAGTGCTGTACTCATGTGCCGTCCCCTCTTTTCTCTCCCTCCCTCTTTGCTGTGATCTTTCAGAATACAACAGTGACGAGGACATTATCACGGTAAGCATTGCCTCCAGCTCCTGCTCTTAATGGCATGCATTTTTCATTGGCAGGAATACCCACGTTTGTCTCATTCTGCCTGTTTGGCTATTGTTTTAATCTCCAAATCATTCCAGCTGCGCAAAATATTATAGATATACTAAGCCCAGTGTTGCTCTTTCAGCTTTGTCAGCAACTGGAGCAAGATTCATGCTGGATGCTTGGCAGTTCAGACAGTTTGGGGTTCCCCATCAATGAAGAATGCACCAGTCCATGGAGCCAGGGGAGTGAATCTTCAGGTAAATGTCTCTAGTTAATGGGTCAGATGTTTATAAATTAGCCTGAAACATAATGTCAGAAGACACTCTCACACATCCATCGTGTTGAAATAGGAATTTAAGTGTAAAATCTAGGCCTACATATGTGTTTCTGCAAGAGTTTGTTCTGATATGCATACTTAAGGCAATATTCACTTGAAAATGTTACATCTTCAAGACAAGTAAAAGAAAAAAAAGGCTATCTCACAGAGTCACATTAAACAAAGAAGGGTCAAACACAGCCTGAGACGACCCTCTTGACATCGCTATGACATCATCAGGGTTATTTTGTCAGGCTGCATACTTCTTGAAATATTTAGCATGTATTTTTACTCCTAATCCCTGTTCTTCATCACCATCCTGACCTTGGATTTTCTCTGTTTTAACAGACGACCTAGACCACATACCACAGTACACTACTTTGGGCTCAGATCCCACAAGACTCCAGAGCTGTTGGGGCTTTCTTCAGAATCAGTCTTGCTTGCTCTGAGGACTCCAGGACAGTGCTTTGATACTATGGACTTCTAAAAAGCTCGTCCGGCCGACCATCTTTCCCCTCTGACCCCTTTTTACAGTGACTCCCCTATCCTCATCCCTTCGGTCCGTGCCACACGTTAAGCTAAACCTCCACCTATTGCCTCCTGTCGTGTTTGACGCTGAGTTGCAAGTTCTGAGACCTCTCCTCATCACCCTCTGCCCCTCTGTGAAGCTTAAAATGAACTGCTGTGCTGGAGGAACTCACATGCTGTTCATTCTCTGTGTTTTCGGCTGGCTCGAGGCATTGTGGCCCTCAACTGTTTTGTGACAATGAGTTGCAGTAGCACGGACATCTGTTTTGCTCACGGAGCTCAGATATACACAGGAGGTAGCCAGCACTGTGAATAGGTTTGTATTGAGTTTGTTCAACTTTTGATAGGAATTTTGTGAGATCATATCACATCAGACATAAGCCTTTTATTTTTCTCCGTTATGTGCAAAAGCGTATTGGCTCAAGGGATAAGAATAGGCTACATCATGACTAACTTCTTGTTAAACCTCTCATTCAAAATGCTACGTTCTGTTTGCTAATGGTTATTGAGAATGTCTCTTGTACATAAGTGTGTTTGTTTGTGTATTTTTATAAAATAAAACGTCTAAATACAATTTTAAATGCAAATGTGCATGTGTATTTTCTTACATGAAGGGGCTGTCAGTTTGTCAGTGAGCAGAGGTGCATGACTGTAGGTGCTCTGCTGCAATGAAATCACATCACTTTTTCTAGGTAATTAAGCCTTCTATTGGCATGATAACCACTGCTGAAGTGTCTTAAAGCAAACTGAGCTCTGTAATAGCAGCTCTGGTATGTAAACTGACCCTCTGCTCTGACCAACAAATGTGCCTCCAGCAGCAGATTAAAGGCCGAATCATCACAATATACTGTACGATACATGATTATTCTAATAGTCACTAGTTAATTGAACATCATGCTGTTGCTGCAGATGTATTTTATCGTCATTGGAGAGTCTTGACCACTTTCTGCACAATCTGTGTTCATTGAGCAGTTATGTACTATGCCTCGGGAATGCAACGATGACTCTGAGAGCTAATTTTATTACTGTTATTACTGGCTGATTTGCTGCTTATTTGTCCCACATCGTTTGCCCATCACCAGGGTTAGGGTGAGGAGTTCAGCTTTGCATGGCCTGGGGTTAGTTAAATTTTTTTAAAGTTGTTAGGTTAATTTGCCAGTGACAGTGTGCATGAGACAGCTGTGATCTCACAGAGAAAAGATGCATTGCACCACAGTTTGTTAATTAATCTGCAGCCCCTGTGCAAGCTGACATAATACAGCACAAACAGCACGATACAATACAAAAATACATATCAGATCATGTCATATTTCACACACAGACACTACAAATCCACACATACAGTATATATAATCACAATATGCTAGTTTAGAATATGAAATTTAAAAAAAAAACTGTCGTTAAAAATTAATGATTTGCTATTTCCATCCATGTCTTTGCTTGGTCTGTTCACACTTTTGGGTCAGTCTGCATTCCTTCATGGGTATGAGTGACATTTTTACTTTGGGTGTACAATATTACTATTTTTTGCAACAGCATCATGATTGCCATATCTTATTTGTTTTGAAGATTATTGTGTCCAAAAAAGGTTTGACTCAGTATTGTTTTGCTGTGTCTTGTTCCACATGTACGCAATAACTGGATTGTGTTGCTACATGACCACACTCACGTATTCGTTTCCTGTCTCTGCATGGCTTACATGGCAAGGCAAGTTTATTTCTATAGCACATTTCAGCAACAAGGCAAATCAAAGTGCTTTACATCAAGCATAAAATGCCAAGAATCACACAATAAAGTGACATTTAAACACATATTATTAAAAATAGTTTTTCAAAAACAAGAGAAAGGGAAATAAAACAGCTAAAACAGAATAAAAGGGTTTGTTCCAGATATTTGGTGCATAGAAACTAAACGCTGCTTCATCATGTTTGTTTCTGGGTCTAGGAACACAGTAAACCTGTGCCACATGATCTGAGGGGTGTGGACAGTTCATAATTTTGTAGAAAAATAAGTCATGTATTTTGGCCCTAAACCATTTAGTGCTTTATAAACCAACAATAATATTTTGTCATGTGTTCTTTGAGAGACATGAAGCCAGTGTGAAGATCTGAGAAGTGGAGTGATGCGATCCACTCTCTTGGTGTTAATGAGGACTCGAGCAGCAGCGTTTAGAATCAGCTGCAGCTGTCTGATGGATGTTTTAGGGAGACTCGTAAAGACACCATTACAATAGTCGAGTCTACTGAAGACAAATGCAAATCCTGCTGAGACATGAGCCTTTTTTTCCTTGACATATTTTTTAAGGTGATAGTAGGCTGACTACATGTCGAAAGAATGCCAACTTTGTTGTTGTTGCTGTGTTTGTGCCATGTTAACCATCACCTCACGGGTTGAAAAACATCCGGCCAAACAAATGCAGTTGAAAATTAGCTTTTACATTTGCAAAAGTAGTTTCTGTGACTAATCTGCGGTCATTTATTATTAGATATAAAGTGAGCAGTTGCATCAATGACCTCTCTTTCCCTGTTTGTGGTTCCCCTGTAATCCACATAAATTATGAGGAAATAGTTTATTGTGAAACATATTTTAGCCACGTGTATTGATATTATCACAATAACTAACATGAAGTCAGGCAAGCAGTGTGAAAAATCAAACCCAGATTCTGACTGACTTGATAATGTCTGCATATTTTTGAAGCTTCAGATTCTCTTCATTCGTCACAATGAGCCTTTCAGGGTCATTCAGGTGTTTGTTGATAATTGGAAGACACTTCAGTTGAGATGCTGATCTACTTGAAAGATGAAAGCGTGAATGTATGCAGGTCATGTTGCTGATAGCTCTTATTACTGGCGATAAGTACAATACCCATCATTGTAAATGAGTATCCAATGATTAAATTAAAAATGTGTAATGTATTCTGAAATCATCAGCGCAGAGGGCTGGAGAGAAAATGGGTCTAGATTGTTTCCTGTTGCTTTTTTGGAGTCAATTGCATGGAGTGCTTAAGTGACAGCATTATTAGTGAGAAGATGGAGGGTAAATTAGGGAATATGACTTATGGTAGATCCAGCAGCATCCATCTCTGGACTACTCATGGACTTGCCCGATGCCTTACTCTCCTTTTTAAAAAGGTGACCGGCTGCAGCGAAATGATTATTGAAAAAAAAACTGTGCATATTTCAGTTTGATCTGATATCACACTCTGATCATAATTCACATACGTTGGCAAAGAAATAACATTTCTACTTTTAGTGGAGTTCACTACCTGCCAAAATTTAGCTGGATGTGTATAACATCTAGATAGTATCTAAGTGATAATCAGATTTAGCTTTCCTCACTGACAATGTGAATTTATTTTGCAACTGCCGAAAGGAAGCCGACTGGAAGGAGCTCCAGATTTTCTAGCAAGGACCCAAGCCTTGTTCTTTAATAGGAGCAAGGATGATAGGTTGGAGGTGAACCCAGGACTAGACCTGACTTTAAAGTAGCAGTATGTAGGATTGTGGCCAAAACCGTTGCTGCAGTCAAATTCAAAACACTGCATTGTGTTGTTTCCCCTCCCAGCTCATTTAACTGGCTACCCGGAGGCTGAAATGCCACTGATGCTTTGATTGGGAGAGAGCAGTGGGTGACACAACAGGCCAAAACACAGACCAAAACGAAAACATGATTTAGGGGCTGCAAATAAATTTTTTACATGCAAATATCCTGGCTGTACTATTGTTGTCAGTTTGATCAGTAATTCAAATACCTTAGTCTCTGGTGACATATGGAATAATTTTATGATTACTTGCTGTACATTTCTTACACTGTTCACTGTTCCTTTAAATTGTTACATTTTTGCACAGTGGCAGCTGCGTTTCGGTTGCTTAGCAACTATCATTGTCTCTGTCAAAAGTACAACTTTAAGAGCAGCCGCAAGTTCAATTAACTGAAGCAATTTTTGTCCTTCAAAGCAGCACAACACTTGGCCGCGGCATCAGCCAGGAGCAGATCAGGATGATCCATCTCCGATGAAAGTTGGCGTTTACTCTTACCCTTTGGCATATTTTCAGGCTCTATTATTATTTTTTTTTTATATATATACACACACACACACACACACATATATATATATATGTATCCTAACACAGTATGCATTTCCCTCCATACTGGGTGTCTATCATGAGAGATAATAGATTTTGGAATCTGGAGGTCAAAATGACTACTCACGGCCTTTCTAATAAGTATAAAATTCTGGCCCTTCTACTGTCACATAATTCTGTATTCTGTGCGGAAGGCACATTTGTTGCTCTGTCTTTAGGCCTTCAGAGGTGGAGTATTTATCTGTAAAACTGTATGTAGCTAATGGTTGAACACAAAGAAACAAAACAAAAAAAAAAGATGATAAACAAAAAAACTTAAAAACTGAGCAAATAAAGTAATAGTAAACAAATTATTAGTAGTTGTAACAACAACAGAATTGGTTTTCTGGATGCAAAATTTAGGCCATAAAACTCGTAGAACACTTTAAATATCTTGCAGCATAATAGCAGTAGACTTCGCCAACTCCACTAAACCTCACTTAGGAGAACATAAATAACAGACCTGTGCTGCATACACGATGGCAATGATTATTCACAATTAAAAAAATACAAGACTTAAAACCTCTCAACAGCTTTTGACCCACATGTAAAGAACCTCCCAGCTACAGGGATGAGGGTTAATTACAACATACTCTTAACTGAAATACAACAAAATATTATCCAGAGTGATAATCCATGTCAAGTGTCATTTTGTGTTCAGACTAAATAAAACCACAATAAAAATGCTCAATGCTGCTTGCAGCACATAACCCCTCCAACCCCAACCCCCAACCTCTGGGAACTGCTGACCACACACCTGCTCCCTACTGATCAACAAAATTTTCTAAATATTTTAAACAATTAGCTAATTTATCACATGGTTCAAATAACACAAAGAACTTATAAAGTCACAGAGTCACTGACTCCATAGCAACATTATAATTAGGGATTGAGCCCATAAGTCAAGGACTCTTCTAGCAAAGACTAGAGGAGTCCTTGACTAGAGGGCAAGGACCCTATTGTAATTGCACTGTTTATTATTGTCATTGTTCATTACTATGGTTACGCCACTTCAAACCCAAATTTGACCCCCTAAACATGCTCAAAACTCACCAAAATTGGCACGCACATCAGGTCTGGCGAAAAATTTTAGAAAATGTAAAAATGTACCCCCAAAGTGCCAAAATGTGCTCTCTAGTGCCACCTAGAAACACTAAAACGGCCACTACGGCCTGTAGGAATGTCGTAGAGAGATCAAACGAAAACTCAATTGCTCATCTCATCAAGTCCTAAAAATCTCTCACTGACACCCCTGACATAAATCCAACAGGAAGTCCGCAACTTGCATTTCACAATAAGATTTCAGCCCCAATTTTGGTCTCATAAATTTGCTATCTCCTTCGAGGGTGTTTTGTATTGGCTTCAAACGCTAAAGATGACGAAGGAGACACTGCCAATGAACAGTTCTGAACAACTTTGTAATAATTCAAACGGTTTGAATTTTATAAGCCGTCAAAGTTCGAGTCCCAAATCCCGTCGTCTGCCTCTTCTAATCTAAATGAATGAGAAAAAAATCTCAGAGGCAAAGAAAACTCCCTGATCACTGGCGATTGTGGCTAAACCGTGAGTCGCATCGACAAAATGACCAGATGTGCAGCGCCACAAGGACTTACCGAACAAGGTGATATAAGTTTTGCGGGGATAATTTCTTTAACATGGCCGCAACAGCGAGGGACAAAAAAGGTGCCACCTGGTCTCTTTCAGAGATTTTAAGCGTCAGTTATAATGGTAGCAAATGGGTGACAATCATGATCTTAGGTCAAACTGAGGCTCGTGCAGTCTAAATTATAAGTCTGACTGCTTTGAAACCCACATAGATAGAAAGATAACAGATTTTCCTATCTGGATATATCAGTTTATTTAAGCTTTAGCCAAAGTTGTGGGATCTGTGAGGAGGTTTTTCCCAGCTTTTGAGTTTTCATCTCAGCTGCTGATTCACTCTAGAGGTCATGTGACTCACTCTAGCTTGGAGAACATTCCGCAATACACACCCATTATAAAATCTGAAGAGGCCCCTAAAAAGCTTTTAAAATAAAGCTCCAATATCTCAATAATGGTAAAAGGTAGCAAAAACTTGTAAATACAAAATTTATAGGTCAAAACCTCATGACTCATCTACGATTTGAATTAAGTCCATAGCTTTAACTACATGGAAGCAGTACACGTTCAAAAAGATGTGGGTTTGATCACTTTCCCCTTTGAATTGAATTGATATTTCTCTGTCTGCCTGCCTACATGACTGATCCCCTCACAGCTGCCTGTACACATGTCAATCAAACTCTGACCAGGTCAC
>JAQLOL010000006.1:19503562-19530663 GCA_029783665.1 Naso thynnoides | reverse complement strand
GCCTTTGAAAAATTTAGGCAGATTATCTGCTTTCATGTGAGTGAGGTATAAATTGTTAATAAATAACATGCCAGTGTCTTACGACCATACAGAGTGACAATTATTAACAGGCTACTTTTATGTTGTTATTTTTTTGTCTCTTATTGCACAATGAACAAGGACTGCATTCTAACTGTTATAACTTAACAAGTTAATTTGTACAACTGATGCAAGAGGACACTGTATTATTATTATTATTTTTTTTTTTTCCTCAGTGGCAACTTAAGCTTTGTTTTGAACAGGAATATTGAACAAACCAAACTTAGCATTGGTTGAAAGGTGTTTCTTTTTCTTGTTAGAATGTGTTTTTTAAGTGTTGGGGGGGAAAAATTATTCAAAAGCATTTATGTGGAAGCTGAGATTGTTCTCCTTGCATTGGTTTAAAATGCATAGTTGGTTAATGATTTAACAATAGAGACACATTTAGCTCAGGACTTCCAGACAGCTGGAGTCCCTGCACTGTTTTTGCAGTTACTATAGGTAGACATGCAACTAAAGTAGTGATCATCATTGACCACACGATGGAGCCAAAGGCCATTACCAGATTATGGATAAGTGAAGTCACTGTAATCAGTGTATTTTTGGTAACAGTTCATTTAGAATGGCTGGTAACTTTAATCCTCAGTTGGTGCGGAGTATTTTTTTGCTCCTATGCTCAAATCATGGTATAGTCTTCCAAACCGCAGGGACCACGATGTATTGCAGATCATCTGGTCCATAAAAACTGTAAAAAAAAAGGCACTGTTCACTGAACCATTAAGGTTTTAGGACAACCCTTTCTAATTCCTGCTTTGCCAAATTCGTCACATGAACTAGTCATCTTTTCAACAAAACGTGGCTGCCATTGTGGGCCTTGAAAATCCAATTTGCCTCACTTGAATTTATTCTCTGTATTAGAAATTAGAAATTATTTTTCTATTGGACAAATTGTACAAAAATTTTGAAACCCTTGGAAAAATCTTTCAAAACCCACTACATAAAGTCTAGTATGGATGGTGGTAAACACTAAAACAAGACAGAGTCTCTTAAAAAAAAATAAAACAACAACAACAAAACCTTTAGCAACACACCCTAGTGTTCAGTCCACTTGCTATTTAGGGGGTTAAACCAAAATTACATATTGTATGTTAAAAGGATATTTTCTCTAAATCTAAAAAAAATAAGGTCCTGTGTCCTCTATAACTTAGCCATTCACACATAAGAAAACAACCGTGAATGCCAGCAAAAACCACTGTAATGGTATAATAGTTTGTATGTTATAGCGTGTTGAACTGGCGGTTACATTGTTAATATCACTTCAAATATGTTGTTTCAAGATTTTGCAAACACAGTTGTCCTGCTTTACCTTGTTCAAATTCTCTAATCACATCAGACAATGACAGGTCATCATATCAGTAAGTTTTCACTGGAATTAACAACTCAACACATTTAAGAAGCCCTTATTCCTTCAGTTCATGGAGGAGAGTGTCTTTCATTCTGGCAAAAGGAACAACTGAAGAAAAGAGAGGAGAAAATAAGGGAGGTGTAACAGAGTGCAATGGGTGAAGCTGTTAAACGTGTGTAGTTCCCTGCAACAGCTACTTACTGTCACATCATTAATAACTTTAATATAACTGAAGTGCTAACAAAATCCTTCTCCATTGCAGCTCCACACAAATAAAGCAGTTCAACTTAAGCTGCATTATCTATGTTCAGTCTAAAATCTCATTGGCAAGCATTTTGTTATTTTTCCATTCATTGTAGTTAGGCTACACCCAGAATATGCTAAGTGAGCAGATGCATACACAACATGATCCGTCAATTTTCATAATTTTTCTTTGAAAAGAGTGTGTTACTTGAGTATAAAAAGAAATTATTTTGACAGTATTTAAATTCTTACGTGAAATAAAATATACAAAAAAAAAAGAGGTAAACCTGTAGACTTTGTCTCTTATTTTTCATTCATACCACCTTACAGCCTTCATCCCTCTCTCCATCTCTGGAGGGTTTGCTGTCATGTCTGCAGCTGTCTGTTCCCAAGCAGGGATTTCTGTTGCAAACTACAATCTTCAGTCAACCTTATGTCTTTCCATTAGCACCACACAGCAATATATGCCAATCCTAACCCACAACCACAATATTTGAAACTGACTGCACAATTAGGTCATATGGAATAACACTTACGACTTTCCCTACTTTCTCACTGCTACCCTCTCTCTCCCCCTCTGTGACTGCAGGAGACGGAGGGCTTCCCCCACTGCCTGACGCCCCTGCAAGGAGAACATGTGGCCTGGGAATAATTGGGTTACAACTGCAGCAGTCCAATGAATTGGCCTTGATTTGGAGAATGACTCCATTTACTTTGGTCCAACTGCCTGCTGCTTCTACAGCTGCGGCTTTTATCCTACATTCAGTCTGAGGATTTGACTGTGTAGGTCTGGCAGCGAGCCAGATGAGAGTGGACCAAAATCCGAGCATTAACATACAAACTGAAATTCAGTGAGTAAGACTCCAAAAAAAGTCCTATAATGTAACAACAGCAGTTTGAAAGGGTTAAATACTTAGACTTTGACAAGATGGCGCTAATGTATGATCACACTACGTGAGGTTTTGTTTACACTGATTTCAAATTCAACAAATTTCATACTGAGCTCTACAAATGTCTGACATACCAGTTACTTTATTTCTCTTAGTTTTCTGAGCTTAAGTATCAGTCTAGTATTTCTTTTCCAATTGTAACTAGTGTCTTAAATCTCACTGTGTACTTGGTGCGTAACGTTCATTTTTAATTAACTTTTAACCTAACAAAAAACACACGATAACGCTAATGACAGTCAGTAAGTCATGTCAGTAGAATGTGCAGGATACACGAGGCCTTACTTAATGGCTTGCAGACTTTATTAAAATATGGTTAATTACATCTGTGCTTCCAGTACTGTGTCAAATGTAGTTACAGAAGTATTAAAATGCTAGACTTAAATTCGAGGGGATATGTTAACTTACATGTTGTTGCATATTGTAAAGCAAATTTTTCAGCTTTAAAACACTGGCAGGATTTCGCAGATGGGGCCGACGGGGGTAACTTGACTGTACATATTCAGTGTGCTGCATAACCAGGAAGTACACCCAGACTTCAGAAAACATTTCTGGCGTCATTGGTTTGAATGGGTGACCATCATTGTGTTAAGGGCTAAATAATTAATTGGTGGAACTATAATGGCTGAAATGTATCTGCTATCTACTTCAGCTCAGTTCACTAACCTGGTACTACTAGGTACTCAAAACTTTTTTGCTTCAATAATCTCTGAGAGTAAAGTTACAGTTTGGAAGCATTATTTGGCAGATATTTAATTACATGCCAAGAATTGCATCCCCTCTTTTTTCAGACCAGGTCGTTAATAGATGAATGAAATTCTCAGTGTTAAGTCATTCAAACTCAAAATATGAACAACTTTTGACCTTCAAGTGTCAAAAAAGAAAATTAAGGGGTGCATGCATTTTCTGCCAACACTGATTTCGGCCTTGCTGACATTTGCATGCACCTCTTACTTTTCCTTCCTGACACCATAACCATCATTTGTTTAGACATGTCTTGTCTACTCTGAAAGAAAAGTTAAATCTGGACACAAAATAGTGTTTAGATCACAGAGGGAGAAATGCTCGCCAGCAATGTACTTTCAGGCTGCTGTTAAGTGAATGCACTGGCTGACCTTTCTTTTTGGGATACATTAAAAAAAAAAAAAAACAATATTCTCAAGGTCATCCCTGTTATTTTGTTCTCATGGCAACCCGTCAACAATCCCTGCCTGTTGATTGGCCCATCACACCTTAATGACATCAGAGGTCAAGGTGCTGCAATTGGTCACCAGATACCATCGGATTCTTTCAACAATATGAACATCGTGAGCCAAGGTTGTGGCAAAAAGTTTTCCCACATCGTGTATCTTCCGTACCGGAAACTTCTCCACCAATCAAAGCAGGCCAAAGCTCTGCCAATCCTCTACTTGGAACAGAGCAGCTGTAAGATTCTTCTCAGCTGGAAATAAGATAATGGAGGCGGGTCAAGGTCTCTGAACACTGTAATTAATGTGGAGTTATTCACATTTGGAATGAGCAGTAGCCGGTTTAGTCCCAGTCATACTCTCAGGGTCACTCAAACAATGAAGGCTCTTATCTTCCAACAAAGGCTCCTTGGTCAGTGAAGTAGGTGAACACCCTAATACGCCCAGCTAAGAGGCACTTAGAAAGGGAAATGCCTGCAAGTACTTAACTTAATAAAAAAATAATGATAAAAACAGCTTTTTAACAGCCGGTGCCCTGGAATGAAATAAACAGAAATTAATTCACATATAAAACATTAATTAAGTTTATTAAAAATACTACTGCATAATGTAATTTACACATTAAATGTTTTGACAACCAGCCTCAAAGCTTTGCCACCCATTATAGCTTTTCATGGTCATTACCCAGCCTGAACTGCAGATGATCAAAATGGGCAAGTGAGCATCATGTCAGTACAGAACACAATGGGTCCAGTGTAGTCTCTGTGCAAAAAGGGAACCACTTTGATGCACAAACAGAACCTGCCGGAAAGTATTGTGTCATTGGGATTTCAGAGTTACGAGCCAGTGAATGAATTCGCGTCCCAAATGGTCTCATGAGCATGAGAGAAACGAGACATTATGTAGCTCAGTAGGCCAAATGGGATAGTCATTTGGACGAGCCCACACAGGTTGGAAAGCGCGTGCACACACTTAAACATGCATGAACAAACACTTGTGCACATGCCCAAATATATGCATGACATGTTGTAGGTAAATTGATCCATGTGCATGAAGGAAAACGTGCTCTCTTTGATGCAGTCAGTCTCACCCACACACACCACCACACACACTAACCTCTTTTAAGCTCCTGCGCATGGAAACCATGGAAATGCCAAGCAAACAAGTGCTCTCATTGGCAGGCAGGCAGCTCGCTGGCTTATGTCTATGGGAACTACTGTAGCAAGCCGCTGTGTCAGATCCATGACGGGACAGCGTGCAGGCCTGAGTCAACCATTAAACTACAGTAAGGGTGATGAGGTCACTGAAATGGATATATTTGCCCTACATTTACTTACCTTAAGTTCTTCTGTAAAAAGCAGAGGAGTAATCCAAAAGACAAAAAAAAACATATGTTGTACAAATTACAAAAAGTATCCAACTTACGTTTCAATTCATAAAAATATGCCCTGTACATTGTACACTTTCATGAGAGCTGTAGGGGTAAGCCTTGTACATTTTTGTCAGGATAAGCTGATAAATGACGTCAGGAACGGATTTGAAGAATTTATTTAAAAGCTGCATTGTGATTTTCTGAGAAACTGTTACAAAAGCTGGCTAGTTATGTTGCATGGGAAACCACTTTTGGACTATCTGAAACCTTTTTCAACTCCATATGGACCTCAAGTTGTTGTTCTAATTTTTGGTTTTGGCTGTGGAGGAACCAACACAGAGACCATTTTTATCTTCCTGTTTGATTTTCTCATAGTTGAAACAGCTTGAGTTGATGATTGAGGATAAAAAATTTGATGGTTTAACAACTGCACAACAGTTTTCAGTAATCGCACCAATGCCAGTGGCAGACAGCAAACTGGACGTTCTCACAGACAGCCTCAGCTTAGCTATGTGTGGTATTACTTCAGATCAGTTCACAGCCACATCATCATCTTCATGTCCAGTCCTGAGTAAGATGCACATTGGTAACAGATACTGCAGTGTGCTGACAGAAAGCAGAATTTATAAACCTGCACCATCAATAGCTCCTCTGAGGAGAGCTTAACATCTGCACCAGCAGGTGAACGGAGGCCTGTACAAGGTTTAAATCCAAGTTTGTATCAGCTTATGTCCCTGCGATGAAAATTTACGGAGGGTTTCTGTTGCATGGATGTGTTTATGTATACGTGTCTGTTCTCCGTACATGAGAGAGTTAGAGAATAGACATCTGTGAGCCTGATCCCAGACCTATAACTTGTCACCTTTCTTATAATTGTTCTTATCTGCTTGCTTTAAAGGAAAATCAAGACATCATCTTCCTGTACTTACCCAGTATTGTAAACTGCTGCATTTTAATGACAGATCCCCATTAAAGTGGAATGTGACTTCAGGGAAAGACAGAAACCATGATTTTCTGTTCTCCTCCAATGCATCAATCAGCAAAGTGAGTCAGTGCATCTGGTCCACAGAGCCTGTTCCCATTCATCCACAGTTTTTGCCAAGCAACTGACTTTCTAGCTGAAAACAAAAGTTCACACCAGTGTGATGTGCATACTGTAAAAATATGTACTTATTACCATGAAGAAATATATCAGGATATCCAATTCACTACAATCAAAGCAACTGCAGAACCACACAAACAGTTTTATAATATCTCTTTTGGTGTTTTTAGCTGTGACCAGCAGCCCTATAGGTCACTTTGTTGGTCAGTCGGTCGATCTATTGGTTGATCCGTTGGTTGGTCGGTTGGTCCACAAAAATTCCCCACTCTTTGACGGCCACAGTTTGTGCCCTAAGAGGATGAAATTTGGCATGGAGCTCAAATGTTTGTGTATGAGGGTGTGTCTTTGTGTTCATGCCAATTAACTAAAAGGAGGCGTGGTAATGGGAGTGGCCTTTTGCAAAAAGGCACATAACTTTCAAATGGGTTCACAGACTTGCACTTGATTTAGTGGAGAGGTTGGTCATGAGCCAAAGGACAGTTGATTAACAGTTTGAGGACCAACTGGCTAAAAGGGGGTATGGCAGTGGGAGTGGCCTGTAACAAAGAGGCGCATAACTTCTAAACCCATCATTGTAACATGGCCAAACTTTGCAGAAACACACACACACACACTTTTATTGGTCATGCATTGCCCCCTACACTTCACCCCCTTCCATAACTCGTCAGCTGTAACATTTTTTAGCTGCTGGCTGGTGCTATTGGGAATTCGCTCTTTTTTTTTTTTTTTTTGGGACACACATTCAATTTAAAGTCTATCTCTCTAAGGTTTGTTGAGGTTTTTTATGTCTTGCAAGGTAATTCATATCATGATAAAGAGGATAAAATTTCCCTCTGATCCCCTTACTTGTGAGCCCCTGTTTCTGCACCTAACTTTATGCTGCGTTATACTTTATCTAATCCTTAATCAGGTTTGACAAGACCCACATTTTAACATTTAAAGATATTTCTCATCACTCTGATCCCCTTTCAGCCTGATTTCAACACTAAGCCCTTCGGTATGTTTGAGCCATTTCACAAGAGAAACAAGAGACAACATTAAAAAACAAATTTCAAGTGCTGTTCAAGTTCCTTCAAGATATTATTCTTGCTAGGGTGGGTTGGCCCCTGAAATAACATTTATATGAGGTAACATTAAACCCCTGCCCTGAAACTAATCTATATTAATGAAATTCTGTTGGCTGGGAGGCTGCCAACTCCTCAGGGCCTGGACCAGTATGGCAACTCAATGATAGTTTGAAAAATTGGTGAGCTTTACTGTTTTATTCAGAAAACCTGTGGCTCTTTAGTCAAAGGTAGCACAAAAAGGTAACAAACCATTTGCAAATAGCTCTCCACATTTGTTTTAGATTGTACCATTATGAAATTCAGCTGAAGCATTAGGGGCAGCATATCTCCAAAGTACCCCCTGACTGCTGCAAGCTAGTCCTTGCTGATGCTCTTTGTGGTTGTAGCTAGTAGCTTCTGTTTAGCTTGTTAGCTTAATTAGCTGTGCAACTAGTGGCCCTATTTGCTGATTGAGTCTGCCCAGATGTAAGCTCAAAGCAGTGGGGGCGTGTTGTTGTTTTTTGCCACAGTTGAACTTAGAACCTGCAGCTTTTGGATGAACACAGCTGACATTACACCCTGTCCAAAAATGATATGTATTGCAAATCGCTTGCACCATCCTTATCTTAATCTTAAGATGAGGTAATTAGCATGTTTCCTTGAGTACTTACATACCAAACTAGAGTTTGAAGGTTTGAAAAGCAAGATATAATGATTAAATGAGTTATATTTTCTTTTTATTTCTTTTAAATTTTAAATTTATTTCTTTTTTGAGTAAACAAGGAAATAATGCTCAACACAGGATGGGCCAGGGCTAGCTGGTTAGCATGCTAACTTCAGTAGTTTTCTATGCAACACAATACATAATATCTGAATTAACTTTTTCACATGATAATGTTAGTTCATTTCTCGAACCAATACAACAAAAATTCTCCCCATGTGTTGGCCTACACCTTGCTTCTTTTAAGTTTATTTGATACATTTTTTCATGTCTGACAACCTGTGTGACACATTCTGGGCCTCCATGGTGCGGTTGGCCTCATCTGCTTTTGACTCTAAGTAGGTTAATGGAGTTTCCTGCTTCAAATAGCAATTTAATGTGCTGAACTGGAAGAAGAGGATGAAATCTTCACTCTTGACTGCGCATGAATCAGCTTTTGAGCTCCAAATATGAGTCATAAGTATAAAGATGATGAGCTCATGTTTGCTAGTAGCTGCAAGGTTTCATCTGAGCGGTTTGTAGAAAACCCCTACACATCTGTGGATGGATTGAACATTATGTCATATTAACTGAACTATAATTACACAATCCCTGTCATTTACACAGGGGTGGATCACCGTTAACTCAGGGTGTGTTAGCAGATGGTTTGGTGTTCTCATTGTAAATTTCTCAGAACTGTTCATATTGTGTTGCGACTGTTAAAAACTACACTTTAATCAGGTGTTATTGACATATAAATTATTTAAAGAAAGCAAACATGTATATGAATGAGACATTTCACATTTATCACTCTAGCATAATAAATGCAAAGCTTGTTATATATTACGGGAGTTGATGCCTGTATTTAAATATGTTCTAAGGCCATTTTAAAGGTGCAAAGAATGTAGAGGATTGTCTAATCAACTAGAAGAAATGTAATATTTGGTTAAAATAAGGCACCATGCTTGACATGATCTCAGCATTAAAAAATGGGTGGGTTTTTTGTTTATTTATTTGTTTTTTTGCAAGATTGATCCAATGATCCTCTGCTGATATTTTATTTTATCTTTTCTTTTTGGTGCTTGTTTCTGTTTACACAACCCTGTTGCTGACAGCTGTGCAGCACAAGTCGTGTCTTCACGCTTCATCTGTGAGGATGTCAGCAGCAGTAGTGTTACATTGAGAAGGGGGGAAAATGACATGAATTGTGTTTGTATGAGTTCCTTTGTCATATTGCAGCTGGTTTTGTTTCTCTTTGCAAACTTTTTCCACCCACTGCCTGTCACAGCCTTAAAATTTTTAAAGTGGAACCAAACAAAGCATAACTGCCTCTGAAACCTTGGTATAAATTTTAAAAATGAAAAAAAAAAAAAATACAGCAGGGATAAAAAGGCTGCTGTATAAAAATTAGTCAGTTAAATTGTAATGTTGCATGAGTAATCTTGTATTTTTAAAATGCCTAGGGTTTTATTTGGTCAAAGGCCTGTTTCGATTATGGTGGCATGTTATTTGGAGACACCAATCCATTACACAGTGGTGTAAGGCTTCTGGCTGACCTTGTGTTCTGGCCTCTTGCTGAAATCTGTTTATGTCTGTGTGTCTCAGACAGATATGAAAAGGAAGAAATGCAGTAACTCTTTAAGATGGCGATGGAATCGATCAAACATAAAATGTTTCTTTGTAGGGCTTTTACCATTTATTGTTGCTTTTATCTGCTTAAGGTCAGAGATGAATACTGTCCTCCCTGTTGGTGTGATTCATGCTGTAGACAAAGCCAGCAATACAAATAACTCCAGTAGACAGGCTGGACCCACCTCTCTCTGTCTCTCTGATGGAATTATGACTCTTTTCACTTTATACTTAGACTCTTAAAAAGATTGTATCTCCAGTCTGTCTGCTGTATAAGGTCCAGATTGAGTTGTTTAGGGAAATAAAAGCCCTTTTCACTCAGTTAAAGATGTCTGGGAAGGATGAAAGACACAAAGAGGAGAGAGAAAAAGAGAAAAAAAGAGAAAGGGAGAGAGAGTCGGCATTTGTATGTTGCAGTATTTGTCCTATAGTGTCAATCGCTGTGGAGCTTTTCATACAGTCACCATGGTACCGGCCGAAGCACGCAGCTACTTCTTGTCAGGGTAGAGAGAGGGGGCCTGCAAAGGAAAGACTATGGAAATGTGTGTGCTTTAGTTTTGTCATTAAAAAGAGCCTTAAAAAGTACAGACAGGAAAAAAATGAAGAGAAGTAAGTATGGAGGAGAAAAAAGGTTTATTCAAATTGTCGTGACGATTCAGATTTTTAAATGAAATAAAAATAAGCTGAATAAGTAAAGTCTCCTTTCATGGAAGAAATATTTTTGTTATTCATATAAAAATCCATCCATTGCTTTAATCTATCAGCACTTTTCGTTACCTCATCTGGGGTCAGGGTTTATTGCATGCAGACATCCCTCTAAAATGCAAGCCATCTGTCTGGTTTTTATATTCATTTTAACTTAAACAGACTTGAGAGGGCAGAGATGTGGTACATATGTCTAAAAAACAAACAGATGCTCAAGATAACTTTTCTTGGAGACTGGATAAGAACCACTTTGGCCATTTAGACTCTTTTGAGTAAACAAAAGCTCAAAGGGGAATCCTTCAAAGTAGGCCTTAAAATTACATTTCTAGCACATTGTTCTCATCTTGCACACTTCTACATAACCCCAGGGACAGTGAACCCCTCATTATAGCAGCATTAGTGTCATTGTCAACTTTTCCTCCAAAAAGTTCAGGACCACCTGCTGATTTTCCTCTGTAGTATTTAATACCCGTCTGAGAGTTGAGTAACTCTGAGGTCATCCAGTGGCTTTCTCAAGATCAATGACTGTCTCTTTCTAAATCCCCTTTTAATGAGAATCAAAGCAAAGCTCGGTCAAAGCTTCATCCCCTTACAAGGCCGATCAAAACATCAGGAGGATCAAGAGGCTTCCGGTGCTATACACAGAAAGACTTACAAACAAACTATGAGAGAATTACACGTATACACAAGAACTGTGCACCTTTTCATCCTCATGTGTTTCTCCTCATTGAATTAATGCGAAAAAACACACACATGCATTCATAAATAAAAACACAACCCTCTTCAGACATAAGTCCAAAAAGAGGCCTGTCAATTTATGAATGAAAGAACCTGGAGTTATTGTTCCATGTAAGTCGCTCTTACAATTTCCTGCAGATACATTGAAAAAACATTGTCCATATGGTCCAAGCCTGAGTAAAAGTATTCATTTTCCATCAACAAGCTGGTACCTGTGACAACTTTGCATATAGTCTTTAAACCAGTCATAAAAAAGAGGGAAATTATACTTTAAGCCCTGTTTTTAAAATGATTTTAAAGCCGCCAATTTCACTCTGGAGAGACTTTTGTGGGCTACAAAAATATTTATATCAATGGCCATGGTCACTGAAATAAGACCATGTTGTAATAAAGTAGCAGCTCACTTGTTACAGCGTGTAGACGGTGCACCAGGGCTGAGTGCACTGTAGCATTCCAGGTTCAAATCCAGCCCAGTCCCTTTGCAACTTATTATCACCTCTCGCTTCAGCCTTTGCTGTCCAAAAAAGAAAAGAAAAAGAAGAAAGAAGACTTGATCTTTGAAAATTCTGGTCAGGTTGGAAGTGGGTCAGTACTGATCTCTTCCATTAAAGTGTAAAGACTGACATGTCTTTGGTAATAGATAAACAAACCCTGCAGTGTCACACCATCTCATATCTAAAAGGAGTTTCACTCAGTGGCTCTACATGGTTCAGCACATAGCAAGTGACCCTTTGTAACATTTGAACTCATAAAAAGAGAAATTGCTTACATTATTGCTTTAGTTACACCACAGTCTTTAAAATGGAGCTTGATTACAAAGCCAGCAGCCCTTTAATAAACGCTTAACTGCCGGTGTCATTACGAAGCAGAGCAGATTATCTCCAGACTCTTTCATCATCGCCCGAGCACCCCCCTGACTGAGCTTCGTATTTTACCTTCCACTTTTACCGTCGTAAATTTAAAATTGTGTTCCTCTGGTCTACCACAGCTCTTCTGAGTTATGGTGCACCTCTTCAGTTAATATCTGAGAAGGAATGGCTAGAATGCTGCTGTGATGTGTATAGAGATTCCAGTACGAAGGTAAAGCCGGCACTCGTCCAATAGGACTCCACAAATCATGGCTGTCACAGGCAACAGGTTGGTACTGTATGGACCCACAGATCAGGAATGAATGGTATGCCCCATAAAGATATGAGCTACACAGATAAAAGAGAAAAGATAGATATCAGGTGTTGTTGTCATTCATCACAAAGGAGGTAAGGTATTATTAAAACTTTTAATTTTCCCACGCTATTTTTTTTTAACAATAATCTGTTGATGAGCATAATTGTGATTTAAATTTATTGTTGATTGCAAGATAGATTTTTGATATAAATGGATGAATGAAAGATTAAGAAAGAGAAAGTGGTGAGAATTAGAACATGGAGTAAGCAGTAGATCTCACATGATCAACAGAAGAGCAACAGAGCAGCAGAGACCAGTGGTGCTGTGCAGGGTATGTGCCGGTATACACAGTATACCAACTTATTTTTTTTTAGTCTATCAGCTATTCCAAGAGAATGTTCACAAAAGAAACCACTGATCCACAGTAGTCCATGGACTACTTGCATTTTTTTCCACATATGGATGGACTAAGGAACAGGAAAAGTTCACTCAAAATGCCTAATTATGTAGTTGTCTCACCCTAAAATCTGCACCTCTGTTGTGGCTAATGTTAATTTCATAATGATCCTCTTTACTCCCTGAAGTCAAGCAGCAGAGCTTAAGTGACAATGGGCAAATAGGCCGACTACCATTCCATTTTGGATGGACTACATATGCAAGAGCCAGTAGGCTGCCATAAAAAAATTGTGGGCATAAATTATGAGTATACCCACTTCTCCAGACACCACTACTTCACTGGTAGACATGGTTCAAGAAAAATCTCCACATGCAGTAAAAAGTTCACACTTTTCAAGTTTATGTTTTTGAAGCAGAACATCATGTAAAGCCCTTAAAAGTGTAAAATTAAATTCGGTAAAACACCTGGTTAAAAAAAGCCAAAAATACCCTTTTCATAAGGTCCTTTTTGCATAAAGCTGTCAAGTCAGACACAATGTTTCCCCAATTTACCTTGATGCATTTATATTATGATAATTTTTCAATTTAGAATATATTTCTGTTGGTAAAAAAAATACAAGATAACACATGCATACAGCAGAGAAAGATGTGGTGATATTTGTGTGTATGAGAAGATAAATAAGAGAACCAACAAGCGATGCAGTTTGCCTATTGATTTCAGGTTAGCATGAATGTAAGTTAAGGGAAAACTTGTTAGTCTGTGCTCAGAGATTTGATGGACGCCATACTGCAGTGTACGGAGCAAAGCAAGCTCAGTTTCTCAAGAGAACTTGAAGTGTTTATCTTTAAAATGGACTACATGTTTACAGATAGAAGCAGAGCTCTTTCCACGTGGCAAAGTCTCCGTTTCTCTCCCTCTGCGTTTCTCATTGCCTCTGTTTTGTTAATAAGTCTTCACTGAGTGTCTGCTAAATCAAATCCATCCACAACAAATTATAGGGAATTTCATATTTACTTCACAAACGTTCAGCCGAAGTAAAAAGTGCAATTTTAACTTTTTATTTTTGTTCCTGAGGAGGGTTTACTGTTAAAAACACAGACTGTGTCTTATGTTAAAAACCGCAGTAGACTGAATCAATCCAAACCCTCAAGCTGACACAAATAAAATAAAAAAATGAAACTGAACACCCCTGAAAATTGGATGAGTCCTGCAGCACAATAAAAAAGATCTACAACTACTGTACACTATATTAGGCTTGGGAATGACATGCATATGGGAAACATTGGCAAGTGTGAGTAATTCCGATCACACAAAACACTTCAGAGGGTAACAGTTCAGACAGCAGCGCCTTGTTTACCTCTCCCTATCACTTGCTTTCTTTTCTTGTGGCCTTTCTATGTCTCTCACAGCTCGCTTAAAATGCGCATGCAGTCATTCTGGTTCCTGAATGAGTTATTACTGAAGGTGCAAAGTCATTTTATGGGGTATGAGTTGGCCTCTCGCCTCCTGGCTTTGGTTACAAGAATTCCATTGAGTCTGTGCCGTGTGCTGCGACTTGCATGTGTTATGATATTTGACATTCTGACATTCGGGTGCTGATGAACACACAGCAACACGAGAAACCACAAATGTGATAAAAATCAACACATTACTGTGCAATAAAGCGTTGGTGCACAGTAACGTTAACCCATTTCCCACAGAGGCATCATGCTAGCCTCTTGGCCTGAAAAGCTTTATATTGCAGAAATGTTCCAACTGGCTTTTTAAAATATGACTAGTATGTGGTATGGCATTAAATCAAGCATTTATTAAACCTATACTTCCCATATGCATGTTGAGCTATATATTATGCAGCCAGCATTTGAATGCATTAAATAACAAAATTTCCTGAAGGGACATTAGAGTTACTGCATGATAAATGAGGGCTTAAAGTTGTGTTGCGTAACATTTTAACAGCAAATATGGTACATCTCCCACAAAGAGGTCAAATTAGTGCAGTGTGCTGTATATACAGGGCTGTGGTCAAATATAAACCCTGCTATTATTGTACAAGGGTATTGCAAAATAATGAATGTTGACTGAAAAACATGAAACTGTTCTCACATGAAGATGTTGAACCAGGGCCACCTGGGTGGAAACCAAAAAATTTCTAAACCGCCAGACTGTATGGGACCTGTACATAAGAAACACTGCAATTTATATCCATCAGATAAGATGGAGTCAAATGATTTGAAGCAGATTTTACCACATTTTTAGTCACAATTGAACAAAGTCATGAGTTACAGTGAGGAATTGTACTGTAATTGGTGCTTTAATGTACAGGGTTGTCTAGTTTAAACTGTGCTGTGGAAGCTCAATTGTGTATGTAGACTGTAATAAACGTGATCGTCATTAAACTGTTCCCATACCAGGATGACCTCAGCTGCCTCTGTGACAATCAGGACTTCAACCATATGGGATCTGTACATTATGAACACTTCAAGGAGCACCTTGGTGGCTCAGTTGGTAGAGCGGGTGCCCCATTTACAGGGGCTGTATCCTCGAAGCAGCGGCCCTGGGTTTGATTTCCACCTGTGGCAATTTGTTGCATGTCAACATGTTCTTTCTCTCCCTCATTTCCAGTCCAATTCTTCAGCTGTCCTACCAATAAAGGTACAAAAAGCCCCCCAAATATCTCAAAAATGAAAGAACTCTTTTACTCTTAGTAGCCCCTCTGAGAAGCCATCATTTTGTATTGATTGTGGCATCATGTGTGGACAAAAGCAGTACTGCTGACTGTTGTTCAGACCTTGACTCATGTAACACGTGCTTTGGAAAGCAGAGAATGAAAAAAACACGTCACTTATTTGTACAATATCAGTTAGGTCATAAATGCAAAATATTTAAATTATCTACAGAAAAATTTCCTGCTATTTCCATCGACTATGGTTGGTAAAGAGGAGAACACGGGATTGATCATAATCAGGAACAACAAACTGCCTCTTGTGTGCCGTAAAGCGTTTCGTGGCGTTTTCCGCTGACTGAGCTGACCAGGCAAAGGCTTGTAAAAGACAGCCTAACAATAATCTCCAAACTTCTTTAAGATGGTCTCATTTGCTGATGGTAAGATGTGAGCCATCAGTGTTAAATTTAGACTGATTTCTAACCAGATTTCTAAGGAATTTCTTCGTCAGGATTGGTTCACTTTTGTTGTCAGACAATAAACAAAAATGGGAGTTTGTGAGTGGCAAAAAAGCAGTCCCAGCGAATGATGTACAGACGGTTGTAGTTGCCCCAAAGGATTACAAAGCAGCCATTCCAGCCACCATGAAGCCATTGACTGGAACAATAATAACTCCTTTCGGTAAGTACAAGTCATTTGCACAGCAAAACCTGTTCAAAAAACAGAGCCCGGGTTTTAAAATATCTGAATTTATCTTTAAGGCCTCTGTGAGGATTTACATTTTGCAGCGTGGAAAAACTGCCATGCAGAACAGGGATGTAAAGCTCAAACGAACTGACTCCCTTTTGTTTTTCACAGTCCTGCTCGTGAAACTTTTGTGACAATGAAGAATGTGAACGATCATGTCATGGTAATGCACTTCTCATTTTATTTCGATCCTAGAAAAAAAGCAATAAGAAGCTCCAGAACAAAAACATGTGTTGGTAGAACAATAAGTTAAACATGAGAAGAAGACTTGGGTGAAATAAATCATTTGAAGACAATGAATATGCTAAGGCACGTGAGTTATACAATGTACGCTGAATCACGATAAAACAAATATGTACAAAACCAAAGAAACAATGTGGCAGCAATATCATTTTCACATAATTTACAAGATAACTGGTATAGATGGCATATCAGCAGCTACACATGACTGTTGACATCTAGGAAAAAGGCGGATATCAGCACTGCAAAACTCATTTCCTCCTTCTCTTTTCGATCCTAAAAAAGTAGTTTTGTTAGAAATATTTCTAAAATTAAGAAAAAGAAAACTCCTCTCCACCTGGTTTACTTCACTATTTACAATAAGTCAACATGGATGGCCACATATTGCAGTCATAATGACACCTCTCTCTTCTTGGCATACAAGAGAGCAAAAGTCCTCCTCTCATTTCCTTACTCTCTGTTCTCCGTCTTTCAGAAGAAATGTAGAAGCATATTTCACTTACTTCATGGACTCGACTGTGGCCAGATATTTGAGTTCAGAGTAGGAAGGGAATACAACTATGCATCCTTCCAACTTCTGTCTTCTCCTCTCTTCCAAAAAAGAATTGCAATATATCTATGTTTTGGGTCCAAAAAACCAAACAAAGCGAATATTACTCCCACATGTTGGAGGCTGCGGAGTCCCAGTTTACGAGTTACCGACAGTTTTTTTTTTGTTGTCCGTGTCTCCTCTCTCAAACGCATATGGCCATTTTTATGAAAAGTTGTCATGTGAGCTTATTGGTGTCAAACTGCCGTGTCTTAAATAAACAGACCCAGTGAACTTTGTGCTCTTGTTTTTATGAACTGGAATTCTTGGTGAGAACATGAGTGAGAGTGGAAATTCCTTTCTCAGTCAGGTGCTTGAAAGCACTTTAGTTACACTCCTCTGTGAAGTTACTAAGTCATTTAAGTCTCGTTTCTTGCAATTTGTTGTTCCTAAGCTGAAGTTGTTGTGATCACATCTGGGAGAAATTCTTTAACCTGATCCTCAGCGTGTTCTGCAGTTCCTCACTGAACTTTGAAGACCTCTCCTGCAGGGACTTGTTTACATTTCAGAAGGTGGTGCTTGGATAGCTGCACACTGAGGCATTTATTATAGGTTATGGTTTCATAAACACATTCACCAAAGCACACTGATGCTTACAATTTCACTTGTCAGGAGGTCTGCTTATGAATTATTGCTTTTTGTTCCACGTATCTAACAGAGTAAATGGAAAACATGTCCGTTACACAGTGATGCACCCGAGCTTTGCAACATAGATAGAAAAGTATATTGCATAGTCGTAAATTATGACATGAAAAAGTCCAAACAGCTGTGTAATTTGTAAATTTAAGACAGTTAAGAAGACAATGAAACCTTTAACCCCTTAATTAAAGCTTAAATGAAATATAATTACACCTTAAATGACTTTGCAAAACACTGACATCAAGTGTGCTGCGCTGCAAGGGAAATTGCTGCTATGATAGAGTAGGGCCCGACTGATATATCTTGGCAATTAATTGATATTAAAACAGTTTTTTTAAGGGTGAAAAAAATGCTTGGACTAGTGATTTAAAATGATGTAATTGCAAGGTTTGTCCAACGGAAGGCAGTCCATTTTTTTCTTACGCCCTAATATCGGTATTGGCATTGGCCCCAAATATCCCTTATCAGTTGGGCCCTATAATGCATTGATGCAAAATTAGTCCAAAAGCAGGAAAACCACCAATGCCTCTGCACAATTCATCACAACGAACACATCAATCACTTAATATTCACCAAATCTAACACACACCAGTGTTCTTAAATTACTCTCAGGTTTTAAGGGTCATATGAGACACTTTTTTTTTATAGTGCTGGTGATAAACTCATGTGCTGATTGTTAAAAAGCAGACAGATGGAGAATGCTGGTGTAGTCATTTTTAACTGCATTAAACGATTTTTTCTGCCAATGGTTTGCCATCCGTGCATGTTTTGTTTCATAATTATTACATGTAAAATTCAGGTAATATGTCGAGCTTGTGAGGTGGGCATGAAAATGCATATGAACACCTTACTTGAACCTGACCTTTACTGATTCAGTATTTTTTTTGGATCTAAAATTCAACGTAAACACACTGATTGAGAGATGAGGGCTGCCAGGCTGGGATATCGTCAGATTTAAGCCCCGATCTGTCGACATATTTCAATAAGCTCAACATACAAACATTTATCAAGTCTGTCAGAGTGGAAATGCTGATCTTGGATCGACAACCCTCCCAAAGGCCAAATGGATCCAAGACTGGCATTCCTGCTTGATAGACCCTGATAAATGCAGGCTAAAAATTCTCTGTAGCCCAATTCTCCCAGATTTCACTTTCCCAGTTATATTACAGTATAGCAAGCTCCTCTACATCTCAAACCAGCTCCACCTTGGAGTTGGGGTAAACGGCGACGACATCATAGCCCTCTGGAGGCTGGACGCGTGCCTTAGCGTGGGTCTCACAGTACAGATTGTCCTCGATGAAGAAATAGCCTTTCTGCTTGAGGTTGATGCCGCAATCATCACAAATAAAGCAGTCGGGGTGGTAGAGCTTGTCCCTGGCCTTCACGATGGTGCCACTGTAGAGGGAGATGAAGGGAGAAAACTAGAGTTAGACTTAGAAAGCCTTTAACAAAAGAACACCTCGTTTCCATACATGTATGTGTCCAGAGGCGGGTCAAGTCGATTTATTCCTATGGGAATCTCCATTATATCGGATGTGCCTGTGAAACTCCTCTCCTCCGTATTATTTTGGTCCAGAATTTGTCCCGAGCACGGTGGATTTTGGCAAGTGTACGACAGAGTGCTAGCTTAGCTAGTTTAATAGGCTGCTAAGTAGCTAACAGGCTATGTCCTTCAATCCAACTGCTTATGTTGATTGCCAAGTGAGTTTGGATAATTTAAAAGAACCACAGTAATTTGTATAGTTCTATCGTGAATCTGAGTAATATTTTCTGCTGTAATATGGTTATACATTTTACACAGTCAGATCATCTTCATCAGTTTGATAAAAAATACAGTCAGATTAATCAGTTTGGCGAAAAATAGACAACATTAGCCTTTTACCCATGGCTAAACAGGTTGTTTCGATCCATCCGTAAAGAAATGCATTTCTTTGAGAAGGACACTAGGGGGCATTATCCATATATTACAGATCTAAGGACGCCAGTCACATGTATGTGGAGATGAGGTGTTAAAAATCATTGAGACTCCTTGTAGGGAAAAATCATCACTGCACAGGAGAGAACATTAAACAGAACACTGTAAAGGAAGGAAGTAATCATGAAAAGCTTATGACTGATTCACTGATTAGCAGTGGTGTAGTGCAGGGTATGCTTAGGGTATACGGAGTACACCCACTTATTTTTCGGTCTGTATTGAGAGTATATCCACTTCCAAATCCTCTCTGATCCCATCTGTTGTAAATCAGCTCTTCCAAGAGACTGTTCACAAAAGAAACTACTGGCATGTGAACTACTTGAAAGGGTTTTTTTTTACCATGTGTGGATGGACTCACTAAAAAATACCTATTTATGTATTTGTCTCATCCTAGCCAGACTGTGGACTAGTACTTGTAAAATCTGCACCTCTGTTGTGGCTAATGTTAATTTCATAATGATCCTCTTTGCTCCCTGAAGTCAAGCAGCAGAAGTTAAAGTGACAGTGTGCAAATAGGCCGACGACTGTCCCATTTTTGGCTGAACTAAAGATGTATGTAAGAGTAGTCTTACATGCCACTGTTCACAACACGTCACCGTTTAAAAAGGGCGCTTATCCTTTGCTGAATGGGCCGCTTAAAAAAAAAAAAAATCAAGTCACAAATAATACAGCTTGCTTGATTTCCAGATGTTGCCTACCCCAGCTTTAACATGATTTTGGTGGGACTCCTGCAGGGATCAGCACCAAACAAAGATGTTTTCTTTAGTATGCAGAATATGATGTGTAGACCAGGACAACTCTACAGCACCCCAATATTTGAGTAAAAAATGCTTTTTTGACACACACATTCCTCCTTTACCAGATATTGTGAAAAAGCTCCAAAATGCTGCTCAGCACCAAACAGCTGACAGATTTCGTCCAGCTGGTACACAGTTAAGCATTAAGCAGCCCAAGAATCAAAAGTTTCCCTCAGGAGTTTGTTTATATCAAAGTTTGTAGACAAAACACACAGCTAGAAGGGAGTGAATACTGAACATGTGTTTTTAAGGTGGCTAAAACAAGACGAGTCAAATGAAGGCTAATGGTCTGTACAGCTACTGGGTTCATATGGTTCAAAATATCAAGTTCAAGTTCATTTATCATATTCATTAAAAAGAACAGTATATGTCAATGCAATGACACGCATTTAGCCCTGGATTTTTAACTCTGACCTTGTTAACGATATCAACTTAAAGCTGAGGTAAGCAGTTTCATCTAGCAAACATTCCACAGTAACCTTTTAGCATTTTGTAATTTGGGTGATCCGAAAGTACGCTAGACTTCTGCACCTCTCCTTGGCTCTGTACTCAGACCATGACGGGCACTTTTCGGCCAATCACAGGTCATTTCAGAAAGCATCTCTTCCTACTGGCTTCTCCCCTTAGCGACAGGTGACATCGCTAGAAGCTGATTGGCTGTAAAAAAGCGACATGCCTTACACTCTAAAGCTGGCCTCTGGCAACTTGATATGCCGAGTTGCAAGAGTCAACTTCAGCCAGCTTGAGTCGAGCTGAGACAGACCAGTTTACACCGCTGCAACTTTGCCTGCAGCTGTTTCGTCTCATCGTGAATCTTCGGTGTAAACTGGCCTTAAAAGAGAGGGCAACAACGAACTAAATAAAACGCGAGCCGGAGCAAAAACGGGGAGGGGAGGGTGCAGCAAAGCTGCTTCCATAGGAGCCTAATTGAATTTTATATTATCTATGCAAAACCAGCAGTTATCGTCTTTTATAGCAACTCTAATCGTGCAAGCGTTTGAATATATTTCATCATATTTATGGCATGTTTTCAAAGAACACATCCTGAGAGGAGCTTCAGGTGGAGGGAAGGTGACACACATTCACGCTGTCACACTTGGAAGCTGAATAGGCCACAGATCAACAACACTGCTGCATTCAGAAGTCACACAGCGACAGCAGCCATTAAGGGCGTTATTCATTCATTTGCTCCAAATAAGATTTTCCTTTCTGGACTCGCAACTCTGGCCAGCGAGCCATTCAGTCACACGCCTGCTTCTTTTTTATTATTTCCCCATCTGACTGCACCAATTGGAGGATAAACTCTTGACATAGTGCTCTATATTTGGTTAAAAGCAGTTAAATGCTCCAAGGTCACAACGGCCTCATTGTGCCCTGCAAGCTCCCACAATGCACTCTTTGGTGAAGTAAGCAGATGACATCACTGCCTACCTGTTTTTGCTGCTTTTACAGAGGGGCGGATTACCGGTGCATGTGGTTACTGTGGCGGTTGTGTGTGTGCACATGTGTAATGTTTGTTTAAGGTCAAGTGTAAGTTAATGTATATGCACTTATTGTATGTGTACAGGTGCTGGTTAGGATGTGCATACAGAAAGGACGTGGAGGCGGCTAGTTTAATTATTAATAGATCTTTAATGGATCATTTCTGAGTTCTTGTGAAACCTGTCGGTGCAGGTCGACCTGCACAAGTTAGCTCTTTGTTTACAAGGAAGAACCTCACTCACCTCATGAGAAAACAAACAAACCTTCATCACCACAGGGGTGATAAAACCACAGATTGAGAATTTTAGAGGCAAAATAAAATCTCAACATTTTTCACACATAAACTCAAAATGTATTTAGTTTTCTAAACATCTCAAGATAAAAAAAACAATCCCAGGCTTCTTGAAAAGGGGTTTCTGAGCAATAAGACAGTATTATTTAATACAATATTCTATGATGTTATACAGTCCATTTTATTAGTATTTCCACAAGAAACTAACTTGGCTTTGCAATACTTACACAATGCCATTACAGCAGCGTGTGCACTGTGGAAGCTTCTGGAGACTGGGCATCTGGTTGGGGATGGGGCTCCCCAGTTTGGGGAGTGGAGACCTTACTGGAGACTTTAAGCTTCTCATTCTATCTGTTGGGGACACACCTGGAAAGAACAAAACAACCACAGAATAAATATAGGAACTTGGAGGCAAAACTCGATGAGTACTGTGCATGTCGAACCTGCTCCATAAATTCCCTTTGAGTTCCAGGTAGTGAGAGCACAGCATGGTGGATTTCACATCCATGCTCGGCAGATTAAGTGACACAGAGATGGATTAGTATTTCCAGTGGTTGGTTTCTGACCCCGTTAAGTTATTTCTCACAATTTTTGGCCCCTCTCACAGATTTGTGTTACAAGGCTGGCATAAGGGCATGGCTAAGATACTGATATGCATGATATTCTTGCTCTTCTTCCAGTATTTTTCAAAGGATTTTTTTTAATTGTTGTTGCATTTTTGCCTCACTGGTGACAGCTGGAAAGACAGCCATGATACAGCTTTACTAGGGTGACCTTGTGCCATGTTTTAAAACACTTTTTTGACTACTTTTGTAAAAGTTTTGGCACAACATGCACACTGAGAAAAATCCAAACATGCAGCTCACTCAGGATGCCTATGAACCAATTTGGTAATAATTAATTATACAGTCTTCCCACAATTTGTGCTTAATGTATTGCATCATACTGACATGTGTTTCTATTATTTTGTCCACTCTGTTTATATCAGATGGCTTTGAGTAGTTAAAAATGCTCACACTTCCTTTTCTTTGAATTGCCACAATATTGTTATCATCACCTGCAAGACTCTGAAAAGTGTGAGACTTTGGACTTTGAAGGATTACAACTGTTGTTTAACATATTTTCCTGAAAAACACTGGCAACCACCTACAAAACATTTCTCAATGTTCGAACCACTGCCTGGCATACCCTAGCAACTATCAATATGATAACAAACATCCTGATAACCACAGTAACCACACAGAAAAACTCAGTTACACCCTCGCAGCCACAAAGAATCTTTTGACAAAGTCCCTCTGTATCTAAGACTGAAGGCAAAGCAATAACCTGGATGGTGTTATTGATTGCTCAATCAATAACAACATAATGACTGACTGTTCACCTTCAATGCTGTTTGTGTTCAAGACAAACGGCAGCCTCTCCCTCCTGTCACAGTTAATGCCATTAGACTTTCCATAAGTAAAGAACACATTGTCATTAACCTTGCTGCTTGCTTTCACAAACAGGATGTTGCCACTTGGTCTCTTCCTTGGCCTCTCCAACATAAGATTGATGTTTACGCTCTAAGATTTAATAAAAGACAGCACAGTGGCATGAAAAGAACAATCCACTGCAGAGGGCAAAGCTGCGGGCTATCAATCTCTGATGTGGATTTAAAATGAATGTTCATGTGAAGGTAAATTTCTCCTTGTCTCAACTTTTTGGATCTCTTTAGATCACAGTTAACCGGAGCTCTTCTTCTCTTGCTATTCTTTTTGTCTCTTCCGCTCTCTCTCCTTCCCCTCTGTTTGACCTCAGTGTCTCTCGCTCCTCCCTGTGTGCTCCGTCTGCAGCGGCACTTCCTTGAAAGAATCTATCAGTCAACCTGACCAGACAGCTGGCAGAGGAAACATCCAAAGCTATGGAGTGAAGCTTTAACCATCACGCCAGCGTGCTACAATCACACATCACAATGTGAGCTTTGCTGACATCCATCTCGATGCCCAGTACAGTTAGATGCATTATGTTTGTTAGATGTGAATATTTGCTACGAGGAAAATGACACCTCAAGTGGATTTTCTTTGGATATTTCTCACAGTTGAGTGAGAATAAAACTTCCTCGAAATATGAGAATTTTTCTTTCTTTTTTTTTTTTCTTTTTTACAAGAAAACAACAATTGTTTCAGCATAAAATGTCTGTTTATGTTGTTTAAAATCTGCCAAAACAGGCTATTTTTAAAAAATATTAACACATACGTGATTCGGGCTGGTAATTCTGATGTGAGACAAGGGTTGCTGCCTTCCCAAAGATGGCATTTTTTCAAGAGGAGCCATCAGCTCTAACTGTTAAGTGCTTAGCTATGCCTGACTGGAATGCATGAAAGAGACATACTTAATACTGGACATACTGGATAACACTGAAGCCACCCCGGTGGTTCCAAGTGTGTCAGGGCAGATCAGTGTGACACAGTCGTGAGCTGCAGTATGAGTTTCCCCCACTGATGATGTGCCAGCAGAGGCTCTGCAGGCCAACACTGCCACTAACCACAGTCTAATTACCTTACATCTGGCACCTGACTCAAAGCATTTCAGCAACAGTTAGCCTCTAACTGTTCTATGGTGTGTTTAAGAGCTGACATTAGCCGGGTGTGTTATTGCTGGGATTAATATCTTGATTACCTAATGATGCACTCTAATGGAAAAAACCTTTAATGTGCAACTCTCGTGACTTTCTCCCGAGGGAGAGGTTGACTAATAAAAGTCTTGCGATCTCAGTAAGGGATGGACACAAAAAGCAGAATGAATGAGGGCTTGTTTAGTCTTGCTTCCACTTTTTTTAAATAGCCAGACTACTTAGCCCCCCTCTATTTTGTTGCCAAGAGTAGACAGACGCCGTATTTTATTTGACAGACAGCTGGCCGATTAGAACACATATCTCACTCCTCGCAACATTCATGGCATGATGTGTGTCCTGCACTGTGACTAACATCAACCAGACACACAGTAAAACAGTCACACACTCATGTTAGCCCCCAACCTTACTCAGACCTGTCAAGCACAGACTGTGAAGCCTCAGGGAATTAAAGGTTGAGGGAATAAAAATGTTGAAAGATAAATAAACAGCTGCAGTAATGTAGTTTTAGACAGTTATTGTGGGATATTGTGTCAAAGTGATTTGTTCTCAAGCATGTTGCACATACTTTAGGGTTGTAATGGGGCTTTGGGGAAGGTTTTTTTTTTTATAGCCAACCAGAAATTCAGCATCACTCTGGTTTCCCCTTAACATAAAGTCATTGGGGTTTTTTTCAGTCTTTAGGATTATTGCAGATAGTAAGTTATGAAGCAAACATGTGCAACTTAAAAGATTTGACAACTCTGATATGACTTTTGCGGCATACGTGTAATCACCAGAAATATAAATGTAACATTTGGTTAGAAATAAATTATACTACGGTCGCTTGACTTCAGCGTCACCAACACTAAGCCTCCTACTGCACTTCACTATACACATTTTTCTAAAAAAAAAATCATTTAATCTACAAACTGGAAACAACAAAACTTTTCGGAAGAGTGTTAAAATTGTAAAAATCAGACAAGTGAGCACATAAGTTTTTGTTTGGCATCATGACATTTAACTTTCCTGTTTCCCCTTTCATTTAACCACTTGTTAGCAAATGGCTTTTTCAAGACACATAGGAGTTTCAAAATTCATGAGCGTGTTAAAACTAATGTAGTTTTATGTCATAGAAAGATGTGCAAAAATCTCTTAAGTCTGTGTCAAACATAGATCCAACTTCAGTATCTAAAGAAAAACCTATTGGAAAAATCCAGTAACTTGAAAACAGGAGAAGTACAGAAATGTTAGCTAAATGCTAAGTTCTGGATTATAGAATATTCCTGTAGTTCTCTACTATCTAAGGTTTTTTTTTTTTTTTTTTTTTTTAATCAAGACAACCTGACCAAATCAAAAAACCAAAACAAAACCCCAAACCCAAAAACTGATGACAAAGAGGCACAATGATCAGCTCTCTGGGGTCACACATGCCAGCAGAGAGGAAAAATAAGTTGTTACATAGAAAAGTATTGTAAAAAATAGTACAAAGTTTTAACATGAAAGTTAATTCACAGAAAGTGAAGCAATGATGCTGATTAATGAATCACAAAGAAGTGAACTAAAGATTTCTTTTTGCTTTTGTTTGTTTAACATCAGTGTAAACTTCCACAAATGCTGTTTTGACAATTAAAGCAATAAATTACTTTAAAGCATTAAAATAGTACGCAAACAAAAAACTTTTACACAAATACTACAATGTCAAGGTCAAAAGAAGAATTCTCTTTTGTCAGCAGTCAAGGACTTAAGCGCTCCACAGTCACATGTTTACCCCCACTGGACTGGAAACCTCGCTCGCTATAAATCTTTATCTTGTCTGCTCTGTCTTGATCATGTGGAAAAAACGTCTGCACCAAAAATTCCTTCTACTTTTCCTAGAAACAAAACTTTAAGTCAATTTTTGAGGCAAATCAAACAGCGAGGAAATATATCACTGCATGTGAGCATGTCAAGATTACATGTTGTGATCCAGGAGGCAATCGATAATTATACTTTGACGCCATAACATTTCCCTCTCTGCACAGCGGTGATGCTGATGGATGTCTCACCACATCCAGATCTTATTCTGAGAAACGGACACTGAGCTCTTTCCATGTACTGAAACTGGGTTTGGTAGCCATCTTTCATCACTGTTGTGACAAGCTGAAAAAATAACCCCAGCAAGCTGCTGGAAAGTCACTTCTCTGGAAATAAACAGTCTAAGGTACATTACAAAGTAAGATTTTTGAAGTTCCTGTGAACTAAATAAACATGGAGTTCGACGAATGGGTGAGGTTTCAGAGAGGTCACTGGAATTTTGTTTATTTCTTTTTTCCAGCTGTTGAGGAAACACTTCTCCATCACTTTGGGTCTGGTTTGTCCCCTTAAAGCTATGGTCTACGATCTGAAAACCAGTTTGGCTGTTGAGACAGATTTGAAAAACGCATCCTGCCCAT